>JAJPUD010001727.1:189497-232922 GCA_023553655.1 Myrmecobius fasciatus | reverse complement strand
TCACTTAACCCCAATTGCCTCAGCAAAAAAAAATATATATATATATACATATATATATATATATAATCCTAAAATTAAAATTTCAATGTTAAACTTTGCAATATGCAAATTAAATATAAATTAAATGTTTGTTATAGCACCACTGAGTTTGGCTGAACCAAAGAAATAATTTTTTAAATGACAGGGAAAAGCACCAAGCACTACATCTGGTCTAGGTACATGACTTAGCTCTCAAGAAGAAATACAAAGAATAGGTATTCATTGATCCATCCCATTTTAAAAATCTGTGGTAATTTGAAGACATAAAATTCATACTACTTTGTTTAATGCAATACTGTGTAAATAAATACTTCAATAATAAAAGTTTGCAAAGATAAATAGCAAAATGTTCTTTATAAACTCTCTTTTTTCTTATTCTAGAAGACATTGTGTGCTAATTAGTTTTGATAAATAAAGAAACCAAGAGCCAAAGAGTTCACATCATCCCTTATTTGCAATCCCTTCTTTCTCATTTTTTATTGTAATTAAGATCATGTTTTCTGTTTACTTACAAGGAAAGAAAACTGATCTTACATTCCTTGAATTCAAATTCTCTCTCTGTCACCTAGCAATGATGTGACTTTGGGCAAAATAGATACAGCCATCTCTGAACCTCAGTTTCCCAGCTCTAAAAGAATAATATTTGTACTAACTACCTCATAGGGTTATCATTAAGGAATAAAAACATGTGAAGATTATATATATATATACATATATCTATATATATATATATATATCACTTTTAAAAATTTATGCTGTATATATAAATGTAAGCTGTATCTCATTCTCTTTTCACATGCCATAAAGTGATTACATCAGCACTGGTTCAAGAAGAATATATAGATAAGAACTGGGAAAGAATACCAATTGGGACAATGTGATGAGACAAGTCTGTTACTCATAGGACTAATCATAGATTTAGAGCCAAAAAGGCTCCAGACGTCATCAAGGCCATCAAGGTATAAGTTCCCTCCACCACCCCTATCCCCAACCCAGAAATAATGATGCAATTAGTGATGGAGTCTCATGTGGGAAAAATAAGACTACAGACAGGCTAAAACCTTTGTAGTACTCAGCCAATAGGAAATCGGGGGAAGGACTGAACTATGTCCAAATAAGATGAATGCCAAGGAAAAAGTAATGCTGTAATCACATGGGATGATTAGGTGCTCCAAATAGGTTGTGACCCTGTGGTACTCAGTCAATAGAGAATCAAGGGAAGGATTTGCATTTTGGGTACAAAAAAGACATATCTTCATTCTAAATGTTCTTATTCTATAGGATACCCACTTTTGCAGTTTGGAAATTAAAAACTTTTAACTTCACCCCTCCCAAGTCCAATGGAGTTATTTCTCACATACCTAAGGTAGAATTTGAAGTCAGGTGTTCCTGACATTTCAATGAGCAGTAATGTCTATCTATCTGCTAGAGAGTGAGATACAAGAGTAAAACCCAAACAATCCTTGCCCCCAGGGATCTTAATTCTATTTGAGAAACAAAATGAAATTAGAAAATTAAATATAAAATATATACATCAATATAATTCCCTGGAGATGGGCATTAGCACCTTGGGGTGGGAGATGAGGGAAGAGAATCAGAAGAGGCTTCCCTATTATAAGAAATGGTACTAGGCTTGATCTTTGAGGAACTTAACTTCCCTGAAACTTAAATTACTCTTTAGTTTTTTAGGTTTTTTCTCACTTTAATAGGCCATTTGACTAGAGTGATTTCTCTAAGTTTCTACCATTACTACTATTCAAGACAAGTTTTTTTCAGGTCTTTTAAATATAATGAACATATATACTACATATAAAGCACTGATTTGGGTGCTATAAGAGAATACCAGATTGGTCCTAGCCCTCTTCCCAAGGAATAATGATAAAAGAACAAAGAACTGTGGAAAAAAATCAAATATTAAGAGCTCATTTCAGGCTGGTATGATCAAGGAAAGCTCTACCTAGGAATCAGTGCTTGATTTGGGTCAAGAAAACTGAGAAAGATTTAGATAATATGGAAGGAATTCCAGGTCTAAAAGTATAAAAATGGGAAAAACATAAGTTTGGGGAGTTTCCTTAGGAGGAAAGGTAGGAAAGATAATTTAAGCCAGAGTAGAATGTTTATAAAAGAAGAGTTAGGATCAACTGTGGAAGCCTTAAGTCTGTTTAATTCTTAATTGTAAGAGCCTAGATTCTGTTTAATACTATTCAAGATGGTTAAACAAGGGAGTGACATGATCAATTCATTTTTTAAAAATTATTAAATATCTACTATGTGCAAGATTCAAAGCACTATTTTAAGAAGATTATTTGAGAATGAGGTATGAGATTAATTGGAGTAGGGAGAAACCCTAAGTAAAGAAACAAGTTAAAAAGGTACTGCAACTAATGTTCGGTCATTTTTTAGTTGTGTCTTCATGACCCCATTTGGAGTTTTCTTGGCAGAGATACTAGAATGGTTTGCCATTTTCTTCTCCAGCTCATTTTACAGATTGACGCAAAGAGAATTAAGTGACTTGCCAAGGGTCACACAGCTACTAAGTGTCTGAAGACAGATTTGAACTCAGGAAGATACATCTTCCTGATT
This sequence comes from Myrmecobius fasciatus, assembly GCA_023553655.1. Classification (NCBI taxonomy): domain Eukaryota; kingdom Metazoa; phylum Chordata; class Mammalia; order Dasyuromorphia; family Myrmecobiidae; genus Myrmecobius; species Myrmecobius fasciatus. Next base: position 230,300 of record JAJPUD010001727.1, on the reverse strand, counting down.
CCATGCCTGGCACTCTGCAGACTGCACTATCTACTTGCCTTGTATGGAACAGAATATGCATTAGATGATAAAGGACAACAAAGAAAATAACAGGAATCAGGAACAGGAAAGAGCTAAAGATGAGATAGGAAAGGAAAAGTGATAAAGAGGAAAGTCAAAGAAGATGCAATTCAATTCATATGATATACAAGAAAGTAAAATATTTCTTTATCCAGAACTCTATGGATATAAGCTAGCACTCAAACTAGGAAGTATTCTAGAAGTATATGAAGACCAAAACTGCAGAAATCTAAAAAAGGATTTTAGATGTCTCCTTAGTACAGCTCATTTTTCCCATTTTCTACTCTATATTCAGAATTTCACATTCCAGAGCTCTTGAACCCCCAATCACCACAACAGATATCTGTGCTTTAGGACAAAACAAAACAAAAAAAAATGTTCTTTTCCTCAATAATATGGAAATTCTTACCACTTTTTCTCCAGAGCAATGGTTTAACATATAGGAGGATTTTGTAGGATCAAAAAGATCTACAGAAGGATTATAAAATGAAAGGATTTGAAAACCAATACATAATGCTCACTATTATATACAAGAAAATGGGTTTAGAATAGTCTAAAAACACTTGCTCTGTCATGAAAAGAAATGCTATCTTAATAAAGTTGCAAAATGAAACTTAAAGAGTCACTAATAAAATCAGAGTTATCCTCTGAAATTTCTCTATAAGTTTCCTTTTGAATTATTTTGTTTGGTATGTATGCAATCTAAGTTTTAGGGAGAATACATTATGCATTCCAGAGCCAGATGTCTGTTGTTCTTTTAGCAAGTTAAGAAACAACAAAAGGTAGGGGGGAGTGATAAGAAGAAGAGTGCTGGCCATCAATTTGTAATACCTTTGAAAATAGTGAAGTACATATATTACTTATTAAAGAGCAATATAAAAATACCTGCTGAATTTTAATATTAAGTAATTTTAAAAGTAATAATTAATTTTCTGAAAAAATCCCAAATAGGATTTTAAAAATCATTTCCTCCATTATTCCTATTCTATTCTATTTTCATGGGCCCTATTTGAAAATCAATTTTTTTCCCCATTGAAAGACACAAAATAAATAAGGAGAATTTCTAGGACTTGCACAAGGGAGTGACTTCAGATATCTAGTCCAATTCCTTCATATTAGAGATAAGCAAAAATATGCCTACCCAGAAAAACAAAAAAACAAACAAACAAAAAAAAAAACAAAGCCTGAATTCTAGCCTAATTCTTCTAATTTCACAACCAGTGCTCTTGCCACAATTATATTTTCATTTCATGTCTGAGAATATTCTATTTAATGGCCACAGTGTCTGTCTTGGTATTATCATTCTTATGATTCTTATTATTTCATTTCACAGGCTTTATTTAGATAAATGTATTTTCTTAAATTGCCCCATTAGCATCATTTTTCTTAATTACTTTTATTATGGACTTTGAGCTTATTCTCTTTCCATATCAGTACGAAGCCCATCCAGCTATTATCAGGCATAACCAAGTCCCAAACTATCTATCCTGTTTGAATAGAGTGATTTTATCCCTCCAATCCCTAGGTATCTTTAAAACAATCTTTGAGATATTGGTTAGAATATCTTTAGACAGGTCTGGGATTCCATCTGACTCCTCCTTGATCCCTCCCTCTGAGCTACCAAATTCTTTCCTGGTACTTCCCCTCCTCCCCTGGGAAATCCCCAAGGTTATATTTCCCCTATAAAAGATGTACTTGTGATGAAGATCTTTACTAAGTCTTTTTCAGGACTAAGCCCACTATTAAGTACTCTTTCTCTCCCTCCTCATAGTGTCTTTCCTTTAATGGCATCTTTCTCCTTACTACAGTTAACTCTGGTTAGTCTGCTAAAATCCTCTATGGATTTAATCTGCCAGTCAATGGTGTATTCAAATCTCATTAATTGATTCTTCCAAACTACTTTCCTTGGTAACCCTACAGCTCTCCCAAATCTATTTCATATTTACCACTCCTGATGTCTATTTTATCTCTTTATTTTATCTGTAACCTCTTCTCCTAAATAAATTTCCCTTTTAACAAAGAGAATTACCATTGTGAATTTGTCACATGTTTATTTCAAACTAGGAATTGCTATTCATTTGGTACTCAAAACCCTCTAGACTTCTCCTTGACAAAAGGTAAGAAATGCACACTCCAAACACATCACTTCTACATGACGTTTATTTGTTGTTACCAGTGGTTTTTAAAAATGAGGCAGGAGAACAAGTCATTATATTGGATATATTAGACAAGTCAGGCATCACATTTTCCTCCCTCCAATGAACAATAAGTATGAAAACTTCATTTTCATCAACTCAGTAATTCTAGATTTGAGAAAGTCAATACTGTATTTTCTGTTCATCTTTTTTCCAATTCTGCATTCAGAAAGTTCAATGGGAAAAAGGCCAAATATTTCCTCATTCATATTTTCAATACATTTCAACATGACATTTTGTGTGTGAGGAAATCACTATGTGCTTTTGTTTAAATAATTATATTGGTTTGTTTTGTTCAACTATGCTTAAAATTTCATATAGGGAAAAGGGCATAGCCCCTTTAAGGAGTTAGGTATTATTTGGTTACTTCCTTTTCTAAATCCTATAATGCTCCTGAAAGTATAATTTTTAGCATTCTAGAAGTTCAGAAGGTGAGAAAAAGCAAAGAAGGAATAAGTTCATTTGGAAAAAAGTAGACAGAATAAAAGTAGCAAAGAAAGTCCTAAAGACAAGAAGAGAAGGTCAAGAATTTTAAAATACCCAAAGTAAAGTTAATAGCCTAAACTGAATCTGATATTCAGGCAGAGAACAAAAGAGAAAGGGGGAAGGGAGGGTAGTGTCTAAAAAGGAAAACCTTAACTTTAGGTTAATATGGTGAAGTATAGGGCTACAGAGAAGCTCAACTATCTCATGTAAACTTCAGCAATTATCTGAAAATGGCCAAAGAAAGGTCAATGATAAAGAACACCAAAAAATAAAAGGAACAAACCTCCTTTATCAAATCCAGAACTACACAAAGTAGTCAAAAGAAGGCCAACCATGTTCTATAAAGGGCAGTGGTAAACCAGCAGATAATCCATTAATCAGAGAAGTGAGAACAGAATCTGGGCCCAGTCTATTAGAATAGAAGCCCAAGAAAGAACATATCTGTTCACTGTACAGAGAGAGAAAGGGCATAGTTGTACACTCCTCTCAGAACTGAGGAAGCCGACTCAGCACACTGAGGAGTAGGTGTCACACAGGAGGTCTGAGAATAGGAGTATAATTACACTGGAGTCTGTCAAGGTCATGCAATTGTGGATCAGGCTAGTAGGAGACATAGATGGCCAAGGCTATAATAAGCAGTGGACCAGCACAAGATTGAGATAGAAATCAGAGATTAAGGAAGAGGGTAGGACCTGATAGCAGCCACCCCATTAAAATCCCAGGAGTATTCAGACTAAAAGTGGGAGAAAACAACACAAGATTTATCTATCCTCTCCAAAAATACCATAAGGATCAGGCTCAAGCACAAAATCCCATAAAGAACTGCAGATAAAAATATAAAGAAAGCAAAAAACTAAAACTCAAATATAATAAATACTTTGCGGGAAAAAAAAGAAATGCTTTGGGTTAAGAAAAGCCTAACAGGTAAATCAGAAAAAAGAAAAAAAAAAAAAGCACTCCACAACAACAACAGGTAACTGCATCAGAGAATAAAAAAATGTATTAACCACAAGGGCTACCAGCGTAGCTGAGAGAAATAAAGTAAGAAATAAAAAAAGGAAAATGGGGGGGGGTATGTTAGTAGAGTTATACAGAAACAAAACTAAAATGAGAATAAATTAAAACAGAAATCAGAAAAAATATACCCAAATTACAAACTCCTTAAAAGGACCAGAAGAAAAAACTCAATGACTTCATGAGATCATAAAAAATATAAAATTAAATTAAGAGGTTGAAGAAAACAGAACAAATGAAATAACTGAAATTCCATAATTCAGAATGAAAAAGAAGCACATCATATCCCTTTCACAGTTTTTTAAGTACATCTTAACCAAGCAAGGAACAGGGGCAATTACAAAGGATAAAAGACTTGCAAACTATTACTAATTATATAAAAAGAAGCTCTAAACCACTAAATAAAACAAATGCAAATCAAAACAATCCCAGAGTTTTACCTCATACCCAGCAAAATGACAAAAATAACAAAAGATGGGAATAGTCCACATTGGAGAAATTGTATAAAGATAGGCACACTGATTCCCTGTTGTTTTAGCTATGAATTGTACAATCATCCTAGGAAACTATGGAATTATGCAAATAAAGTGGCTAAAATGTCTTTACTCTTGGACCTAGAGATTCCACTAGTAGGTATATACCCCAAGGAGGTCAATGAGAAAAAGAAAGGCTCTGTATATTAAAATATTTGTAGCAATACTTTATATGATATCAAAGAAGTATAAAGAAAGCAGATGTCCATCTACTGGGAAATGGCTAAACAAAATAGTACATGAATTTAATGGAACAATAGTAAACTGTAAAAAATGATACAGGAGATTTCAGAAGAACATGCAAAGATTTACAGGAGTTGAGGTAAAGTAAGCAGAACCAGAAAAACAGCATATACAAAGAAAACAATGTAAATGGAAAAAACATTTACCAAAAAATAATCAAGGATGAATGCTATAAAATTATAAAAAAACAAGTTTGGACTCAAAAAATATGATATTTCATCCCTTATTCTTCTACAGAACTAGGGAATACAGGGATGTGAAATATTATATATGTCATTTTTTCTTTGTTAATCAGGGGTTTTTTTTGTTAATTTTGTTTTTCTCTTTTTTCTCTTTTAAATTATTGGTTAAAATGGATGTCACTTTGTAAGGAGAAAGGGAAGGGGCAGAGAAAAATCTTATAATTATCTAAGAACAAGAGTTATTCCACAACAGATAAACGAAGGATACAAATGAAATGTAAGCTATCAACAACTATATGAAAAAAAATGTACCAAATCAATAATAATAAAAAGAAATATAAATTAAAACAACTCGGTATTTCCATCTTACATGCATGAGATTGGTAAAAATAACCCCAAAAAAGGAAAATTACAATTGCTGGAAGAACTCTGGGTTAGGCATGCTAACAAACTATAAGAGGAGCTATAAACTGATATAATTCCTATGGATACATATTTGGAACCAAATCCTAAAAGTTACTCCATTGTGTAACCCTTTGAACAAGAACACTATCATGCTTATGCCCCAAAGAGATCACAGAAAGATGGAATGGACCTATATATGCAAAAATATTTACAGTAGTACCCTTTATTGAATCAAAAAAACTGAAAACAAGTGGATATCCATTAATTGAGGAAAGGTTAATCAAATTATGCTATGTAACATATTACTGCACCATAAGACATGACTAAAGGGACAGATTTAGAAAAACCTAGCAGGACTTATATTAACTAAGGGAAAATGAAGTAAGTTGAATGAAGAGAGTAATTTATATGATGACTACAAAGGAAAACAATATTGAAAGACTTAAGAACAATCACTTAAATGACAATTATGGCTTCAGAAAATTAATTATGAAGAATGTTTTCTACTTCTAGAAAAACACTAATAGACTAGAGGTAGAGAATGAGACATGTATTTCCTGATAATGATAAATTTGTATATTTGTTTTGCTTGAGTATACTTATTTAGTATACAACAAAGAGCTTTTTATTTTTATTTTTTGAATGGGAGTTAGAACTGATTTTAAAAAGCTTGAAAAGGAAGAAAAAAACATAAACCAATAAAAATACACTAAGACAGCAGAAAGCTATTCAAAAAGAGATACAGAGAATACATTGCTAAAAATAACTATGTTAAATCTGAAGTTTATTTTTAAAAAAAAAAGGATGTAAAAAGTAGAGATTTGGCTTCATATACATTCTTTCCTTTTCTTTGTATACTGATTCTTATTTGTTGATGTCAAGTTCCTAATAATAAAAAAGAAAACTTAAAAAGAAAAAAATCAAATCAGTTTCTTCTAGCCAAAATGATAATCTAATACCCCAACAAAATTGTTAATTCTTCCAGGACAGTGACCATCTTTTCTACTTTTATGTTTGCCCCCTTCCCTATGCTAACACAATGCAGAATACATTGTAAATATTATTTGGGGATAATGGGATTGAGATCCCATCATCAAATAGGACTTGGTAATTTGAAATTTCCTTAATACTTTCTAAATGTAAAGGTAGAATAAAATTGATTAGGAAAATATTTCTTTTCTTCAGCATCCTAATAAAATTAGTCGAAAAATAGACCCATTAAGCTTTTGAGCAAAAAGAATAAATACATGCACCTAAAGAAACTCCTAAGATACAGTGAAACATGACAAAAGGAACTGGATCAGAGAGCTTAAGAAACAGTTGATGGAATAATGTAGAATTGTCTTTCCCTTTCTTCCATTTTATGCAGTGTAGGAAAAAAATTCATGCAATTTATCAACATCCTTAGTCCTCTTGGCTCAGGTACCTGTATTTTTAACTATCAATTGGCTAAATCCTGAAAATGCAAAATTTATATACCTCAGAAGTAGCACCACAAAATATAATAAATTTTGAGGGTCATTTGCTATTATTAGGTGCTCACTCACTACATAATCTCAGAAACAGTAAGAGTTGTGTTGCATGCTAAATTATGTGGATGTATTAAAGAAGAATCTTCAAGCCTCTCAAAATTGATCTGCTTCTTTCCATGCAAGGCCTTCCTTTATAGCCTCAGTAGATTTTTAGCATATTCTTACAAATTTACTAATGGCCGTCCTACATTCCCTTAATTAAGAAACAAATTATTCATAACACAGTAAAATTATATGTAGCTTCAAAGACTGTTCCTGTACTCTCAACCAATAAACATTTATTAAGCACCTACTGAGCATTGTACTAAATGCTGAAGTTACAAAAAAAGGGCAAAAGATAGTCCTTGTGCTCAATGAGCTTATAATTTAATAGGGGAGACAACATACAAATAAATATATACAAAGCAAACAATATATGGGATAAATAGGAAATAATAAAAAGGAAGACATCAAAATTAAGGGGGTTAAAGGAGGGTTTCCTGTAGAAGGGGGGATTTTAAATGGAAATTAAAGGAAACTAAGGAGCTGTTGCCAGAGCAAAATAAGTTTCTTTTTACCTCAAGACTCAGGGATTAAGGATAGCCAGAGAGAATGCTCAGAGTCAAAAGATGGAGAGTGTTGTTATGTGTTTCCAAGAAGTGAAATACAATTCTTTATATCCTTCAAAATGGACAAGCAACATTTGCATTTTATCTTTTGTGTGTGTGTGTGTGTGTGTGTGTGTATGATTTTTATTGCTTTCTTAAGATTCTTAACTATTAAGCAAGAACTCTGAGTTCAAACAATTAAACATAGTGTTGGTCTAATTGCTTACTCTTTGCCTCTTTACATAAAGGTCATGTTTACATAGTTATATAAAGCTTATGTAAGCTTTACACTTTACAAAAGCAAAATTCAGAAGGAAAAGTTCAGGACAAAGCTATTTCAACTACAGAAATTTATATTTACTTTTGTTTGCAGTTGCAATTACCATACCACTTTTAAACATCTAAAAAACCACAATCATATGTAGAATCAAACCAAAGAATACACAGGAATAAGTCATTCCAAGAGGGACAAAGGGACAAATGAGATAAATAATCACCTACTCCTCAGATCTACCTTTTGCTAGCTTGCCATTCATAGTTGTAATTTCAATGTATGGGAAAAAAAATAATTATAATAAAATGAGTAGCTAGAGACCCAAATCCAAAACTCTTGACATATTTTTTAAATGATAGGAAAATGACCTTCTATCTGAAAATATTTCTTCTATAGTTCTACCATAGTGCCTAGTGCCTAAATTAAGACTGGAGTTATTTCTATGACTCACAATATTGCTTCCACAAGATCCCTATTAAAATGCAAATATCTTAACCTAGAAATGGTATTACATTAAGCATTTGTCAGTCATCAATAGTTTACAGAATATTCACAAAGAGCAGAACATGATGAGGTCTTAATAGAAAGGGACAAAGGACAGAAATGGAGACGAAAAGGGAATGCAATATCTTTACTATAGAAAGTTGTAGGTAACATGAAGCACTAGATAACTAGGGGAAAATTTTAAGGAAATGATATAAGACAAATATCAAAGGACAGTGAAGAGAGTATTGATCTTTGTCACTTTCACAATTTTACCAGGGACCATTTTGGGGTCTAAGATTAATTTCCTGGAGGTCTGATAACTCTTACTCATCTGAAAAGTGGAGTGAATGATGTATGATATATAACAAAAAAGATTAGATTTTGAAGATAACTGGGTTGGAATCCCAACTCTGTTATTTACTTTTGTGACACCTGGAATGTTTTACTTGACTTTTTTGGGCCTCAGTTTCCTGTTGTATAAAATGACAGAGCTGGACTAAATGATGCCCACAAAGAACATGAGAATATAGAGAGTACTGTGAAGAACTGTATGAGAATTAGCTCACAGGTGGTAAATAATAAAACTATATTGAAAATTTTAGCCAAATTTATTTTAATTTTTTGACTTGAAAGAACTGATACTTGGAAGAACACATAGAGATCTCTGAGAGGTGGCCCTGGAAGAGTGGAAAAGATATCTCTCCTTAGGCTCAGGAAGACCTAGATCCTAGTCCCACCTCTTACAAATACTAGGTAAGTCATTTAACATTTCAGTGCTTGGCCCACCAATATTCTGAGACTATAACTTGCAAAGCAAGTTTCAAGCTATCTCTACAGGGACCCTTTCCTAATGAGGAATTTCCTATGCCAATAAAATCATGGCTCTGGTAAAAAAAAAATTAATTTAATTTAATTTTTAAAAGGAGCGATCCATAACAAAAAAGATTTCTTACATTTGTGAAACGATTTATTGCTTATTCAAAAAAAAACTTTTAATGTTTTCAAGACTTTAAAAAATCCGTCAAGAGCTTCTTTTCATAAGAACAATTATGTGTTTGTGAAGTTAACACTGTTTACTCGTAAAACCAGTTAAATTAATCCTTTGGTAATTATTTATTATTATTTGTCTCTTTGGGGGCATGAATTGGGCTAGGTATTGGGAAGCACAAACAATTAAATTATAATCCCTCTTCTCAATGAGCTTTAACATTCAGTCCAGAAGATAACTATAAATACGGCTCTTCTGGGAACCATTTCCTACAAAGTATTTGTAGAAAAGATAGATTACAAGGAAACCTACTTTTCAGGATCTGAATTTTTAAATTCCTTAATGTTTTGATAATTGAATGAATTTTAATTTAATAATAAATTATAATAACAATAACTTGTATTTACATAGTGCTTTAAGTGCAAAAAGTTTTACACATATCATCTCATTTAATCCTCATAACAATCCTGTGAGATGGATATTATTAGTGCTCACTCGACAAATGAGGAAAGTGAGACTCTAGAGAACAAGCAAGTAACAAAGGCAAGAATTAAATTTAAGTCTTCCTGACTCCAAATCCAACATTCTGATCATTGTGCTATAGACCAAAGCTTCTTAAAATGTGGATTATGACTCAATGTGGGGTCATGTAACTGAATTATGACTCATCTGTAAATGTTTGATTTGTATACCTCTTATATATATATATCCAGGGTCATATAAAAATTTCTCAGGCAAAAAGGGGGTTGCAAGTGGTAAAAGTTTTAAGAAGTCCTGCTATAGACATCCTATAAATTGATATATTCTATCAACATATTCAAGTCACATATAATTTATGATTTTTAGTTTTATGATAAATTTGTAATTTTACAGACATCTATGTAGATCTTTTGATTATATTTATTTCTTTCAAATTAATAACTTAATAAGAATTTATTAATATACAATGCAGCAGAGTGCTGGCTCTGATAACAAGAAGATCTAGGTTTAGATTTGGCCACTTACCATCTCTGTGAGCCTGGACAAGTAATTTAATCCATTTGCTTCAGTTTTATTACCTGTAAAATGGGGAAGATAACAATACCTACTTCCCAGAGTTGTGAGGATCAAATGAGATGGCATATTTATAAAGCATTCAGCACAGTGCCTGGTACCTAGTAGCACTCCATAAGTACTTATTTCCTTCCCAATGTTGACAATAATTAGTTTGTTATTGTGGACAAACTGCTTATTTTCTCTGAGCTTCAGTTTCCTCATCTCTAAAATAGGGATTATAATGCTTTCACGCTTGAGCTGGGCCTTAGCAGAGGGGCAGACTTTGGAAAGGGAAAGAGGCAAGCAAAAGGCATTCCCCATTATAAAACTTGAGGAAAGGGAAAAATTTTGAATGAAAAATAAGAATAACATGTTCAAAAATACTGAAGCAACTGTCCTAACTAGCACAAATTTTTCAAATTGGAAAATAATAACAAGGTTAAAACCAGACAGAAGTTCAAACAATACAAATAAGAAATGAATGAAGATTTTTGGAAGAGTGATACCCTGACTAAGAATGATGCCTAAGAATCCTTGCTTATTTTGTTGGTTTTGAGAGGGAGAATAGAATGGAGGATGCAAAGGAGAAGATCAGAGCAGAGATCAAGGACTGACAGGGTGGTGAAGAAAGGGAAGTACAGGTCTACCAAAAAAGTGTGACAGGAAAAAGACAAGGAGAAAAATTATTACGTTGGCTAGAATGGGCAGCCAAGCTAATGGCTATTGGTTTTCTCAATTGAAATTCTAACTGAAGGAATGTGGAAAAGGTCTAAAGAGTACAACATGACAGATGTTAGAGAAAGGGAAGGATTAAAAAAATTAAGCAAGACACTTCTATTAAAACAAATCATATAAATTTTCATATCCTCAAAATTAAATATTACCTGATTGAGTGAGGTAGTATCTACAAGTACAGCATCAGGTGGTCTCTTTGGTGGTGGCACAGTTACCTGAAAGAAAGAAAAAAAAGCATTATAAATACTTAAATACTAATGCATTATGTTAAAACAAGCTTAGAAAAAATCACTTAACCTCTCACAGTACTTCTGGCAATTCTCCAAAACTGTAAATTTCAGAACAAAAACTTGTTTCCAAGATCAGTGTTTCAACATCAAAAAATCCCTTTTCTAATAAAACCATAACCCTAGGAGAAAAGAAATTTAAACAATAATAACTTACTTGCATATCATTTTAACAATGTAAAGACATGTTCCTATGTAAGATAGATTTCACAGTAGTATACTGGGATAGAAATCAAGAGATCTAAATTTTAATCCCATCTCAGAAACTTAGTAGCTGTGTGAATAAGCAAGTTATTTACCCTCAGTGCCTTCATCTGCTGGGCTGGTTCTGACTAACTAAAAGTGGAAGAGGAAGTTTCCTCACTAAAAACTCTCTATAACAAAGAAATCACAAGTCACAAGAGATGTGCATATATGCATATATAATGGCTCAGTGTTATCTGAGGTGGACACTAGGTAAAAGTATTGAGCTTTTTTTAACTAAAGATAAAAGCATTTTCCAATATTTGGCACAATAACTTTCAATTCAAAGAGTGAAGATGAGTAGGAACTGTATACTGGTCTAGTCCCCACAAGAACTGGGAGTTATAGAGATGGTAGGGAACCAGCCCTAAAAATCTAAGGGTCATTCAGCATGATGAATTGCAAGAAACTTTTGCCTCAGACTCAACCTTTTCCTTTCGGTATCTAGCTTCCCAGTATATAGACAAACCTCTTTGTCTTTGTTCTCTTTTGGGATTCAGTATTTGCTAATCTGGTAAATGGTGTATTTTTGCTCATATGCCCCACTGCAGCCCTTTACAAAGTCAGAATATACCAAAGCAACAGGAAAAGCAAAAATCTTGGAACCAGAATCGATTTAAAACTACAAGGATGTTTAGAAGTCATCAAATATATTCTCATTTTACAAAAGGAGATACTGAGGTCAAGAGAGATCAAGTAACTTTATCAGTCACACACAGGTAAGAAGTGGAAGAACTGGAATTTGAACCAAAGCACTCAGACACCTGCCAGTGGCTTCCATAAGACCTGGTTCCATACCCTCATGCCTCAGGATAAGCAACATCTTCTGCTACTGGGTAGGAGTTAAGTAAGAAAAGTCAAAGTCAAGGCACATCTACCTTACTTCATCCTAATGATGAAGGAAAAGAGGGCAAAATAATGAATATATTGAGCAAAGGAAGGAGTCTCAGTAACCCAACAAATGTAAGCAATTTCTATCAGAGCCAAAGTAGGTAGGAAGAAACCTTTCCAAGACAGCAAATATAATCTATAATGCAAATAATTGGGATTTATATTCCATGATATATTTCGCTACGTCAAAGACAGTAATTTAACAAACAGACCTTACAAGTCTATATTTCAGTAAAGTATTTCACATCCATTTTAGCCTGTCTAGACTTTTACATGTTCTAAAGCCCAACATCGGCATTCTAGTTGGATGTAAAGAAATGTAAAAAAGAATTTCTTAACAATTAGAGCCATCAAAAAATGAAATTGTTTCCCTTGTGAAGGAGCAAATTTCTCAACAACATAAAGGCAAGATTGCCAGCTCCACACACTTAACATACAACAAACTTAACAGCTAATGCATTCTGGCTGTTTAAATAGGGGATAAGGTCAATAGAATAGACTCCCTTCCCAAACCCCACATAGCTTCTTGCAGAACAGGAATAATCATTAATATTCTCAGATGGGCTAAAGTTTGAAAGGGCAACTTCCTATCACTAACAAAAAACAGAATTGTCTCAATAGTAAAGACCCAGAGAGACAGTTTACTTAAAAGGAATATTTTCAAACTAGATGTCCCAGAGACATTTAGAACTCAACCTGCCTAAATCTGAATTTACAATCTGTTGCTCTCCTGGTTAGTCCCTCTCCAGAAGAAAGTAGCAAATTGGCTCCATTCTCTCTTGCCCGAGTGCTGTCAAGAGTAAAACCACCTGATGGCTCTGATTCTACCACTGCTCTCCTGCCTTGCAGCTAGAAAGGGACCATAAGCTGTTTCTATTTTTATTTCTTTTCCTTCTGATGGCTTAGAAATTCTGGAGTCCTCTCCCCTCCTTCTTGCTAACCTACTACTCTCACTAAGTAATTTATTAAGGAACTAAGCAAGTAGAAGAGACCTGTTTCTTTCCTTTAGCTCTCTTCATCCATCATCTTCTCTTCCCCTATGCTACAAGTAGGATGGCTGTTGTCCCTTCTCAGAGAGGGCCAAAATGACATCCTATGTTAGAACTTAGTTACAGTATATCCAATTGGCTGATCAAACAAATATGAGGTAGGAATGCTTTACCACAGATTGGACATTAAAAATAGTCTCTATGAATATTTGGGATGGACTCTCTAATTGTGTGCATCCCATATTTCCTCTAAAATACTTCAATTCTGCTTTCTCATAGAGCCCAGCACTTTCTCTGATGAGAACAAATCATGCTGGGCAGTTCTGGGGTAGGGTTTCCCATGTCAGACAATCAATTCTAAAGTACATAAGAGAGACTCTGGGAGTATCCTTGAATCACTTTCTCTGACTACCTTGTAAGCACTTGCCCTGTGTGAGTTCTCCATAAAATATATGGCGGGGAAAAAAGCTGTAAGTTAAGAAATCTATTTTAAATATAAGCAGACTTTGCAGAAATAATCCAATACTAAATTATAGGAATGTGACTTAATTTAGGATGATCATTTGCTAAGGATTATATTTTTTATTACCTAGAACTCACTGCTGATATATTTGTATCTAACTTAAAGATCCCTCTATGGTAAACAAAAATTCCAACAAAGTTCTGGGTAATAAAAATCAATTTATGTCTTTTGTTTTTTTGAGAGGTGAATTGAGAGGTGAAAGAGGAGTGTACTGAAAGAAAGGGAAAAGGAGAAATGGAATGATGCAAATTATCTGCCAAAAAAGAGAGAAAAGGCAAAGCTTTTACAATGGAGGGGGAAAAAGGGAGGAAAAGGTGAGTGCATGAATCTTACTCTCTTCAGATTTGGTTCAAATAGGAAATAACATACATACTCAATAGGCATATAGAACTCTATCTTACCCTGTAGAAAAATAGGAGGGAAAAAGAATATGGGAGTGTGTGAGACAGATGCTAGACCCCCTTCCCCAAATTAATTAATCAGAGAGATCTTCAGGAATAAAGAGAAAACATTTATTTAGTCCCTGCAGGGAAAGGCCCAGACACACCGGGAGGAATCTCAGCTCCCACCATTTGCCCGATCTGACAAGCCTGGTTAAATAGCAAAAGACCCAAGTCTTTTCATTGAATGGACTAAAAAGGAAGTGACCTTTATTGACCAATGGTCACCAATGTTGTCTGGGACATATCACTTCCTAAAGCTGACCTTTAGAGACCTCTAGGCCTAGAGATCATGTGACTTGCTATAACCTGCAGACCTCTTGGAATAGGGATCATGTGACTTAGGCTTAAGGTCTGACCTACTCTATCTCAGACTTTTTGAGAAAGACAGGAAGATGGGAATGATAAAAGAAAGGGCATATTGGGGGAGGGAGTGCTCAGTACCAACACAATTTTGAGGAGGGACAGGATGAAAGGAGAAAGAATAAATTGGGAGGGAGGTGAATACAATTAGCAATAGTAATTGTAAAAAATTTTCAAAGCAAGTTTCTCAAACCTCAAACAGAGAGAACTGAGACAAATTTAAATATAAATATAAAATAAGAGCCATGCCCCAATTAATAAATGATGAAAAGATATGATCTATGCCCAAAAGCATATTAACTAGATAGGAAGAGATTTGAAAAGAAAAAACAGGAGAAAAAAAGGAAAATAACCTATATTACAAAAAATATTCATAGCAACTCTCTTCTCAGGACAAAAAAAATTAGAAATTTAGGAGATGTCCATCAATCGGGGAATGACTCAATAAACTGTGGTATGTGTTTGTGATGGAATAACATTGCTCTTTGGAAAATGATGAACAGGATGCTCTCAGGAAAAAAACAAAACCTGGGAAAGCCCTCCATGAACAAAGTGAAATATACTGTATACAGAATAACAGCAATGTTCTGGGATGAACAGCTGTAAATGACTTTTGTTATTGTCAGTAGTAGAATCATTCACAACTACTTTGAAGGATTTATGAAAAATCCTATCTTTACCCAGAGAAGGATCTGATTGTTTCTGAATACAGACTGAAGCATTCTCTATTTAGAGTGGGAGATCTAAGTTTTCTTTCACAATTTGACTTTTATAGAAATGTTTTGTATAACTTCATATGTAGCTTCTTAATTGTGGGTGGGGATAAGGAAGAGAATCTAGAACTCAAAAATCTTAAAAACAAATGTAAAAAAATTTGTTTTGAATGTAACTGGGGAAAAATAATAAATTAATTAAAGTGCAAAAAAAGTAAAATTAAAAATAATTTATTAACCAGGCAAGCCAATAATCAATAAAGAAATGGTTAATGATTTCTCTTGATAATCAAAGATGCCAATGGAGATTTTGAAACACCTAAAATCAGATGTGTTCCTTCTCACAAGGATCTCCCCGGGCAAGTAAACTCAACCTTGACTGATAGACATTTATTTACTGAACAGGTAGGCTGGAAGTTCTCAGTCCCTCCCAAATAAAGGAAGGGAGGTTAACTAAGAATGTGGCCTGGTTATGAAGTACACCCCCTTTAGCAATCTGGGCATCTCAATCAAGCTTTTTTTAGCTTAGGTTTTGGTTTTTTTTTTTTTTTCATGAGCTAAGTCACCCTAAACTCTAATGAAGTGGAAGCAAGGACAGGAGCTCTTTCTCTTGGGGAAGGACCAAGCTCAAATTGGATCCTGTCCTGTAGACAGAAATCATGTTCACAATTGGATGGGGTCCAGTCTAGATACCTTGTAAAGAGCTGGAATGCTTATGATATTCTTTAGTCAGGGAGAAGTTTCTCTCTAAGCTAGCCTGAACAGAAAAGGGAATATTGCAAATTATTATCAATGATCAAATGGTAGCTTTAAATTATTCAGTCCATGTGCATGCATGGCTGTTCACTTTATACTGTAGTGTTGATATAAACCGTATCCCCCTAGATCGTGGGGGGGGGGGAGGGGGAAGGGGAAGGGAAAAGGGTTGGAAAGGCCCTGAATCTCAAACCCCTCCTGGCCTCTGGGAGGGGCTCCACCCTCCAGTTCATAGATGGGAACTCCACCTATTCAATTTGAGATCTTGACCTGGGGCATAATCACTGCCCTCTATAGAAATTAACCCTTAATCTCCCTAGCCTCAAACCTCAGAAGGCTGATAAAAGGACAATTCTGAACCCCGAATCTTTGCTACTTCCTTTTTGGAACTGGCCTGCCACAAAAGTTGTTTTCTTAGCGTAATAAACTCATTTTTGCCACAAACTTCTCACCTCATTCATTGGGGTTTGCGAATTTTTTCTCAAAGCCTGCAACTGGCCAAAGGGGATCTCTCAACCCTTGTTTCTCACTCCTCAACCATGTCATTTACATTACTGAGCTAAGAATTCTTCTGGAGTCCATATCTTATTATCTCTACTTTTTTTACAGTGAATCTGTAAAATTATTTTTTGAATTTAGTTTTGATGCTAAAATCAAGGCCAAAAGAACATGTAGGAACTCCAATAGATTTAAGGGGTGCAGCAGAATAAATAGAAAGGGATATCCCCAGTTCATCAAGCTCATTAATACACCTAAGACTCTTCAAATGGAAAATGAAAGACCACTTACTAGCTTACTATCTTTGGAAAGTCACTTAATTTCTTTGTTCCTCAATTTCTTCAAGTGAATAGTGGGGATACTGCTTACATTATCTACCTCGCGTAGTTGTGAGAAAAACACCAAAGGCTCCAGACCACATAACAGCAAAGTCTGGTTAGTGAGAATAATTAAGTCCATGAAGTGACCACATTATTTAGTCATACTAAACACTGTTAACTAGTAGGTAAAAAGGTAGGGTTGGCAGAGTCTGAAGTACTAAAAATATTATAATACTCCCTGAGGCAAAAAGAGAAGGGCCCTGAGGGGGTTAATTTAGACTGACAATACTATCCCAGTAGAGGTCTTGGGAAACTCCATTTTACTTGTATTCAATTAGAAAGCCAAGATATGATGTCAAACACCCAAGGTTAAATTTCCCTGATAGGGAAGAAGATGGTCTTTCAATGATATAGGAGAATTTCACCTATTTCTACTGAAAAGACCAGAACTGAACAAAAAATTTGATCTACAAACACAGAACACAAGAGAAACATAAAAAGGTAACAAGAAAAAATAACTCTTGAGAACTATATTTATGTTATAGATACTTATAGAATGAGGGTTGATTTTATGAATTGATTATTACATTATGATTATGATATGATTACTGTGATTTTATGATTATTATCATATGATTACTGTGATTTTATGATTATTATGATATGTTTATTGTGATTTTATGAATCTTATGATATGATAAACTGAAAAAGAAATTAGAGGTAGAAAAGGGATAACACTGGAAGAAGAGGAAAAGGAGGTAAAATAAGGGAAATTACATCACATGTAGAGGCAAAGAAAACCTATAATGATTGAGGGGAGAAAAGGGAGGGGAATGAGAATTGGGTTAATCTCCATCTCATCAGATTTGGCTCAGAGGGAATAATAGACGTACTTATAAGGAAACTGGAGGGAAAGGGGGGAAAAAGGGGGTGGGTGGGGCTCTAAAGGGGAAGGATTGTTTGAGGGAAGTGGTTTTCAAAATTTCCCTGATAAATCTTCCCATGCCTTCTACTTGATGTAGATCTGTTGAATTCCTATTGGGGTTAGCCCATGGTGGTGTTCTGCTTAGTGGCATCTTTCTTCACATTTCCTCCCCCCAAGCCTTGTGGTGTCTTTCTCCTCCTCATAGTTAATTCTTTTAGAATACTAAATACTTTTAAGGGTTAATCTGACAATCAATGGTGTAATTCCCTTCCCTAGATAACCCCTTTTGGGGTTAGTCTGCTAAAGTCCTCTACGGATTTAGTCTGCCAGTCAATGGTGTAGTTCTACCTTATAGAATATTCATTTTCTCCAATTTTTCTAATTGGGAGTTCTATTAGGAAATTTATCTTTTCCCTTGTTAACTATTAAAACCCCTTTCCTTGCTAACTATAAACTCTACCCATACTCTTTCATATCTTTCACACCTGGCATCTATTTTACCTCTTCATTTTGTCCATAACAAAGGTACTTTTTGGCAAAGAAAAAGCCCTTGTGAATTCTTCACAAGTGCCTTGCATCTCGCATTTTGAGCTAGGAATTGCAATTTTACTTCAATAAATCCCTCTTTTCCTTTACCACACAGTTTTACATAAAGTCTTTTTTAACACATCTAATTACTAATACCTTCTCTCTTAACCTACTTTGTATCCCCAGGAACTAGCACAATGTCAAGAATATAGTAGATGATTAATAAGTACTTCTTGTTGATTGACACTATGCTTTGGTGACACTATGTCTGGAATACTATGTTCAGTTCTTAATGCCACATTTTAGAAAATCCATTAACAACTGGGAGAACATCAGAAAAGGTCAAACAGGATTAAAAAAAGAATAATGTGAAAACTAGGGTTGGCTAACTTGGAGGAGACTTATGTAGAACAAGTTACATGGCTCTGAATATCTGAAGGGCTGTTACATGAAAGCCTTTATTCTCCCTAGCCCCAGAGAACAAAATTAGAAATAATGAGTCAAAATTAAAAAAAAAAAAAAAAAAAAAAAAACCAGAATAGACTTAGGCATTAAAAACTTCCTATCTCTTAGAAGTATGGCTGACTAAGAAGACTGTGTATTTCTCTCTGGAGGAATTCAAGCACACATTGAATGACCACTTCTTAGTAATGGTGTCCAAGAGATTCATTTTCAGGTATAAAATCTGGATGAAATGGCCTCTTCAGTCTCTTCCCATACTGAGAGTCTTTGATTTTATCTTTATGTGATGGCTGCTATTAAAGTGCTTAAAAACAAATCTCTTATACATAAATATTCCCACAGCAATTATGACTACACTATAACTTATTCAATAAATCTTTTTTTAAACACATATTCTGAAAAATAAACATCAGCCTTCCCTAAACAAATTCCAAATCAGTGAGGTCTCAATTTAGTAAGGCTTTACTATGCAAAGGGAAAAGATGATGTTTGAGGAAAAAAATTTCTTAAGCCTAAAATTTTAACACAAACATTTAATTGGATTATGCATGGTTTTCACCAATAAAACTTAAAATTACCTTGGCTTTATTTGATGTTTTCTTTCCACCAAATCCTCCAGAGCCAACCACGAAGACAGAGAACTGATTAAAACATATAAGCTCTTTTCCACTGTAGGAATAAACTTGGAAAACAAAAATAAAAGCAAAATAAATTACTAGTGAAGGATATAACTATAGTGGTAAAAATAGGCACCAGAAGTAGTATGTAAAAATAGATTCAGGAGAGCAACAGATTTGGGAGAGCATAATTGTAAATGAATATCATAAAAATATTATAATAGAGATTCAGCTTGAAGCATAAGGAAATTATGTGATAGGTCTCTATCAGGTTACAAAGGTTTACTATTTATTTAACATGAATAGCTTTATGGGATCAAGCAGATACAACACAGAAGGCAGTCATATGAATAAAGAAGTTGCAATTTGTAAAACACAATTTTTTATAGTTCTGGAAGATAGAGGAGTAGAAAGAGAAATGAAATAAGAGTTGGGAGAGCAATGGAAGAAATATGCCATGAATATGCCATTGACTGGCCCCCTAAGTCCAAAGAGAAGTTTAGCAGTCTATCCAGAGTTAACTAAAGTAAGGAGAAAGATGCCATTAAAGGGAAGGCGCCTATAAAGATAAGAGAGTACCTCAAAGCAGCACCTCTTTAAACACATATTCTAAAAAATAAACATCAATCCAGCCCTCCCTAAACAAGTTTCAAATCAGTGAAGTCTCAATTTAATAAGGCTTTACTATGCAAAGGGAAAAGATGATGTTTGGGGAAAAATTCATTAGGAAAATTGGTCTATAGTTTTCTTTCTTTGTTTTGGCTCTTCAGGGCTAAAATATCGGCACCATATTTGTGTCATAATAGGAATTTGACAGGTCTCCTTTGACTATTTTTTTTTTAAATAGCTTATATAGTATTGACATTGTTTAGATGTTTGGTAGAATTTGTGAATCTGTGTAGTCCTTTGGATTTTTTTCTTAGGAAGTTCATTGAAGGCTTATTCAATTTCTTTTTCTAAGACAATGTTATTTAAATATTTTGTTTCTTCTGTTATTCTGGGTAATTTATATTTTTAGATATATATCATTTCATTTAGCTTACCAAATTTATTAGCATATAATTGTATAAAATGGCTCTTAACAATTGTCTAATTTCCTCTTTATGGGGGGTAAATTCATCCTTGTCATTTTTGATACTAGTAGTTTAGGGTTTTTTTGTCTTTCTAAATCAAATTAACCAGTGGCTTACCTATTTTATTGGGGAATTTTTCTCCACAAAACCAGCTTCTGGTTTTATTTATTATTTCAATGGTTTCTTACTTTTAATTTTATTAATCTTTCCTTTGATTTTCAGGATTTCCAATTTAGTGTTTAATTGAAGATTTTTAATTTGTTCTTTTTCTAATTTTTTTTTGATACATGCCCAATTCATTGATCCCCTTTTTCTCTATTTTATGGATGCAAGCAATGGAGACATACATTTTCCCCTAAAAACCACTTTGGCTGTATCCTATAAATTTTAGTATGTTGTCTGTTGTAATTTTCTTTAATGAAATTATCAATTGCAGGGGCAGCTAGGTGGCGCAGTGGTTAGAGCACCAGCCCTGAAGTCAGGAGGACCTTAGTTCAAATCTGGTCTCAGACACTTCCTAGCTGTGTGACCCTGGGCAAGTCACTTAACTCCAATTGCCTCAGCAAAAAGAAAAAGAAAAAAAAACATAGAAATTATCAATTGCTTATATGATTTCACACATGTTATGATGCACATATTCTTTTTTTTTTTAATTTGCAAAACATATGTATGGGTAATTCTTCAACATTAACCCTTACAAAGCTTTCTGTTACAAATGTTTCCTCCCTACTCCCTACCCCTCCCCTAGATGGCAGGATATCCACTACATGTTAATTATGTTAAAATACTTGACAAATTGAATATATGTATACATATTTCCACGCTTATCATTGTTGGATGCATATATTCTTTAAGATTAATTTAATTTCCAATTAAATTTTAATCTACTTTTATTATCCACTATTGAAGGTAATTTGTATTGTATTATGATCTAAAAAGGATGTATTTATTATTTCTGCTTCTCTGCATTTGGCTATGAAATTTTTGTCCTTATAATATGACCAATTTTTGTTCAGATGCCATGTACTTCTGAGAAAAGGTAATCTTTTCTATTCCCATTCAATTTTTATCAGAGGACCTATCATATTTAATTTCCCAGAATTTTAATTACTTCCTTAACTTCTTTCTTGTTTATTTTTGGGTTAGAATTATCCAGTTTTAACTTCTTCAAAAAATTTAGATGCCATATCATTTGGTACATATATATTCAGTATTGATATGACTTCACTGTCTATGATAACTTTCAGCATAATAGTTTCCTTCCTTATCTCTTAATTAGATGGATTTTTGTTTTCCTTTTGTCTGAAACTGTGATTGCTATCCCTGCTTTCTTTGCTTTAGTTGAAGTACAACAGATTCTGCTTCAGCCTTTTACCTTTACATTCTCTGTTTCAAATGTATTTCTTGTAAACAACACATTGTAGGAGTCTCATGTTTAATCCTTTCTGCTATCCACTTCTCTTTTTGAGTGAGTTCATCGCATTCACATTTATAGTTATAACTGAATGTGTATTTCACTCCAAGCTATTTTTCCCTTATCTGTCCCCCTTTCTCTTTAACCCCCCAATTTTTCCCTCCTCACAAGTGTTTTACTTGTGATCACCACTTTCCCCAATATGCCCTTCCTTTATCAGTCTCCTCCCACACCTTTATTATACCTATCCCTTTTTATTTCCTTATACGGTAAGATACTGAGTGTGTATGTGATTCCCTCTTTCAGTCAATTCTAATGAGAGTAAGGGTTAATCTTTGTCAGTCACCCCTCCATCTTTCCCTCCATTATAATATCTCTTTCATGCCTCTTTTATGTTGGATAATTTACCCCCACCATTCAATCTCCTTCTTCCTTCTTCCAGTACAATTTTTCTTCTCACCCTTTTGTTTCTTTAGGGTATTCACCAAAGTCATTTTATATCCACACCTTCTATCTATTTACACTCTTAATTGTTGTTATAATAATAAAATTCTTAAGAATTACAAATAATATTTTGCCATATAGAAATATAAACATTTTAACTTTATTAAATTTCTTATATTTTCTTGTTTCTTTTTCAGTTTTTTTATGTTTCTCTTGAGTCTTGTATTTGGAGGTCAATTTTTTTAGTCAGCTCTAGTCTTTTAAACATAAATGCTTAAAAGTCATCTATTTTGTTAAATATCCATTTTTCCCCTGAAATATTATATTCAATTTTACTGATTTGATGATTCTTGGTTGTAATTCTAACTCCTTTGCCTTCCATTATAGCATATTCCAATTCTTTAATGTGGAAGCTGCCAAATCCTGTGTAATCCTGACTACAGCTCAACAATATCTGAATTATTTCTTTCTGGCTGTTTGCAGTACTTTCTCTAGAATTCGTCTATGATGTTTTGGGGAGTTTTCATTTTGAGATTTCTTTCAGGAAGTTTGATCAATGGATTCTTTCAATTTCTATTTTGTCCTCTGATTCTAATATATAAGCGCAATTTTCTTTGATAATTTCTTGAAAGATATTTTCTAGCCTCTTTTTATTTTTGACCATGGCTTTCAGATAGTCTAGTATTCTCATATTATCTTTCTTGGATGTATTTTCTAAGTCAGTTCTTGCTGTGAGAAATTTCATTTTCTTCTGTTTTTTTTTTTAACTCTTATTTTGTTTAGTTTTATCTTGATGTCTCATAGTCATTAGCCTCTACTTGCTCAATTCTAATTTTTAAGGAATTATTTTCTTCAGTGACCTTTTAATTTTCTTTTTCATTTGGCCAATTCTATTTTTTGAGTTGCTTTTTTTCTTTGAAAAATTTTTGTATATTTTTTTCCAAGCAATTGACTTTTTTTCATGATTCTCTTGCATTGCTCTCAATTCTATCCCCTATTTTTCTTCTACTTCTCTAATTTACTTCTTTAAATCCTTTTAAAACTTTTTTAGGAATTATTTTGGGCCTGAGAAAAATAACATTGTATTTTGAGACTTCACTTGTAGCCATTTTAACACTACTGTTTTCTTCGAAGTTTATGCTTGATCCTTCCTGTCACCATAGTAACTTTCTATAGTCAAAGTTCTTTTTATTTGTTTTTTGCTCTTTTTTTGCCTTTTTTGTGACTTGGGTTTTGATGTTAGATTTGGGCTCTAGTTCTACACCACCCCAAGATTTTTGTGCTGCAGCTCGAGGTATTATTGCTGGCTTTCATTGGGTTTCAAGGCTTAGCTGTTTAATTTCACTGAAGGGTAGGTTACCCTTCTTACTTGTACTTGGGAAGAGGGAGGGTAGGAAGCCTCCCTGTTGGCCAGTCTCCATGGATGGAGGGGTGTAACTTTTGACCTGCCCAAGGTGTGGGGCTTTTCAGCTAGGTTGTTTCTATAAGAAAACCTTTCTGGTGGTTGGCCCTATAGAAGGGATCTTGTAGCTGGTTAGCCTCAGGGATATATGATCCTGCTGCTGGGTTGCTATAAAAACAAGGTCATTGTGCTGGCAGGCCTCAGGATCAGGGTCTCACTGTTGGATAGTCCAGTATCACTGTTGAGCTTCACTACTGATCAGCAATGCTAAATTTCTTGTTGAATTGCTCAACTGCCAAAAGGGCTGCTGATTTGTGGAAGGGTAAAATCTTGCTGATGGATTGCCCCAAGATTGGAGCCTCACTGTGGGCCCCCTACTGTGAGACTTGCTGGTCTTAGTCTTGAATACCCTCCCACTCAAGTGAGACTGACCTTTCCTACCAAGCTGAATAGTTACCACCCTTGAGATCAATTCTGAGGCAGTTTTCTGGTTGTCTGGGGGGAAGGGGGAAATTTAGGAGGACTTTGGGAAGGTCCCCTCCTTTGGCACCAGAAGTTTTCTGATATATATAATCTTGTTGAAACATTTAACTGTTTTTTCCCTACCTAGATTAAGCATTTGATTAATTTAATATTTTATTATATAGACCCAATTAAATATTCTCTTATAATATCACATCACATCATACCTAACTTCTTGTTGTTTAGTCATTTCAGTCATGACCCCATTTGGGGTTTTCTTTCCAAACACAGTACAATGGTTTGCCCTATTCTTCTCCAGCTTATTTTGCAGCTGAAGAGCAGTAAACAAAGTTAAGTGGCATGCTCAGGGTCACAGCTAGTGTCTGTGATCACATTTGAACTCACAAAGATAAGTTTTCCTGACTCCAGGTCTGGTGCTCTATTCACAGTACCATCTAACCTGGCAAAACATTAAAGTTCTTAAGTCTTAGAATCATGTCATGTCCTTCTTTAAAAAAAAAAAAATTCTTATTCATTTCAACAACCTGGAACCTACCTTTTCACAGACTATGAAATAGATATAATTGCTTATCAATCACAAAGCCTGATTTTAGATATAAGTATCTGCAGCGCAATTCTTATAGTAGCAGAAATTATATTTTCTGTATCAGAAGTAAAAATATAAAGTAATGCTATCCACTATAATAGCATTTGCTTTTAAGACTGTAAAATGACTTACCATCCAGAAGTATCACTAATCCTGATCCTTTATCCAAGATATCGACAATAATGGATTCATTGGTTAATTGCCCTGTAATGAAAAGTTACACAAATAATTTATGCAGCTATTTAAATGTCTTATATCATTCCACAGCATGATTAATGATTTCCATTATTATATAAGATTAATTAAGAAAATATACTAATAACTTTCACTTTAGACACATAAAAATTTTAGTATTAGCATTACTAGGGGCAGCTAGGTGGCACAGTGGTTAGAGCACCAGCCCTGAAGTCAGGAAGACCTGAGTTCAAATCTGGTCTCAGACACTTCCTAGCTGTATGACCCTGGGCAAGTCACTTAACCCGAATTGCCTCAGCAAAAAGCAAAAAAAAAAAAAAAAATAGTATTAGCATTACTACCTGCATTGCCAAATTAAAAGAGCCACATATTTTTATAAATAAGAAAACTGGTATTTTTATTAAAGATCTTCCACTTAAATCTAATTGTCTTTTCTCAATGGTTAGCCTTTTCAGTCTTCAGCTATCTCAATATTCATGGTTTCTTTCTTTTCTCTCGACTCCTCACTCTCTCACCTCCAATTATTTCTAATTAATTGCCAAATTTTGTTGATTCTACTTTCCTGAAGTCTCTCATAAATATATCCTTCTTTGGTCTTTTCACTGCCACTGCTCTGATCCAAGGCCCCATCACCTTATGCCTAGACAAATATGATAGCTTTCTGATTGGTCTCCTTGCCTCAAGTCTTTCTTCCCTCCAGCCTATCCTCCATTCATCTGTCAAAATGATTTTCCTAAAGTACAAGTTCATGTAATACTCCTAATATACTGAACTCCAGGACCTCTCTATTATCTTTGGGATCAACTATAAAAAGTTTTGTTTGTCTTTTAAAGTCCTTTAGACCTCTTTATACCTCATAAAGTCCTTTATGGCCTCTTTCTACCTTGCCAATCTCTTTTCTCTGTCTCTCTCCCCCTCACCCCCATATATGTCTTCTTCAGTAATGATGCCTTCTCTCTATTAACTCAAATTTATTTTACATACTATACACACACACACAAACACACACACACACACATAAGATGGGGAAGATTTGTACACAATTATTTCCTTCATTAGATTGTTAGCTCCCTGAGAAAGAGAATTGTTTTTTGTCTATCTTTGTATACTCAGTGCTTGGCACAGAGCCTGACAAATAGTAGGAATTGCTGAATTAATAAGAGTTAAATTGATTTAATTTAGAGATAATTTTTATCAGAGGCAATTTCCCATTCCAATCTGACCAAGGATTTAATATGCTAAACTAATGCGTTTAATATTCCCACTTTCTATTCAAAGTCAAAAAGAGAGAAATAAGCTCCCTAACCACTGGGTCACATGATCAAAATGGATAACTGAATACATTTTTCCCATCTTCAGGCCTCTCAAATTTCTCCTATATGGGAATTATGTGCAAAAGATAAAAACATTTCAGCTATTTCCATGCTAAGACACTAAGAACCCTAATAAGATGAAAACCCGATGAACTAATAACAAAGACCCCTAATTTGCTTATTCATCTTCCTTTCTACTCACCAACCATCTGGAAGGAATGCATAATCTGATGCATAGCTTGCATCAAAACTCAAGCCTGCCTCTCTCACCTCCCCAGACCACAGAAAGCCAAAAGGCAGAACCTAGTGAGACAGTTCTCTCAGTTGATGCCAATTCTTTACAATTGCCAAAACCATCCCCTTTTTAAGATGGCTTGTTCCCATCCTTTCTTGTCTTCTCCAGCCCCTATTGTAATCTTTACTCTCTTCCTGTTCAGTAGTTCCTTCTCTGCTACTTACAAATATTCCCATGTCTCTTTTATATCAACTAGCTAGCATCCTATAATTCTCTTTTCTCTTTCAGATATTCAATGTCTCTATTTCTGCTCATCTGACTCTGTTATAAAACCAATTAAATCTGGTACTACTTCAGGTTCTGTGGCTGTCTTTGGACTGTATGTGATATATTCTGTTTACTTCCTTTCACTTTGTGTTTTTTAATGAATAAGAAATAACAATATTGACACCTTCTTGATTAACAGGAGACACAGCTTTTAAAATTGATAGTTTCTAAAGTTCCCTGTTATTGCTATCACTGAAGCTCAAAGATCTCCTCAATCATTTTTTAAGTTATGAATTGTTCCTCAGATGTAGTTGTGAAAGAGAATTTTGATATTTGGGATTCATATTCATTTTGAACTTATTGTGGTGAGATGTATTGATCTAAAATCAATTTCTGCCAAACTGCTTTCCTCTTTTATTAACAATTCTGGTCAAAAAGTGATAAAAGGACAGGGAAAGAGGGCATCCTTGAATAAGTTATAATTACTTAAAACTGTACTAAGATTCAGGGGACTCCTTATATATTCCTTTCTATGCCAATCCTCTTAAGGTTTTTTAACATGAATTATGAATTTTGTGAAAGCTGAATTTTTTATGTATGTCAAAATAATCACCAAATTTTCATTATCTTTGTTGTTAAAGTGCTTAACCAAGCCTAATGCTGAACCATATTTTCATCTCTTATATGAATTCATAATCAGATATAGTAGCCTGCTTTCTAGATATATTGCTGTAGTCTCTTTGCAAGGACCTTCATTAAAATTTTTGTATCAACATTCATTAGTGAAATTGTTATACTGGCATAGAAACCATACCCAACCATGAACAGTAACCCTCTTTCCAATTATTCTCTTTCTTTCATTCTGAAGAGTGTTATATATACATATATATGTAGTGGATTGTTTTCTAAATATTTTGTAGTTATTTTGAATGAAATTTTGAATTTTTCATATAGAAAAACTGGGCATCAAGGCCATACTGGTCTCTAGAAATGAGCACCCAATTTGACAAGAACTGCAGAGGAAACTGGAAAAGAATCTGGGATAGTTAAGTATGGAGCAATATCTTACTTCATATATCACAATAAACTCAAAATAAATATATGACCTAAAGACTAAAATTTAGAAAAGAATCAGCTCAAATAGTTTTAAACGACTTTAGCTAAGGAGGTAACTTGCAATCAAATAAGAAATAAAAGCACTTAAAAAGATAAAATAGATAAATTGAGTTACATATAATTTCTTCTTTAAGTGCTCTAATTTATTTATTTATTGCTTTGATACATAATTTTTTGAATTCCAAACTATTCTTAAGAGTTCTTCCAATGTCATTTCAGGAGACCTTAGAGAACTTACTGTTAATAACTTCATATTTCTCAACAGATTATCTTTCCTGGAGCTCATATAGATGCAGGATTAGTCATGGGATTAGGTCATGGTGACAGAAGCAATAGCAGATGCGGAAGCTCTCAAGACAGAAAGACAGAGATGACATGGGGACCTGGCAACTGATGAGAAGGAGATAACAGGGAACCCCTATACTAGGGATGTAGTTTGGCAACTCTATAGCCTCTATCCATTTCTGGGTTACAGAGTTCAAAAATAAGAGCAGGGACCCTGAGGAGCAGCATCTCTGGTCACAAAGGAGCTCTTTATAGTCATACTAACAAATCCTCAAAAGCACTCTTTATTAGAAAAATACAAACTAAAACAAATCTGAGGTGCTACCTCACACCTACCATAAATGACAAATTCTGGAAAGAGTGAAGAAAAGCAGATAAACTAATAAACTGCTGGGTGTATGAACTAGTCATACCATTCTGGAGAACAATTTGGAATTTTGCCCAAAGGTCTTCGAAATTGTGCATACTCTGACTTAGCAATACCATCACTAGATGTATACCCCAAGAAGATCAAAAAAAAAAAAAAAGAAAAAGAAAAAGTACTCATATGTGCAAAAATATTTATAGCAGTGCTTTTTGTGAAGGCAAGGAACTTGAAAATTATAGTGATGCTCATCAATTGAGGAACGGTCAAACAAGTTGTGGCATATAATTGTGTTAGACTTCTATCATATAAGAAATGGTTTCAAAAAAAAAAACAGGGCAACCTACATGAACTGATGATGCAAAGTAAAGTGAGAAGAACTGAAAGACCACTCTGCAGAGTAAAAGCAATCTTAATGGTGATTAACTATAAAAGATTTTGCTACTCTGATCAATATAATTAGCCAAGACAATTCTAAATGACTCAAGAACACATATTATAAAACACAATTTCAAAACACTTCTCACACATATAAAATCAGATCTAACCAACTGCAGAAATAGTAATTGCTCATGGGTTGGCTGAGTCAATATAATAAAAATAACAATTCTATCTAAGTTAATTTACTTAATCAATACCACTCAACTTTGTTGATTTTTTTCTATGATATTCTTGCCAAAAATATGCTTCCCATTCCTAATCATTTCATTTCTGATGGTCCAAATATTTCTTCACTTTTTCAGACTACCAAGGTTGACTAAGAGTTGTGGCTTTCAAAGAGTAAGAGTAGCCAAACAGCATACTGCTGCAAGTACACTTCAAGAGGTTATGATATACCTCTACAATTCCCATTGTAGAAAAGAGGTCTGCCCTCTTTTCTACAACTGTTTTCCTAGACTTTCCTAAATCTCTAGACTTAGACTCAATGTTGATTGTGACGAATATGGGTGAAAACCCCTCAGGATCTTTTTTTGGAGGGGAAAGTACTCTGAAAGAAATATACATGAGTCTCTTCTCTACCATTCTTTCCTGCTAGCTACTTATTTCCTCACCACTTATAAGAGTCACAATTTGAGTTTTCTTCCCATTTTAACTTGTCATTAGGGTGCCATATTCCTTCATAGCTATCTGTTTCCTCTCCTCTTTCTTCATTCCTAGGGATAATATGATTCATGGGTCTCGCTCTGCTCTGGAAACAAGGTTCTACCCAGAAATTTAAAAAAAAAAAAAAAAAAAAAAAAAAAAGGTCAACTCTCAATGCTCTTATTTTATGGCACCTATGAGGGTTACAGGATCACCTGACTAAGTACAGGCTATGGGAAAGGGGACTATTAGAAGCAATGACTGATGAATAGCTGGACATGATTTGGCAATTCTATGGCCTATATCCAATTCTGGGTCCCAGAGTTCAAAGGTGAAGAGCAAAGGCCCTGCTTAGTATTAGTAATTAGAATTAGTATTTGGTTACTTTTTTCCCCACAATAATTTCTTTGAAGAAAGCCTTCCCTGATCTCCACAACGCCATGGAGATTCCTGAGTGAATGAAAAAAATTTATTAAGCATTATTTATGCATTAGTCACTATACTACACTCTGGTTGTACAAATACATGAAGCAAGGAACTTATATTCTAACAAAAGAAGTCAACACATATAAGGCAGTGATGGCCACAGTTTTATTTTGTATTTATTTTGCATATAATCATATACACATATGTTATCTTCTCTAGCTGAATACAGGATTCTTGAGAACGAGGATATCTATTTTTGTCTTTATATGCAATAGTGAATAACTCAGTGCCTGGCACAGAGCATTTAATGAATACTTGTTGACTATTGATTCATTATGTAGAGTCTTTTACTTTTCTTCTTGATGTCTTTGATTTTTGTCTTATCATTCATTTCCTAAATTTGGGGGTTTCTAGGGGGTCTTTATCTGAAAATTTGATATGGTAGAAAATACATTCACTCTACCACATTTTCAGGATCTTGAAAAATATGTTTTAGATCTAATTTTTCCTTTCCATTTCCATGACAGGTGAAGTGTAATTGTGGTCATCATTTAAAAACAGAATAAATTTACAGATTCAGAGTCATACTGATTAAACTACAAAGGGTTAATTGAAAAAACCAGAAAATCAAAATTCATCATGAGAGAGTCAAAAATCTCAAGGGATATAAGGGGGATAAAAAGAGGAAAGAAAGAGGCACACCACTACCAGATTTCAAACTTTATTACAAACCACTAATCAAAACTACTTATTATTGCTTTAAAAAAGACATATGTCTTTATACGCAACACCCCCTACCTCTGTGTTAACTATACATTGAGTATTTAAATTTTGATTATGAAACATAAAGCATCAAGAACTGACCTGTTCTCGGAAGTGGTTTATACAATTCCAAATACTGCTCACCATGAAGCATCTGTATTGGGATAAAGACAACTTTATTAGCAAGTCTTTATTTCAAACAGACCCCAGCAGAACCATATTAGTGGACTGCTCCACTAATAATAAGGGAAGTGCAAAAAACAATTCCAAAGTTTCCAAACAAACTGGTAAAATGAAAAATGTCAAGAATGCTGAATGGATTATGGAAAGACAGGCAGATGAATTTACTCCTGATAGAATCATGGACTAATTCACATTGCCAGAAAAAAAGCAATTTGAAAATAGGCTAAAAAAAGGGTGACTAAAATGTCTACACTCTGGCTTAAAGATCCCAAAATATATACCCCAAAGAGGTCAAAGATAACAAATGGTTCTCACATACACCAAAATATCCATTTCAACTGTAGTAGGGGAGAAAAAAAGGCTGAAAACAAAGAAGATACATGTATGTGGCTATATGAACATAACGGAATATTTCTGCCCTGTAAAAAAAAATAATGCATATGAAGAATTTCATGAAAAGATTTACAGGCATTGACACTGAGTAAACAGAACCTCAAAAACAATATGCATGATGATCTCAATAATGCAAAAAGAATAACAAAAATAAACAGAATGCTGTACAATTACAATGTACATTAGAACAATGCTGACACTTGAGAAGAGTTTTTTAAAAATATATTAATCTCCCTCTTCTCTTTGCAGAGGACTATAGATATGAATACATATACTGTCAGACACAGTTGGAATATTGATTGATTCTTCCAGCCTTTTTTTTTCCTTTTTCTTTTAAAATCTTTTTTACAATGAATGACTCACTGAAAGAGGACAGAGATTTGCTCAGAAATGAGGACAATGTAAAATCAAAGGATAGCAAGAAAAATAAGATTTTTTAAAAAAAATTTTAAACAATCTTTTTGTTCACCATTGTTTCAGACAACTCTAATTCCAGGGGATACACAACTCTTATATCTAGCTATATCTAGTCACCAGGGTTGCCATTTTCCCCAGAATTTTAAGTTCACAGATGAGTTTTTGTTTCCTTATTAAGAAGAATACTGAAAAAAATCCTACTTTGGAAGTCAGATAATCTGAGTTTTTAATTTACTAACAATGTAACTGAGGCAAGTAATACCACCTCTCTGAACCTGTTTCCTTACCTATGAAAAAGGAATACTGCTGTTGTCACAGTCATGAGGATCAAATGAGCTTAGATAGCATTATAAAAGATATAAGAGGAACTCTGAATATCTCACCTTACCTCCTAACTCCCACTTTGGGTTATATAGATCACAATACTATTAGGACATGAGTTTAATACAAAGTCCTTGGCCTAATCTGAATGAAAACATTTACTAATTTTTAATTATCTATTCCACAACAATGTCCTAAAATAAAATCTTTAAAAATCATTCGTTTAAAAAAAAAAAAAGCTTTTTATTGCAAAACATATGTATGGGTAATTTTTCAACACTGAACCTTGCAAAGCTTTCCATTACAAATTTTTCCCCCCTAGTCCTCACCTCTCCCCTAGATGGCAGGAAGTACACTACATGTTAATTATGTTAAAATACTTGACAAATCGAATATGTGTATACATATTTTTATAGTTATCTTGCTGTGTAAGAAAAGTCAGATCTACAAGAAAAAAAAATCTGAGAAGGGAAACATAATGCAAGCAAACATCAATAGAGAGCATGAAAATGTTACGTTGTGGTCCACATTTCATATCCCTCTCTGGGTGTATATGGCTTTCTTCACTGAACAATTGGAACTGGTTTGAGACATTTCATTGTTGCAGAGAGCCATGTCCATCAGAATTGATCATCATGTAATATTGTTGTTGCTGTGTATAATGATCTCCTGGTTCTGCTCATTTCACTCAGCATCAGTTCATGCAAGTCTCTCCAGGCCTCTCTGAAATCATCCTGCTTAAAAATCATTCTTATCAAAGAATTGACCAGTTTCTAAAGAAAGAGACTCAATCAGCCAAAGAAGGACTTAAGTGATCATGGTAATAATCATATTCTAAGAGGAGGAAGAAGCTTTTTATTTAATTCAGATTAATTATTTCTGTTAAGAAGTAGCTTCTGTAAATCCCAAAGAAATCTTAAAGGAAGGAAAGGAATTCACATGTGCAAGAATGTTTGTGACAGCCCTTTTTGTAGTGGCTAGAAAACGGAAACTGAGTAGATGCCCATCAGGTGGAGAGTGGCTGAATAAATTATGGTATATGAATGTTATGGAATATTACTGTTGTGTAAGAAACGACCAGCAGGACGATTTCAAAGAGGCCTGGAGAGACCTGCATGAACTGATGCTAAGTGAAATGAGCAGAACCAGGAGATCATTATACACATCAACAACAAGATTATACGACATCAATTCTGATGGACCTGATTCTTTTCAACACCCGGGAGAGGCCTGTGGGAACTAAGTGTGATTCACAACATAGCGCTTTCACTCTTTTTGTTGTTGTTTGCTTGCATTTTATTTTCTTTCTCATTTCTTTCCAGTTTGATTTGATTTTTCTTGTACAGCAAGATAATTATATAAATATGTATGCATATATTGGATTGAACATATATTTTTACCATGTTTAACATATACTGAACTACTTGCCATTTAGGGGAAGGGTGAGAGAAGGGGAGGAATTGGATCACAAAGTTTTGCAAGGGTTAATGTTAAAGAATTATCCATGCATATGTTTTGAAAAATAAAAAGCTTTTAATAAAAAAAAAAATAGCTTCTGGGGCAGCTAGGTAGCACAGTAGACAACCCTGAAGTCAGGAGGACCTGAGTTCAAATATGGTCTCAGACACTTAGTACTTCTTAACTATGTGACCCTGGGCAAGTCACTTAACCCAATTGCTTCAAGAAGTAACTTCTGACTTTGACAAGCCCCAAAAAACTGTGATTCCCCCTCTCTATCCAAGCTATTACCAAGACCTGAAGGTTTCCCTTTACAGTGTCTCTCTGAAATAGGTTTCCTTCTCTCCTCTGACACTGATTTTTCCATTTCCTAGTCATTTAACCCGTCTGAATCTTATTTTTAAAAAGTTGACCAATATATACTCATGTATTTTTCTTATTAAAAAACAGTATTCATTTTCTAAATGATCACATAAATTTTACTCTGGAAAATACTATTAAAAGCAATGTTGAAAGGCAGTCTAGTAGAGTAGGTGGAGCTGGCCTTGAACAGGGTCACTTGGGTTCAGTTCCCACCTTTGACAATTCCTGCTTCAATGACACTTAACCTCTTAGTGTTCTTGGCCACTCTAATACTGCAAAGAAGTTACTGACATGAATTGATAAATAATGACTTCACCAGGAGCATCTTAAAGCAACTAAATGACATGTCTAGGTAACTATTCCCATTCTAAATAATGTGAAAAGTCTATCTAAATTTTTATATCTGAAATACTACAAGGTACTTTGCAAAAACCAAATATACAAGAAAATAAGGTATTATTCTCACCCATAAAGGAAAAAAAGTCAATAAATGTTTTTCAAAATACATACCTTTGCAAAGTTTATATTAAGTCCTGGGACTTCTGAGAGTCCTCCTTCCATCATACATTTCTGAGCCGGGATGACGCCAAAGGTAGGTAAGCAGGAGAAATCTGAGCTTCCCTCATAAACAAATTTTAAGTTTTCTGGATGCTTAACTGATGCACCCACTCCAAGGGCATACATAATAGCTTCAAGTTCAGTATAAGAAAAGGTCCGCTGAGGCAGCTTATAGCCAATCGCTCTAGTCTATGAATAAATTTGGGTTAATTTTATTATTTATCTTAAAAAGTTATTATTAAAATAATAAAATTACTATTTTACCTTATAAGTATACAAATTTTGCTTTAGAAAAAAAATGACAAGATGGAAATCCCATCTTAATTTATTTGAAGGAGTATTATGATTGTTTTATCACATTTGATTTTTTGTTCAAAATAGTTCTTTTGCTATCAGGTACATGTGCATGTATACACACATGCTTCTGTGAATATATGTATGTATGAAAAAGAGAGAGAGAAAAAAAGAGAGAGAAATGGAAAAGAAGGGAAGTGCTGTTTATATATGAACAGATTTTTTTTTGTTTGTTCTTTGTTCATAAAAAGATCAAGCTCAGAATTCATCTGATTTTCATTTCTTCTCCTAGCTTTGCTGGCTAGTTCTCTCTCTAGTCTAGATCATAGCAGCCCATAAATACAATGCTAAGACCAACTATGGAACTATTTAGAATATAATAACAATGTTTATTAAAGCAGGATTGGTTATCCTTCTGAATAATGTCTATATAATATTAAGATTAGTAAGGGGGAAACCCCAAGAGTGTGGGGTCCCAAATCAGTGTTATGAGGTATCTCAAAACAATTTGCAGATTTGAACCCCTCTCCTAATCAAGGGACGAAGTTTATTGAAAGTAATGGTATGCCATTACAAAGTGGACTGAATTGTAAGGGAATTCACTTACACTTATACAGCTTTCAATCATAGATAGGCTAATTCTATGGCTCACAGGTAGGAAGTAGAGGTCTCCATAAGGAGTGGTTCTCATCTGATCAGATTATTATTGACAAGATTACCAATCAGCAATGAATTGAGGAATGGTGTTATTCATTATTGTCTCAAGAGTTTGATCTGTGGGAGTTTCCTGAGGCCAGAAGCTATCTGACTAAGTTGTGGTCAAAATCAGAACTCCCCAAGGTCAGGGGACCACAAAATCATATTACATCAGTATTTCTTTGAAAATACTGATAAGAGTGAGAAGTTGGTAGCCATGTTTAATCTTTGGATTATTTAACAATCAAAGTTTTCCAAATAACTTCTAAATATAAACTTCTAAAATAAAACAGGAAGAGGATAGTTTTTAAAAGAAAATAAAACCTTTCTAACATCCTATGTTAAGAAGCCAACATCTCAAACAATTATTATGCAGAATTCTTAATGGATACTGTTCACACATTTAATGTGTCAAAGAACAAAAATTAAAAGTGTCAACCTTTGTTTCTGATTATCTTACTTAGAATTTTATTAACACTGAGTATGTCCTTCATTAAGAGATAGTCATTTTTTCTTTTTAAAATTCCTTTCCTGAAAAGGAAATAATTGCAAGTATCTATATTAAAAACTGAAGTTCGCCAAGACTATACATTTCAACATACATGATGAAATTACTTTGCATGGAAGGAAGGGTAAGTGGATGGGTTACAGATTCCAGGGCAAATCACACTATTCACTTGCCTTTTTAAAGAAGGTAGGTCAAAGTACCAGGACCTACACAATAGACCTTATTCACTGTACTGTAAGAATAGCACTGCAATGAATCAATCCCAAGGAATTATTTTCACTATTCAGGACTGAGTTAGAGATAAAGGCCCTGAAAACTCACCAGTAACCACTAACACCCCCTCCTCCCACTCCATCCCCACTAATCCCACCCACTCACTCCAAACTCCCCAGCTACCTAGCCAGAGTACTCCCATCTCACCATCTGGAGAAAATGAGATAAGCAATAAAGAAGAAAGAAGAAAAGATTATTTAGAGCATGAAATGGACAGACCCAACCCTTCCCCTCTTCAGGTCAAGGAGCCTAGGAATTCCTTAATAGTATTTGCTGAATAAGGGTCCTAGGAATGTACCTCACAAGGAGCCTAGGAATTTCCTGACAGTATTTACTCAATCAGGGTCCAAGGACTGTTTACCTCACAAGAGGAAGGAAATGGGTTTACTCCACAGTATGTTTGCCCAAACTTAGTAAGAGAAGTATTCTATTCAACAAAGATAGTTTGCTCTGATTCAGGTGTATTGACCCAGTTAATGTATCAGTATTTTATAATGTGTACCTCAAATCCTGTTATATCCTCATTATATTTGAGAAATCAATGTATAACTGCAAATTTTCCTGGGGGGAGGGGTGTTAGGGTTGGGTTGGGGGCAGAAGTGGTCAGTGCTTTTTAAAAGCTTGTTGCCCACAAGGCTCGAGACTGAATCCTTCTAGCTTGTCTGGGGGTTCAGTTGCCAGGCCCCAGCTAATAAAATGCTCCCTAAACTTTCAATTACTCGTGACTGTCCAGTGATTTTTGTGGGTATCTCAGAGCATAGCAGTCAGAGATCTATGTTAAGATTTACATTTTAAAGTGAGAAGCAAGGAGAAAATAAAGGGGAAAAAGATAATAAAGAGTTGTTATACTGCCTTTTAAATATTAGAGCCTATTTTCTCAGTATTAGTGTCCCTTTTGTGAATTTGATGAATATCAACTGTATCTACATTCTAACATAACAAAGTCAAAGGTGAATGATCTTCATTTAAACTATTCATGCACCTGGCTTCTTTCAACTATTACAGATTAACTGAAATCTGACAATTTCTACTAAAAAAAAAAAAAAAAGGCACCAGAGAAGACAGTTTGCTTTGGTATTATTCCCTCTACTTACAAAATCAGATGTGGTTGTTGATGCAGCATGACTTGTATGATTCATGGAAATCTCTCCCTGAGAATCTATTTTACTTAGGACTTCAATCACACCTGCTGTTGACTCTAAAATAAGCAAAAATTAAGAACAATATTTAACATCTGTAAAAATATTTCTAGAGTCAGAGAAAAACCTACAATCAACGCCTGCTCCTAAGAAAGTAATTCATGGGAAGTTTTCAGATCAAATTTTCATTTCTCCTCCTAGCTTTGCTGACTATTGTTCTCTCTAGTCTAGATCATAGCAGCCCATAAATACAATGCTAAGACCAACTATGGAACTATTTAGAATATAATAACAATGTTTATTAAAGCAGGATTAGTTATCCTTCTGAATAATAATTCGAGAAGGCTGTACACAGTTTTAAATTTAGCAAATTATAACCAAAATAATTTGGAATCATAAAACTGACCTATTGAGTGGATTGTTCTGATATTATACAGTGTAAAGCAATGACACATCACCTACATTTCTCTCTCCTACTATATACAGCCTAATCAACTTCAACTATAATTGGAAATAATCTTTGCAAACTAAAGGAAAACAGCCCATACCACAATGTCCTCAACCCTCACAAACAAAAAGTTCTGGGATAAAATGGAAGAGTAAAGGCATGCACAACATTAGAGGTTATCACTATTCCTTATTCTCTACTCCTATTATTGTAACTCAAGCTCAGTAGAAGTGTGTTCCACTGGATCAATACTGCATCCTTTTTGAGTATCTTACTGCTAAGCAAATTTCTTTCTGTTAAATATTTGATGGTATATGAGTATCTTGTTTCATTTCAATTCCAATAATGAACCACAGGATTGACGTGAGTCAGTCCTAGTCAAGAAAATCTAAAAATTGACTACCCTGAAGTACAATACATGCCTCTATTTAAAGAATGCATCAAAAATAAATACTTAAAAATAACTTAATACAAACAATAAGAACAATAAAAAAAAGTACCAAAATCATCCTAGGAAAGATACTCAGTTTTCTGTTAATTCTTAATTTAAAATTAATGCATTATACAATTAATCAAATTTTAAAAAATTCATTCATACACAAACATACATATCCACTCCTTAACTGCCTCACTCTCTGGATATATACTATGCCAATGATGTCAAACTCAAATAAAAACTAGACCACTAAACCAAAGGTGTCACGTGTATGGCCTATAAGCTATAGTAAAGCCCAAATCAGATTAAAATGTAACTGGAATGCAACAAATAAAAGTATAATAAAATGTAGATAATGTTACTATAAGGTTTTCTAAATTAATATGTACCCATAAGGATTGGTATGTATAGTTTAGTAGCACCATTCCTCTTTCTATTTGATCTGATACCACTATATTAAACCATGTATAAGGATCCCATATATATGTATATATATAATATGTGTGTATGTACATGTATATATATAGAGAGACCATATGTTGACTTGAAAAAATCACATATTAACATTATCTTTTACAATATTTTTATTTATTTTATTAAATATATTTCCCAATACATTTAAACTGGTATGGGCCACATATTGGAATACCGTAGGAATGCATATTTGATACCCCTGCTCTATTATGACTCTGCTTCTTCTGATAGCA
Source organism: Myrmecobius fasciatus (assembly GCA_023553655.1). Classification (NCBI taxonomy): domain Eukaryota; kingdom Metazoa; phylum Chordata; class Mammalia; order Dasyuromorphia; family Myrmecobiidae; genus Myrmecobius; species Myrmecobius fasciatus. The sequence continues at coordinate 191,348 of JAJPUD010001727.1, read as the reverse complement.
TCATAAATTTTCTCATAAGGTGGTAGTATTTTAGATTGAATTTTAATGAACAGCACAGATTTGTTGTCTGGATCCTCGCCTCCAAGAACCATCACAATCATTGAGCACCATTATATATTTTATTCCTTTCATTCCAGATGCTGGGATACTATCTGGTACTCTGATCTTTTGTAACCACTGGAAGTTCCAAATGCTGAGTGCAGATCCTTGAAAGATTCAGTCACATTAATGACTGTAGCTATCATATTCTTACAATCTAAAATCACATAATCTGGCCAAAGTGTCTCTTCCAGATCTGAAACTATTAAGTTCATCAGAACTATACCAGTCTGTACTGGCATTCTAACTGCTTTTAGCAATTGAGTTAAAATAGCACCAGACCTTTGGATCACAGTGCTATTCATATGAGGGTTACCATGGCATAAGATGTAAGGAAGCACTTCATATTTTGCCCTCCACCAGCATCTGCCTATTTCCTGAGCCAGATCTTTTTGCATCATTTGAAAATGCACACTCCAATCAGCCTCTATGAATAAAATGCTAGTCAATAAACAGGATAAAGGATCCATGATTTATATTTTTTAAAAAATTAAGTTTGAGGCTGAAGCAATGGAGACAACTGAAAATACTTTGTCTTGAAATAATAAATGTTGAGAGGGGATATGGAAGAATTGGGATACTAAGGCATTGTTGATGGAGTTGTGAACTGATCCCACCATTCTGAAGAACAATTTGGCACAGTGCCCAAAGGGCTACAAAACTGTGACCCTCCAAAATCCCAATTAATTCTGTATCACAAATAGACTTTAAAAGGGGAAGAGGAAAAAGGAAGGACCTATTTGTACAAAAATATTTATATTTTATTTATTTCATTATTTATATTTTTATAGGGGCAAAGAATTGAAAATTATGGGGATGTCCCTCAATTAGACATTACAATTATTATATGAATGTAATGGAATATTAGTTATAAGAAATAATGAGCACATAGATTTCAGGAAAACCTGGAAATACTTTTATGAACTGATGCAAAGTAAGGTGAGCAGCACTAGGAGAACATTGTACGCATACTGTCTTAGAGAGAAAGGATATTAGGGAGAAAGAAAATTTGGAACTAATTTTTTAAAATGAATGTTAAAAATTGTCTTTACATGGAACTAAGGAAAAATTAAAAAAAAAAAAGAATATGCCTTGTCCCAGTATGGTATGTCTATTACAGCAAATGCTTGTAAAATACATGTGAGAATCTGCTTTAGAAGACTTCAGTCCTTTGAGAAGTCACTAAGCACACTCATTGAACCAGAGAGCCAAAATTCTATCGGATGCCTTCCAGTTAATCTTTAAGTGGCCAGCCAAAAGAAAGTAACATCCCTACATACTAGATTAAACTGCACCTTCATTCCCCAATTCCCCATTAAAAAGAATTATTCAAGTATTCAGCAAAGTCCTTTAATTATAGATTGTGCTTAATTCTATGTCTAACCATGTCACTGAAGAAATGGTAAGAGAATCTACAATGTTTGTTGAGGTTAGTCACTCTATCATTATTGTAATATCTAGTTTTTGGACCTTAAATCAAACAAGGAGTGCCCTCTTTTCCTTGAATTCTTTATATGCTTATGGGAAAGAGGTATCTTAAAATTTCAGAGGCAATCTTCTGTACTACAATTCTTTTAAGACCATAATAAATGCCTGGTTATGGAAGTTAATTAAATGTGGCTAATAATTGCTGGAGAGACAAATTAAGACAACTCTGAGGTACCACTACACACCTGTCAGATTGGCTAAAATGACAGGAAAAGATAACGATGAATGTTGGAGGGGATGTGGGAAAACTGGGACACTAATACA
>JAJPUD010001727.1:86835-189397 GCA_023553655.1 Myrmecobius fasciatus | reverse complement strand
GGAAAGGGACCCACATGTGCAAGAATGTTTATGGCAGCCCTTTTTGTAGTGGCTGGAAACTGGAAACTGAAGGGATGCCCATCAATTGGAGAGTGGCTGAATAAGTTATGGTATATGAATGTTATGGAATATTATTGCTCTGTAAGAAACAACCAGCAGGACGATTTCAGAGAGGTCTGGAGGGACTTGCATGAACTGATACTGAGTGAAAAGAGCAGAACCAGATCATCATACACAGCAACAACAATATTACATGATGATCAATTCTGATGGACATGGCTCTCTGCAACAAAGAACTGTCTCAAACCAGTTCCAATTGTTCACTGAAGAAAATCATATATACCCAGAGAGAGAGGGATATGAAATATGGACCACAATGTAACATTTTCATGATCTCTATTGACATTTGCTTGCATTGTGTTGCCTTTCTCTGATTGTTTTTTTTCCTTGTAGATAGGATTTTTCTTGCATAACTTCTCAAGCATTTCAACATTATTAACATGTAGTGGACTTCCTGCCATCTAGGGGAGGGGAGGGGACTGGGAGTAAAATTTGTAATGGAAAGCTTTGTAAAGATCAATGCTTGGGAACTACCCATACATATGTTATACAAATAAAAAGCTTTAATTAAAAAAAAAAAACAGTTTACCTGTCACAACTATGGATAAGGGAAGAACTAAGAGGCAAACAATATAGAGATCATTAGGAGATGTAAAATGAATAATTTTAATTGTGTAAAATTAAAAACTTTTTAAACAAAAAAAAAATAATTGTTGGAGGGAGAAGCACATTCACAGGGGTCCATGAACTGGAAAAACTATTCTCTAATCACTAAGGATTTCCTAAAAACTGAGGAGAAAAGTAGAAGATGGACTCTGAAATCAGACTGCCACTATAAGCACGGGTTTGGATGAAGGAGCCCCAGAGCCTGTACTACATAATTTCAAAGTTAAGTTGTTTTATCTTGTTTTTAATGGACTTAAGGGGCAACCTTACCTAATTGCCACAGAAACATCACTATCTGAGATAAAGCCATCATTACCCTGGCTAGAAGACATTGTTCAGATACAGTCTTTAAATGTAAAAAGTCTTTGTCATACAAATTGGCTTATTTTGATGCCAACCAAATGGCATTAAGTGGCATACAGCTACTAAATACTTTTTCTCACATTCAAATAGGCCTCTCTACATTTACTCCTCTCTCATTGCAGTGATGTGCTACTACAGAAAATTGTGTTCACCACAGGTATTCACTGATATAAAATCCTTTTGGCACTTGCAGTTTCATCCATTTCTAATACTCTGATCCTCTAACCAATTAGCTAAATCTGAGGCATAGACTTTTGCCACGTTATACCTAATGGTATGGATCTTCAGTTGGATAACAAGTTCTTATTATCTTTAGTATAAATTTTTAAATATTAGTTATCACTTGAAAACATAATTATATCTGTGGAAAATATTAGAATTACAATTAAAAAAATACTGTTCCCTTGTATAATCTTTTTCTATACATTGCTATCAAACAGGTTACCAATTTTGTTTCCCAATCTGGGGACACCTCAATTCACAAAGGTCAACCTCAGTTTCTAGAATGGGCAGCGAGTGGTGCATGTCTAGTCATAAAGGTGAGTCTTCCTGAGTTCAAATCTAGCCTCAAACACTTACTCTGTGATCCTGGGCAAGTCATTTAACCCTGTTTGCCTCAGTTTCCTCACTAGTAAAATGAGCTGGAGAACAAAATGGCAAACCATTCTAGTAAGTGAAAAAATGACTGATCAACTTGTCTAGAATGTATTGCTTCCTTACCTCTGCTTCTCAGAATTCTTATTTTCCTTTAAGGCAAAGCTCAGTTGAGATCTAATCCATGTAGCCTTCCCTGATCCTCTCTCATCACTCCCCTCTCCATCTGAAAGTACTTGCTTCTCTAATATTCCAAGATGACTTTGTCTGAATCTCTCCACTAATCTCATATTCTCCACCTCAAATAAACAGAATGTAAACTCCTTGAGAGGAGAGATTGCTTAACTTGTGTGTATGTGCATGTGTGTGTGTTTACACACATAATACACACACACACACACACACGCACGCCCATAACACTTTGCCCATAGAAGATGCTTAATAAACATCTGTTAAATAGATTTTTATTATATAATTGTTTTGTACTGAATTGTATTTTCTTTTTTCAAAGTGAACTCATAAGAACTAATATTTATTTTTCATCTTTATTTAAACCCTCTTAGTTTTGGAAATAATTATTTCATTTTGTTTTTGTTTTTGACAATATGATACCTCATCTACAAGTGAACATCACTGTGTTATCTCAAAAGAGTTTTATAAGTCCTTGAAACATCCCTTAACAAGTGCAGTAAATTTAACACAACTAGTGTAGAAATGTTAACATGACTATACATGTATAAACTATATCAGATTACTTGCTCCCTTGGAAAGAGATGAGGGAAGGGAAGGAAAAAGAAAAATTTGGAGCTCAAAATCTCACAAAGATCAATGTCAAAAGCTATCTTTATATGAAAATTTTAAAAATATATATTGTGTTTTTTTAAGTACAAAAATTAACAAAAGTAAATGAAAAGAGATGTTAGGACCTGGCATTCTATCCTATCTGTGCATTCTAACATCTTTCTAGTAAAGTCATGAAATCAAACTGTGGGGATTAGGTGTACTGGCCTGCCCTAATATTGTATATTGTGCTTTTTCAATGCTCAACTTAATTTTATTATTATCAACTTAATTAACAGACATTATTGTGCATGTTGCTGCTTTCCTGAGTTACCTACTCCAAAAAAAAAAAAGCAATTCATTTAGCTCAAGTGTAATCATCATTATTTTCTCCAAGGTGTGGCCCAAAGAAGGCATATGAGAAGATACTATTTCCTACTCCTTTGCAGAGGTAGGAACTACATGGTTGTGAAACATTTCATGCTTTCATCATTTTTTTAATATACTGATTGAATTTTTTTTCTTCTCTTCCTCATTTTTTTTATCTGAAAAACATTATTTGTTGTATAAGATGGCTCTTTGAGAGAAGCAAGCAAGAGATACTGAAATTCTAGCAATGTATAAAGAAACAATATCAATAAAAATTTATTTTAAAAAGAATTACTTCCTGAAGTCAGGAGGAGTTCAAATCTGTGTGACCCTGGGCAAGTCACTTAACCCCAACTACCTGAGCAAAAAAAAAAAAAAAAGGAAAGAAAAAGAATTACTTTGATTCCACTCAACAAGTATTAATTAACTGCCTATTATATACAATGTATCATTCCAAATAATAGGAAATAATACCCTCCTTGTTCAAGTAATATAAGTATAGTTACCTTTGAGAAAAATAAACTATCAAAGACCAATGAGTTTTACTCTTTTTCTTAGTAAGAATTTAGTAAGAAATTGCTGCAATAAAAGTATATTCACTGTTGAATTTACTATACAGAAATAACAGTTTATTTGGGATATGAACCTTTAAAAACCACAAAGCACCTTGGGGCAATATTTCAAATAATGCTTGGCAAAAATATTTAAATCCTAAGAATAGTCTAATCATTTAAAAATTCTCAAAATAATATTAATCATTTTTCAACTCTAATCATTTACATTATTAAAAATGGCAAATGTATCAGTTAATTGGTATTTTCAATAATTATACATAATAATTTAACAAATAATTGCTTATCATGGAATCAATTTACTTAAATTAATGTTGCTAATAATTTTTAATGAAATCTTCTGGGCGAGTATGAACTGCTGATACAGAAGATAGCTTTTCATTTGAAATGTGCATACTGTTATTTCTTTTTTATAACAATTCAATGTTTTAAAGTACCAAAGCAGAATTTTCATATCAGAGTAATGTATTTTTTTTTTGTTTTACTTTGCACCATTTCTTAATTCTGACATATTACTACTATTCATAGGTATCTTCATCTCCTATATCAAAATGCAGAATGAACCTGTAAAGCCACATATGTAATGGCATGATCATTTTAACATTTCAACAAGAAAAGGCAAAAAAATAATTTTCAAGGACAACTCAAGAAGATTGAGAAATTATTTTTAGAAACAGGAGAAAAAATTTTTCAAACATTCATCTTCCTCTAAGAAACATGCATTTATAATGAAAGACAGGAGTAAAGAAAATGCTGTGGAAAATGACCATGATTAAAGCTTTGCCCTCAAAAAAGTCTCTTTCAAATACTATTAAAAATATATTTTTGTATGGATTATGCTAAAAAGAGAACCATCAATAATATTTATGTTCTCCAAGAACGGCCCATGTAAATTCAAAACAGTTCAAAAGGTTTTTAAAACTCTGTGTATAGCAGTACATTTGATGCCAGATTTTTAAAAAGTGGCTAAAACACATGGCTGCTGTCCTCAAAAAATTATGAGTTGAGAGGAAATGTTTTTATAAAACAGCTATAAACATTTATATATAACTCTAAGGTTTTACAAGACCTTCACCACAACACTGGGAGGTAAGTAATACTATCATTTTACAGATGAGTAAAGAGAGGCAGGCAAGTTAAGTGATGTGCCTAAAGTCACAAAGCTAGCAAGTGCCTCAAGTCAGATTTGAAATCAAGACTTCCTGAGACTCCAGGTCTAGCCCTCTATTCATTGTGCCACATAGATATCATCATTTTCAGGTTTACAAAGCTGTGAGGTACTATCCACATTTTACAGATGAGGAAATTGAGGCTCAAAGAGATGAAACTGAAATGTTGAGTTAGAACTTAAAATCTCTTGTTTTGACAATGGCAACAGTGTTACTTCTACCATAAAAAATATGAGCGCATACATTTTAATTGATATTTCCCAACATAAAAATAAACATTAAAGAAACAATTATTTTAATATTACTTCTTATTTTCACATATTAACAAAATATATTTTATACACATATAAACAAGGGTGATTTTTCAAACCTTAAAAATTATAACCAAATATGAACAATTTATATAAATAATTCATTTGTAAATAGAAAAACTCACGTGTCTGAAAGGCTAAAAATTATATATATATGTGTGTGTATATATATATGTATATATATATATATATACATAAAATAAATCTCAATAAAATTAGGTCCCAAATAAGTGCAAAACAAAGAATCCCCTTAATTGGTCATATTACTCAAATTCTCACTATGTACAGTTAAAATTATATGTAAAATTTGGTCACTGATTCCAATCCAATGGATATAATACAATAAAAAATTTTTTCTCTTTTTATTAACATAATAGCAAAGGTTGAAAACATGTATTTCTGATTCAAGTTTATTCTAAATTAATAAAGTAGTTATAGTAGGCAAAAATTTTTAAATGACCAAATATCATACCTAAAAAAATATCAGATAAATCTACCACTACAGAGCAAAAAAAAACCTGTTACAATCATTTAAAATATTTTAGCAACATTGAATAAACTGTCTTTTCTTTTCAAAAATCTTCATTTATGTGCTGGTAAATAAAAGAGTCTTGTCTATATGTTTGTGAATCTTTGTGCTTATATTTTTACACAGTGAAGGAAGTCTAGCTAGATAACCTGGGGCATTAAAGCACTAATGCTTTGAACTGATGCTAAGTGAAATGAGCAGAACCAGATTATTATACAAGGCAACAACAAGACTATATGATGATCAATTTTGATGGACATGGCTCTCTTCAACAATGAGATGATTCAAACCAGTTCCAGTTGTTCAGTGATGAAAAAAGCCATCTACACCCAGAGAGAGGACTGTGGGATCTGATTATGGACCACAACATAGATAGCATTTCCACACTTTCTGTTGATGTTTGCATTTTGTTTTCCTTCTCAGGTTTTTTGTTTTTGTTTTTGTTTTTCTTGTAGATTTGATTTTTCTTGTACAGCAAGCTAATTGTATATTTGTCATATATTTTAACATAGTTAACATGTATTGGACTACCTGCCAGGGGGGGGGGGGGGGAAGGAGGGAAAAATTTGGAACAGAAGGCTTTGCAAGGATCAATGTTGAAAAATTACCCATGCATATGTTTTGCAAATAAAAAGCTTTAATTAAAAAAAAAAGCACTAATGCTTTAAACACGATGTTATTTTCTTTGCTATATTTTTCAGCAGTTGGGCTAAAATAAATTGAAAAAACAAATCAGTCTTCAAAAATAGCTCCAGACAACTATGCTTTCTTTCTTTCTTTCTTCTTTTTTTTTTTGCTTGTTGCTGAGGCAATTGAGGTTAAGTGACTTGCCCAGGGTCACACAGCTAGGGAATGTTAAGTGTCTTGAGACCAGATTTGAACTCAGGTCCTCCTGACTTCAGGGCTGGTGCTCTATCCACTGCGACACCTAGCTGCCCCAACAACTATGCTTTCTTAACTGACTGCCAAAGAACTGGAAGCAATCAATGGTAGTAGCCTCTCAGAGCATAAGGATTTTGAGACCAATAGATAAGCATTGATTTAATTTAAAATCCTCTTCTGGATTACCTCCCCCAAAAAGCTTAAATGATCCTTTGACACTTTAAATCTAGTTGAGTTTATTCTTTCTTAGAAATATAAATTCCTGGGACAGTAGGTGGCACAGTAGATAGAACACCAGACCTGAAATCAGGAGGGCCTGAATTCAAATCTAGTCTCAGACAATACTTCCTAGCTGTGTGACCCTGGGCAAGTCACTTAACCCAAATTACCTCAGCAAAATATATATGTGTGTGTGTGTGCATGTGTATACATATATATATAAATTCCAGAAGGCATCCTTTTTCCCTAACAACCCTATATCCTCCTTTTTTGATTTTCTTCAAAATATCAGGATATTTAGCTTCCATAATCTCACATCTGCATTGGCTCCCTCTCTAGTAATTTTAACATTATGCAACTAAACTCGATTTTTAAAGTAACAGAACCAACTATTGTTTGCAATACAATTTTTTTCATTATCTACTTCGTTTTTTTTTCTCTGCCTTAAATGGACAAAGTTTCAATCTGAACAGCTGTTCTGCTAAGTGAAATATGTGTTTGATTGCAACTTTCACTACATATAGCTAAAAGATTTCTCATTTCTATCACTCTAACACTTCTATTCCTTGTAGTGTTTGCAAACCACAAAAAGCTGGTGCAACTCTGCCTTTTTTTTTAAATTTTTGCCAGAATGCTGTATAATATTTTATTGCATAGATTTGACCATTCCAACAACTCACCTTATTTTAGAGTTACAATAATCATATATCCATACCATTCAATTACATCAAATTTGTCCTAAAGTAAGAAAAAGCCTCTTCTTTTATGTGCCTGTGATGTTTCAATCTCAAATATTCTTACTTCTATCCATTTTGTTAGGACTCTTTAAACACACACACACACCACAAATGGTTGGTAATAGAGTATGCAGTAGCACATCATATTCACATTCAAGGATAAACAAGTACAGAAAGACAAAAAAAGTAGCATTTTAAAACTCTTGCTTGACTAGCTCACATTTGTCACATTATTTAAATTCTGGCTCATATGAAATGAAACCTAATATTTTATAATTTTTACTAAATCTAATATCACCTTATTCAAAGTCTCATTAATCATGATCTAACTGTATTGTCAAATCTTCAGTTACTTAAGTTTTTTTGTTTTTTAAATTTTTCAATGAAAAGGAAACAAGGCAGATACATAAAGTACTCATCTGAGACTATGAAGATCTTTCCAGAAAATGGAAAAATGGACAAAGGAGAGGGAAAACATGGAGTTTTTATATTAACTGATACTGATCTAATGTAACTAAAGTAATGGGTAAAAAAAAAATAAAGGCAATTTTCATATTAAGAAAATTTTATCTTTTTTTAAAGGTAAACATAAAATGCTGTCACAGATCTTAGGGCTATTCAGAAAAATGATTTGCTAAAGTGCAGGTCTGACCACATCAACTACTACTCAATAAACTGCAGAGGCTTGCTATTTTCTCCATATTAATACTCCTTTTGGCATTTAAAGCTCTCATAACCTGACCCCTTCCTATCCTTTTAGACTTCTTACATTTGACCTTCTCCCACAGACTAATGGTACTAGCCTCCTTGCAGCTCCTTGCATTCATACCATCTCTTGATTCCCCGAATTTTCATGCCTCTCTCCAAGCCTGGAATGTTCTTCCTGCTTATCTCTGCCTCTAGACTTCCTTAATTTCCTTCAAGACTCAGCTCAAAGCCCAGCTTCTACAAAAAGCTTTCTCCACCCCCCTACCAAATCCTACCTCTTGTTAATTTCTGTGACCATCTTCCATCTACATAGTTTATGTCCTATATGCACATAATTATTTACATAATATCTCTCTCATTATATGTGAGCTCCCTGGAGACAGGTCAGAGTTTCTAACCTTTCTTTTATCCTCAGTGCTCAGCACAGTGCCTGGTACATGGTTAAGTGCTCAATAAATGCATACTGACTTACTATTCAGAAATATACAAAAAAGGACTGAACACCTAGAAACAAAAGTTAATATGAATAATCACAAGTTTCCTCATCTGTAAAATGAAAGACGTAACACTTCACAGGCTTACTTCGATCTTCAAATGAGATAAAGTGAAATGCTTTGCCATTTTAAAAGTACTAATATCAATATAAATTATCATTAGCTATTATGAGTTGTAGAACATCCAGAGGAAGATAACCAGAGGACAATGAAAGGCTTGGATTCCATGGACCAGAACATAAGTATTTTCTTAAAGAAAAGGACTGTTTGATTCTTATTTTTGTTTTATCCCCTCATGCTAAATGAATTAAGTCTCATGAAGATCACCTGAGGAAAAGAACTGAGTATGTAATTTAACCTAAGGAGAAAAAGAAACTAAAGTTATGGAACCTGGCATTAAGTATTTGAAGGGCTATACATTGGGAAAAGAAATTCCTTTTGCTTTCTCCTACACAGTAAAGGTCTTGCAATTCTGAGAAAAGAGAGGCTGATGAGGGTTAGAATAGGCAGGTTAGGTCTTCCTGGGGAAAAGGTGAGACTGATCTGAACTCAAAAGAACAAATAGATTTAGAAAGGTAAAAAATTGAGGAAAGGGAACTAAATGAGTAAAGCAGCATGAACATGACAACAAAGATAAGAATAAAAATAGCATAAAACAAATGTTAGTCAAGCTGGAGTAGAGGGTTTGTGTTACGGGAGCCACCTGCTAGTGGCTGCTGGGGACCTAATTCTGACCGGCAGAATAGATCCCTTCATGTGAGAGGATGATAACAATACAAGGAGACTGAGGGGCAGTTGCATTCTCTGACCTCTCTCCTCTTCCCCCTTGCCTCCGATTTATTTTATTCCCGATTCACAAGCAACATCTTCGTCAGTAAAGGCTGCTTTGCAATTCCTTCAAGTGTGTTATGTTTCACAGCTGTGGGAGCTTTCGGGAAAATCGGCCTGCCCCTTCACATTTAGGCATGGTCCTTAACAATCAGGTTTGTATTGAGACTGAGTAAGCCATGTTCAGAATTTTGAAAACCATCTTGAAGAGTCTAGATTTTACCCTGTAGACAATTCTGATATCAATATATAGGGTGAACTTAAGTACAGGAGATCAATTAAAGGATAATTAAAGTAAACCTGTTGAATGACAAGGGTTTGATCAAGATTGGTAGAAGAGGAAATTGAATAAGAGAGAAGTTTTGAAAACATAAACAAGGAGAATCTAGTGATTTTTTTTTTTTTTTGCTTAGGCAATTGGGGGGTTAAGTGACTTGCCCAAGGTCACACAGCTAGGAAGTGCTAAGTGTCTAAGGTCACATTTGAACTCAGGTCCTCCTGACTTCAGGGCTGGTGCTCTATTCACTGTGCCACCTAGCTGCCCCAGAATCTAGTGATTCTAAAGGCCAAAGGGAAGATTCTAAGATGACTGCAAGATTCTAAACCTGGATGACTGGGAAATCTGTGGTGCCACTGAAATTCTATCATTCAACAAGCATTTATCAAATGTCCAAGCATGTAAAGCATTATGATAAGCACTGAGAGATATATAAAAGGGAGCAAGACACAGTGCCTACAACCCTTAAATCACTTAAAAGGAAAAGTTGACGTATTCTTCTCAATAATAATGCTGTAGTGGAAAGAATGATGGACTCAGAATAGAAAACATACAGATTAATATCTCGTTTCTGAACTTACTCTCTTACTAAAGAGAAATCATTTAACATCTCAGAATTTCAGTTTGCTACTCATTAGTAATGTTTATACAATAAAGTCTGTAGTATCTATTCTCAGGGTTTCTATGAGGCTCAAATAACATAACAATCAGGAAAAGGAAGAGTTATATTTTAATATTTAGTTATTATTATATGCTCCTATTTAATTCTAAAAATATAACAATTAAATGTAAATGAAGCGTAAAAGCTCAATACTCAGTCACCCAGAGGAGGAATTTATGAATAAAAATGAAAAACTAAAAACAGGAGTGATACAAATAAAATAAATTATCCTTTCTTGAGACTGTTATTCTTATGTAGCAGAAATCCCAGCAATAAAAGTTTAAGTTAATAGAATGCCTGCAGAGTTATAAGAGCTTACAAAGTAATGGCTGCATCTAAAAACTATGTCCGAACTAATAATCTTTAAATCACGGCCCAAACTTCAGGAGCCCTAAGGAAAATCACGTAACAAATCTGTCCTAAATTCTGACATTCATAGCTGGACAATATACATTACAAAAATCTTTTACTATCAACTTAAAGAGATTCATGTTAAGGACCTGGAGAGGAAAGTTCAATGGTTCTAACATTTACTGAAGCAGAAAACAGGCTTTTATTATTAAATCATTAAAATTTAAATAGAGGCTTGCATCTCAACTAAGGAGAACTCATCTCTTCTTCACTTCTTTAGCCTCAGTTTTATTGGTGAAGGGGTGATTCACTTTACCTTGGATAGTCTGAGGTTTGCTAGCATTGTCAAAGTCACAGATCTTCCTCCAGTTAGCCTTCACTGCCTCAGGTGTCATTGGTTGATTTTTCTGCCTGACGATGGCACCAAGAGTTCGTTCCCAGCGTACTAGAGAATAAAAGGAAAGACATCATATCAAAAAGTTTAAAATAAGCATCTAAAAAAAATACAACATCTTTTTCAGAGTTATTTATCCTAGGATAAATTTAAAAAATTTTTCCTACTATTAAAAAAGAATTATATTTTTTTGTAAATCTTGATTTCTGTATTTTTAAAATGGAAACAATACTGAAAAATCTTTTATCATCTCACCTGTTGAGGAAACAATTATTTTTAATTCATTTATCTAAAAGTAATTCTATTATATTGTTTTATGTGGGATCCCTCTTATCCTTCCCTTTTTCTTTCCAACAAGTCTTAAAGTCATTAAAAGGATGATAATTCAGAAAGTCACCAGTGTTATAAAAAACCGCTGTTAAACAAGAATATAACTTGTTTCTTCTGCTGAAAATATCCAGAAAAAAATTAACCATAAAAATTTCTAACTATTCCTTGGAATCCAACTACAAGTTGCTACAACAAATAAAAATTGAAGGTTACTAGGCCAAAGATCTCTATAATGTGAAATTAACAGAAATACCCATTTCTAAGGATTCAAAATGTCAAAGTTCTTGGTGTTATGCTTTGTACTTCCTACTAAAATTAATGCTTTCAGAAATAACCACAAAGTCCTACACTTGTTTAATTTCAAGAGATGGATATGAGTCCTTGTGTTGAAAACAAGTGACACAATGAAAATAAATGTTCAATAGTGCTTTTTAACCTTTGAAATGTATCGCATTATAAGGCTGATTTTAATATCAATAACAAACCTAAAGTGAGAACTCCACAGAGTGAAGTGATCTGTTTAAGCTATTTTGGAATCAGGAAGCTCAAAGCAAAACAGATTTAGGCTTGGCCGAAAGAGTTTGACTCAAGTAATGCTTCACGGTCTATGTTCTATCCCTTTGACTTTCTTCCATGCTTTAAGAAGATCATATGAAACTATGGGGAAAAGGTAGACTAACAGTCTTACCTTTCCTCACTCAAGATTCCACTCCAGAGTAATGCTACTCTTTGTCACAACCAAAGTAGCTACCATACTCTTCTAATCCTGTCCCTAGCAATCAAGTAAGGAAAGGATAGCAGGGAGCAACAAAAGTAGAGATCATTAAGCTGATCATGGTTCAAAAGAATGATGATATAATCAGAAGACAAAAGACAGAGAGATGTCCATATAGACTACCAGAAAGATGAGGAAAAAGAACGTAACTCTGGAAATGTTATGGAAATGGGAAACAATGGATGAATTTAAGCCATTTAAGTGTTCTAAGAATGTTTGTTCTAATAGGTATGCAAATGGTCAAAGGTGTATAAGGAAAGAAAGTATAATTAAGAGTTAGCCCTCAAAAGCTCCTAGCAAACTTTCCATGATGCTCAATGTAGGATCACACTTCAGTTTAAAAAGTTTAAAAAGTTAAACTAACAACTGAGAGTCACTTACATTTCCCAATCCAGCCTGCTCCAACCTAGAAAGAAAAAAAGGAAAAAAAAAATCATCATCTGATTTAAAATTTTTTCTGGAAACTTTAAAATAAAGTCTAAATTACTAGAAAGGGCTTCCGCTTGGAGATAGGGATAAGTGACCTAGTACAGTAAAATTCAGTTTCACAATTTTATGATAGTTCTTTATTGAAAATATATACACCAAAAAAAAAATGGAGAATGCCATATAAAGCCCAAAATTTATTATAGGATTAATTATGTACTGTAATATATTCTTACTATTCATTATCACAACATAAAATATCTGAAAAAAAAGGATGGAGAACTGAATTCAGTAAATAAGAACAGGAAAGAATCCCAGAGAATATTTGCATAAAAAATCCTGACCTTAATTAGTTTGAATCCATTTCTTTCTGTGCTGAAAATCTACTAATATTTCCCATCTCTGCAAAGAAGCCTGCTTTGTCAAAGGTATTTTGAAGAGAAAAAAAATCATCTGGGGTAAATAGAAGATGCTACTCTATGTATAAATACTTTATAAAAGAAAGTACAATAACAGCCAGAAAGCAGCAGAGTATGTTCTTCATTACACAGTGTGATCTGTTCTTTGCCTGCTTGTGAACCATACAGATTTTTGCTTTAATATGTGCATTTGATGTTTCATCAATAATGATGAAACCAGACAGACATCAACTGCAATAGTTCTGAGGACCTAGAACTGAGATTCCTTATATCCTTCTGCAATACTCTCACAAGATAAAATCTGAATAAAAATAAGCAAAATGCCTTGATTCAGAATCTTTAAAAAAAGGAAAAGAGAAATCTGAGTAAAATTTTCCCCAATAAAATCATAAAATTACATAATCTGGGTGGGAAGGGATCTCAGAAATCATCCACTCCAATACAAAAATAACAGATCAATAAAAAAAAAAAACACACCTGATATTTTTTAAAGTTTAACAAATGTCTTCCATATATTATCCCATTTGATCCTCACAACAATCCAATAAATATAATTAATGAAATTAATATCTTCACTACATATGAAGAAACTGAGTATGAAGAGCTTAAATGACTTGCCAGGGTCACATTGCTATTAAGTGTGTGGCACTAAAAAGGATTTCCTCATCACCTAGCTACCAACAGCAACTTATTTAGGGAGTGCCTACTATGTACCAGACTCTGTTCTGGGTGCTGGGTATACAAAGATAAAAATGAAGCAGTTCCTGCTCTCAATGAGCCTACATTCTACTAGTGGAGACAAGTACAAAGGTACACATTCATATTCAGGGCAGCTGAATGGCACAAAGAACCTGAGGCAAATCTGGCCTGAGACACTTACTACCTGATGTTGGACAAGTCACTTATCCTCAATTGCTTCCCCTACTCCCAACAACATAATATTTACATACAAAATCAATACAAGGTTTTTCCTAGTGCCCTAGGGAAATGGATACTAACATTTGCAAGAAGGAAAAGAGGAGAGTAGAGGAGGGGAGAAAGAAAAGAAAGGCAAGATCAGGAAAGGCTTCTATACTATTCCCAAGAAGCAGTGATTTAATTATTACTTAAAGATACTATACTTCAGGGGGAGGCCACTAAAGTCAAACCCATTCCACTTTTGGAAAGCTCTAATTATTACTATTTTCCAAAATCTTCTAGTGCTCTCCTTTCCAAAGATGTGTGTATGTCTGTGTGAATGGTTCTTTTCCTTGTTAGAATATAGGCGCTCTGAAGCCAGAAACTGTTTCAATTTTGTCTTTGCATCCTCAAAACTGCCTAGAACACAGTAGACTTATTGACTGAATGACCAATTAGGAAAAAAAAATTTTACATCAAATCTGGAAGATACAAAGAAGCTAATTTAAGTTTAATGTAATGAAAACTTCTGAACAATTATACAAAAGTGGCAGTTTCTGAAGGGAGTGGGTTCCTCTTTCCAAGAGATTTTCAAGCTTGATCAGATGGCTACTTGTTTAGGGTACAGAGGAGGTTCTTGTTCACATATTAAATGGATTAAATGGCCTCTTAGGTCCCTTTCAATTCAGATTCTGCAAACATTTACAAAGTACTACTAGTAAACTAGAGACAAAATAAAAACCTAATACTTATTCTATGAAACAATACATAATTGTTCAAATACATAAAGTTACTTATACCATATTTCCCCCATAAGTCTTCTCTAGGCTAAATGCTCCTCACCTTTCTAGTCCTCCTCTTTTAGATATTCTCCACCTTATTCAAGATTTCACTAAGATATGCCACCCAGAACTATATATTGTTCTACATATGTAGTACTACAAAGCAAAATACAACAGAACTATCAACATCATAATTTTGGACATCAAACTTCTCTTAATGACTGGAAAGGTAGATTGCAGCCAAATTTAAAGAATTTTTAAAACCTAGCAAAAGAGGTACTAAAGTTTACTGAGAAGTGACAAGGTCAGTTAGACTTACAATTCAGGAAAATCACTTTCATTGTAGTGTGGAGGATGGAATGGAATAGGAAGAGATTTGAGTCACATAGTCCATTCATAAGGCTATTTCAATAGTCAGGGAAAGCAATAATAAGGATATGAATTAGGGTGGTGGCTGTGAAAATGGAATGAAGGGGACCTATAGGAGAGAGACTGTAAAAGTAGAAATAGTAAAAAATGGCAACTAAATGGATATGTAAGATAAAAGTGAGGAGTATAGCACCAGGATTATAAACTTGGGTTTCCGAAAGGATGGTGATTCCCTTGAGAGAAATAGAAAAGTTCAGAAGAGAAAATGATGAGTTCTGTTTGGGATAGAGAATCCTACAGGAAACCCATTTTAAAATGTTTAATATGACAACTGGCAAAATGAGACTGCAGTTCAAGTCGGACTAGGATTGCATATCTAGATTTGAGAGTCAATGCATAGAGTTCATAATTGAATCTGTGGAAGCTGATAAAGTTACTAAGTAAAAAACAAAAACAAAAACATAAAGAGAAAAATAAATCAACAAAGCAGGTACTTAAGTATCTCAAGAATGAGTTTTAAGGTACTTCACAAACCTGAATAACAATTTCCCATCAATATACATAGTGACCACAGAGAAAATAGGCACACACTTAAAACACCAGGGTGGTAAATATACAGGGAACATATGTAGTCAGAGCAACTCACAATTCTAGAATTGTAGACATTCACACTCTTTCTGTCTCAGGAACTGTCCATAAAAGTTCCTTGATGAACAAAGCTATTTTCTATGTGAATAAATGCTTTGACTGTTAAGCTGAATTGATCTGTGATATGCTGGGCTAACAATTCTAGTGGAGAAGACTTATAAGGAGTAACAGTTTTCTTCATGAATGCTGTCAGCTACATGAGAGAATCTGCTGGGCTGTTTCTGTAATGGTACATTTCTAAGCTATTAGTCTGCTCATCGTCACCTAGATAACAAATGTAGTATCAATCACTTCCAACTTCATGGTTGGTTGATACTGGCAGGTGAAGTAATGTCATGCTCTCTCAGGAAAAGACAATGACCCTAATCCTAAGTTTTTCAAAACCCTCTCCAATTCATCTCCTTGAGGGGATTCTTTATTTCCACCACACAAAAAACAATCAGGCATGCAGATAAGTATTCCTCTTCTCTTTTATTCAAACAACAGATGGCAGGAGAGAGTAAAGTATAGATTATACTTTCCATTTCTTAGTAGAAAGTAACAGTGGAGAGAACTCTCTTTGGAAGCCAGATCTGTCTGACTAGTGACAGTGGAAGGTGAGAGGAATAGAAACAAAGAGAGAGAAGTAATGGAAAAAGAGATTCAATCCTTCCTCCTCTTTGACAGTTCCTGAAGTCTGTTCTTTTATTTCTCTATCATCCTGGTTCAATAGCTGGGTCCTTTCTTCAAGAGATAAAAACAGAAAATCTGCTTCTTAAATATTGGAATGGAATAAAAGTAGGAGAGACAGCTAAAACATCTAATAACAGTCATAATTTATAAAGATCTCAATAGGTGTGGAACTGTAAATTAAAGTGAATAAAATGAAATGTATAGAGATTAACATAAAGTTTCATACCTGGATTAAAAGATAAATCTAAAAGTAAGATAAAGGGAAAGAAAGTCTAGATAGACTATTCCTGTGGGGAAAGATCTGAAAGTTTTATTGGACAGAAATCTCATTTTGAATCCAATCTGAAACAAAGCATGCAAAAATTCAAATGCTATTCTAGGTTTCACTAAAAGATATAGCACTCTGAATAAGGGAAATAATAGTCCTGCTATGCTCTGACCTGGAATGCATTCAGCAGAGTATACAGAATGATGAAAGGACTAGGTACCATACATTATAAGATTCTAGGAATGTTTTGCCTGGAGGAAGACTTGGAGAGTCATAACAGGTGTATTTGAAAGACTGTCATGTGAATTAGGCTTGTAATGCTTGACCTAAGGAAGAACTGGAAGAACTGGACAAAAAAAAAAAAGCTACAAAGGGAAAAATTTAGATTTCATATAGGGGAAAAATTCCTAACAAAAATGAGTTGACTCAGAAAGTAATGGATTTCTCTTCATAGGAGACCTTCAAAGGAAAGCTAGATGACCAGGTTTTATTTTTTAATCAGGTACAGAATGAAACAAATGATCTCTTCAGTTGTTTCCAACTTTGAGATTTTATGACCATTCTCACTGGTTTTCCCCAACAGCAGATGGATTAGCAAGCAATAGCTTCTCCATATATACTTGAAAAAAACCTATGCTGGACATTCCTATTGATCCCTCCAACTCATGGCCATCTATATTCCTTCCCAAATCACTGAGACACAGAGATATAAATGCAAAACCAAGCAACACTTGCAACACTAACATTGGAGAGAGTTTCTGGGATGATTATTGGAGAAAATTCCCAGGAATCTCTCCCAAAGAAAAAAGATTTTATACCATATCTTAAGTCTCCATTTCTTTATTAAAGAGATGATCCTAGCATTACAGATCTCAGTTAGAGGTACCTTCACAGATCTTAATATCAAAAAGAAAAAACAAAAAATAAAACAGGCCAAGGAAAGAGGTTCTCAGGAAGAAGTAAAGCTTCTAAGCTTTAAAAGTGAGAAAAAAGGTTGCACTAGGGAGACATAAGAAGAAAGAAAACAAGCAGAAAGTAATCCTATCTATGTTACTCTCTACTTAAGCCACAAAAGGTCAATTTTTTAGTACATTTTCCCTTCCAAAAGTATAAATTTGCTTTGGGAATACGAGGTTAACAAGAAACATTAACTCAATAATTTGATCACTGTTGTTCCCTCATCAGGATATTAACCACTACTTTGTATTTAGTTTATAAAATTTAGTAAGTATCAAAAATCCACATTCTATGGGACCATGCAATACTACTAGGGTTGTTTTTTTTTTTTTGAGCAGACATTAACTATAATAGTAATATACACTATTCAAGTATTAGCCATAAAACAAGAAAATCTTTTCTTTAACAAGCAGTAAAGTGGTCATCAGCAATACTGATTTTTTTAAACTTCTGCAAAAGGTTAAGCAACATAAAAAGCTTAAAAGATAATTGCTTTCCTTAAGACTAATGATGGAAGAGGTTGGTTGAAAGTTTAAGAAAACCTTACTCTCACTCCTGTATTCTAAAATTATGACAGAGCTACATTTTCAAGCTCTCCTCTTGCCCATTAAAAATCTATTTGGTTTTTAATCTTAAGGTAAAACCAGTCCCTTACTATCTATGAAACTAAGAACCTTAGTTCTTGCATCTTCCTGCTCCCTGTTCCTGATGGCATATTTACAGGGAAGAAGAAAAAGAAGAGAAAAAATATTAATTGCTCATGAATAGGTTGAGGTAATAAAATAAAAATGACAATTATATCTAAATTAATCTACTTATTCAGTTCCAAAGCAATCAAACTGCCAAAAAATTACTTTATAGAGCTAGAAAAAATAACAAAATTCATCAAGAAGAACAAAAGGTCAAGAATATCAAGAGAATTAATGAAAAAAAATGTAAATGAAGGTGGCCAACTGTACCAGACCTAGAACTATATTATACAGCAGTAGTCATCAAAACCATTTGACACTAGCTAAGAAAAAAAATAGTGGATCAGTAAAATAGGTTAAGTACACAAAACACAATAGTCAATGACAATAGTAGTCTAGTGTTTGATAAACCTAAACTATTTGATAACAATTACTGAGAAAATTGAACAATAGTATGGCAGAAACTAGGCACTGACCAACATCTAATACCCTAAACCAAGATAAGGTCAAAATGAGTTCATGATGTAGACATAAAAGGTAGTACTATCAATAAATTTGGAGAATAAGGGATAGTCTTCCTCTAGATGAATGGAGAAGGGAGGAATTTATGACCAAATAAGAACTATGAGAACATTATGAAATACAAAATGGATAATTTTGATTGGATTTAATTAAAAAGTTTTTTGCACAAACAAAACCAATGCAGCCAAAATTAGAAGGGAAGTAGAAAGTAGAAAAACAATTTTTACAGTGTTTCTGATAAAGGTTTCATTTCTAAACTATATAAGAATTAACTCAAATCTATAAGAATAAGTCATTCTCCAATTGATAAATGGTCAAAGCATATGAACAGACAATTTTCAGATAAAAAATTAAAACCATGTCTAGTCATATGAAAAAAATGTTCTAAATCATTATTGATTAATGAAGTGTAAGTTATAATTTTGAGGAAACACTTCATACCTTTCCCATTGGCTAAGATAACAGGAAAAGATAATTATAAATGTTGGAGGGAATGTGAGAAAACTGGGACACTCGTGTATTGTTGTTGGAGTCATAAATCGATCCAACCGTTCTGGAGACCAATTTGGAACTATGTCCAAAGGGCTAACAAACTAAGCATACCCTTTGATTCAGCAGTGTCACTACTGAATCTGTATCCCAAAGAGATCATAAAAGAGGGAAAAGGACCCGCAAGGGCAAAAATGCTTGTAGCAGCCCTTTTTACAGTGGCAGGAAACTAGAAATTGAGTAAATGCCCATCAATTGTGTAATGGCTGAATAAGTTATGGTATATGAATTTAACAAAATAATACTATTCTATAAGAAATGATGAGCAAGCTGATTTCTGAAAAGCTTGGAAAGACTTACATGATTTTATGCTGAGTGAAGTGAGCAGAACCAAGAGAACATTGAATACAGCAAAAAGATTATGTGTTCATAATCAACTGTGATGGACTTGACTTTTTTCAACTATCTGGTGATTCAAGGCAATTCCAGTGGACTTGGGATGGAAAATGCCATCTGCATCCCAGAGAGAGAACTATGGAGAATGAATATGGATCAAACAGTATTTTTTTACTTTTTCTTTCTCATGTTTTTTTTTTCCTTTTTAGTTATTTTTCTGACAAATACGAGAAAGCTGTTTAAAAGAACTGCACATATTTAACCTATATCAGATTACTTTTTGTCTTGGAGAGCAGGAAGGGAAGGGAAAGAGGCAAAAAAATTTGGAACACAAAGTCTTACAAAAACAAATGTTTAAAACTATCTTTACATGTATCTGGAAAATAAAATACTATTAAAAATTAAAAGTAAAATAAAATTCTTTAAAAAAAAAAAAAAGAAGCATATGTTTTAAGCAAAGATTTTCCTATTTTCTGCCCTTGCCTCGCCTTTATCAGGTAAATGAGATATTAAGTAATTAAGTAGAAAATAACTAATACAAATTTTACATGTGAGAATCAAAAGAAATAAGAATGCAAAGCTTTGAGAGAAGAGATTGTTTTTATTTTCTGTCTTTGTATATATAGGACCTAATAAAAATGTTATCTTCAGGGAAGGATTCTGGGAAGATGGCAGAGTAGATTGATAAATTTCAAGCTCTTTAGATTTCCCCCATAAATAGAACAAATCTGTACCTCAGGTTGAACATAGACTGATGAAAAATCAAGATTTGAGACAGAACAGGGTTCTTCCTGGCACAACCTAACCAAGATCTGAAGACCCTAGGCTGGGATTAACTCCATGTGAAGTACAAACACCTCTGGCTAACTCTGGTGAAACACAAAGTGGGCCTAGCTGGGTGTGGCAGCCTCAGCAGGAACTACAGAGACCTTCACCTCCTGGACTGTTTGTCTAGTCAGGGTTTGAATCTAGGGAATAAACCTGAACTGATTAGGAATGCCAGGCCCAGCTATACTGGTAAGACTTGGGCCTGTAACAGAAGAAACCAGCACCCAATGAGAGCAGAACCAGCATGGCGGGGCTGCTGCTGGCTATGAGCAGTTGCAGGAAGGTAGAGCTTATATTCTCCCTGATCTTCTGCTGAGTACATGACAATGTTCTCTTTTGTTTTGTATTCCTTTTCTGTTTTTCTTTTTTTCTTATTCTGTTTTTTCAAATGAGATAAATTTTTTTTCAATTTTTTAAAAACTTGTTATCTAGAAATACTTAATAAATTGTTTTTTTATGAAAGAACTGCACATATCTATTGTCCTAGAAAAGCAGAGGGAGGAAAATAAAAGGGAAGGCTATACAAAACCTCAAATAAGCTTCCATTCTCTTCACAGCTGTCATGGCACAGCCAAAGTACAAGGGGAGCCACATAATCAGGTTTCAAAGCATCCAGCAGGTCTGAATATCGAAAAGTAAAATACAAAGTTTATAAACCAAAACATGTATAGCATTTTATTCTCCCAATATTAACACCACATATTTGCATAGTACTTTATAGTTCATATAGTGATCTTACATGTTTTATCTTATTTCTTCATAACTGCTCTGTATAAGGAAGCAGGGCAAATATTAACCCAATTTTTCAAGAGAGAAAACTAAAGGTAAAAGAAATGAAATGACTTTGCCAAGGTCACACTCTGTTAAGCAACAAAACAAGACCTTGATGTCAGATCCACTGATTTCAACTGCACTGACCCTTCCAATATGTTAGATCACCTCTTACAGTCACACCATTAACTTATTTATCTTATCCTTCCCATATTTTAGACATGAGAGTAAAATTATCAAGATCTATTACTCTATTAAAGGCTTCCTTTAAACCTTTCAAATAAGATTTATTTGAGGATTGTGTTATTTTAACTGCTAACACAGAGAATGGTTCAAGATTGTCATTATGGTAGAGAAAAGAAGGTAATAAATATGTGCAAAGATAATGCAAAATGTTTTAGATTAATATTTCTAAAAATTTACATGCAAATTTGAACTAAAGAATCTGTTTTTGAAATGTTTATGAGTAACTATATCATTTAATCCTTTAGAAATTTGAAAACAGAAACGTATATTTAAAACCTCTCTTTTTTCTTATGAGTGTGATTAGATGATTCTTCTATTTTTAATAGACTAAGAATATTTTTTATTATGAAATAACTTTTTTTCTAGAATATCCAAGGATTCCTGGTCAGAATTCCCACAATTCCAGAGGTTTTATTACAAAAAGTTTAAAACAAGAATTATAATTATTTAATCACTGTCTGGGTGCCAAAAGGCAAATAAAAATCTAAGATGTCACTTGGCTTATAGTAAAGAGAAAATGCTTAAAAATTAAACATGGGCAAAATACAACTTTAGAGAATGGAAGCTCAAGCTACTTACCTTGTGGCATAATAGTTTGAGTCATTCGGGATCCAGCTGTAGGTGCAATAGTATTACAATGGATGTTGAATTTCCTGCCTTCAATTGCAAGTGTATTTGAAAGACCCAGAAGACCAAGTTTAGCTGCACTATAATTTGCTTGACCAAAATTGCCATAAATTCCGGAAGCTGATGAAGTCATAATGATCCTTTAAAAAAAAAGTCACAACATGGTATTTTGTCTTTCTAAAAATCAGAATCACAAATCTTTATATTTACTCTCAACTCTCAAATCTGACTCGAATGCTGCCATTGGTTTTTCACTCATGATTCAAAAACCTAAAACAACCATAATAAGCTTTTTAAGAATTCTGAAATACTAATAAGAATTATAACAGCTGAATTGGAAACTAGTGTGGAAGAAATTAAGGCTGGACCCACACCTAACACCGCACACCAAGATAAGATCTAAATGGGTTCATGATCTAGATATAAAGAGTGATTATTATAACCAAATTAGAGGAACATAGGATAGTTTACCTCTCAGACCTATGGAGATTGAATAAATTTATGTCCAAAGAAGATCTGGAACTCTTTTTTTTTTTTTTTGCTGAGGCAATTGGGGTTAAGTGACTTGCCCAGGGTCACACAGCTGTTATGTCTCTGAGACCAGATTTGAACTCAGGTCCTCCTGACTTCAGGGCTGGTGCTCTATCCACTGCACCACCTAGCTGCCCCAAGATCTGGAACTCTTAAATGAACACTAGATAGATAATTTTGATTATATTAAGTTAAAAAGTTTCTGAACAAACAAAACTAATGCAGACAAGATTAGGAGGGAAGCATCAAATTAGGAAATCATCTTTATATTTAAGGGTTCTGATAAAGGTCTCATCTCTAAGATATACAGAAAATTATCTCATATTTATAAGAATTCAAGCCATTCTCCAATTGATAAATGGTCAAAGGATATGAACAGACAATTTTCAGATGATGAAATTAAAACTATTTATAATCATATGAAAAGTTGCTCCAAATCACTATTGATCAGAGAAATGCAAATTAAGACAACTCTGAGGTACCACTACACACCTGTCAGATTGGCTAAAATGACAGGAAAAGATAACGATGAATATTGGAGGGGATGTGGGAAGACTGGGACACTGATGTATTGTTGGTGGAGCTATGAATGGATCCAACCACTCTGGAGAGCAATTTGGAGATATGCTCAAAAAGTTATCAAACTATGCATACCCTTTAATCCAGCAGTGTTTCTATTGGGCTTATATCCCAAAGAAATCATAAAAGAAGGAAAAGGCCCCACATGTGCAAGAATGTTTGTGGCAGCCCTTTTTGTAGTGGCTAGAAACTGGAAACTGAATGGATGCCCATCAATTGGAGAATGGCTGAATAAATTATGGTATATGAATGTTATGGAATGTTGTTGCTCTGTGGGACGCGACCAGCAGGACGATTTCAGAGAGGCCTGGAGAGACTTGCATGAACTGATGCTCAGTGAAGTGAGCAGAACCAGGAGATCATTATTCACGGCAGCAACAATGCTATGTGATGATCAGTTCTGATGGACATGACTCTCTTCAACAATGAAATGCTTCAAACCAGTTCCAATTGTTCGGTGAAAAGAGCCATATACACCCAGAGAGAGGGATGTGAAATGTGGACCACAACATAATATTTTCATGTTCTCTATTGAGGTTTGCTTGTATTGTGTTTCCTTTATCAGATTATTCTTTCTTGTAGATATGATTTCCCCTGCCCAAAAAATGATGTCTGGCAATAACTATACATATATTCGATTTCTTAAGTATTCTAACATAATTATCATGTAGTGGATATCCTGCCATCTAGGGGAGGGGTGGGGAGTAGGGGGGGAAAATTTGTAGCAGAAAGCTTTGTAAGGGTTAATGTTGAGGAATTACCCATACATATGTTTTGCAAATAAAAAGTATTAATAAAAAAAATTAAAAAATAAAAAGAATAACTGCTAGCATTTATATAGCACTTTAAGATATGCAAAGAATGAGCAGGATGACTTCAGAAAAACCAGGGAAGACTTTCATGAACTGATACAGAGTGAAATAAGCAGAACTAGGAGAACATTGTACACAGTAAAAATATTAATGACTTGGCTATTATCAGGAATGATCCAAGACAAGTCCAAAGAATTCATGATGAAAAATACTATCTGAATCCAGAAAAAGAATCAATTCTATTTTTCTCTTTCTTCCTTTTTTTTTAATTTTGAGTTTTCTTCCACAAAATGTCTAATACAGAAACATTTTGCATATTTGTACATGAATAAACTATATCAGATTGCTTAGCATCTCAAGAAAGGAGGAAAGGAATGAGGAAAGGATAGAATGTGAAACTCAAAGTTTTTTAAAAAGTTATATATAATCTATTCAGATTGTTTGCTGTTTTGGGGAGGAGAGAGGTAAAAAAGTAAGGAAGAAATAAATTTGGAACTGAAAATCCTACAAAAATGAATGTTGAAAACTATCTTTATATGTAATTGGTAAAATCAAATACTATTGGGAAAAAAAAATTTAAAGCTGTTTTAGGATGTACTGTGATTATTCATAAAATGAAGAGGTTGTATTAGGCCCTGAGGGCCTTTTTTAAATTTTTATTTATTTATTTATTTATTACAAGCTTTTTATTTACAAAACATATGAGTGATTTTTCTACATTGACTGTTGCAAAACTTTTTTCTTTTTTTCCCAAGCTTTTCCCCTCCTTCCCCTCACCCCCTACCCCTAGATGACAGGTAATCTAATACATGCTAAATATGTTAAATTATATGACAAATCCAATATGTGTATACATATCTATACAGTTATCTTACTGAACAAGAAACATCAGATCTAGAAAGAGAAAAAAAAAAAAAAACAACCTAAGAAGGAAAATAGGCCTCTCTCTGGATGTATATGACTTTCTTCATTGCTGAACAATAGGAACTGGTTTGAATCACAACATTGTTGAAGCGAATCATGACCATCAGAATTTATCATTGTATAGTCTTGTTGCCATGTATAATGTTCTCATGGTTCTGCTGATTTCACTCAGCATCAATTCATGCAAGTCTCTTTAGGCCTCTCTGAAATCGTCCTGCTGGTCGTTTCTTATAGAGCAATAATAGTCCATAACATTCATATACCATAATTTATTCAGCCATTCTCCAATTGATGGGCATCCTTTCAGTTTCCAGTTTCTTGCCACTACAAAAAGGGCTGCTTGAGAGCCTTTTTTTAGCTCTCTATATATGATTCTATGACTCAGAAGGACAAGAATGAAGAAAAATGTGTCTGGTAGCAGAATAAAAAATTTTAAAGCAAAAAAAATGCTAAAAATTATTTTTACATGTATTTAGGAGAAACTATTTCTTTAAAAGTTTTCAATATTAATCTTTTAAAAAGATTTGCAAAGCACTTTACCTATATTATCTTATTTAACACTGAAGGTGAATAAAATGGAAGTAGGTATATGGTAGGTATTTATTATACTGAAAAGTAAAATAATATACACACATAAATGTAGATACATGTACACATTACAGGTTTCAGAAGTAACTGCTTCACATGTACAAAGTAACATTAGATATAAATTATCAATGATCTGGCCATAATGACATAAATCTATAAGTTCTGCTTCTAAGAGAGGCTGAGGCTGGAGGATTTTTTTTTTTTTTTTGATTTTTTGCTGAGGCAATTGGGGTTAAGTAACTTGCCCAGGATCACACAGCTAGGAGCATTAAGTGTCTGAAATCTGATTTGAACTCAGGTCCTGACTGGTGCTCTATCCACTGCACCACCTAGCTGCCCCTGAAGAATCTTTTGAACTCAGAAATTCTGAGCTGCAGTAGAGTTAAGTGGATCAGAGATCAACACGAAGTCAAGCATCAATATAATGAGTCTTGGGTGGGGAGAAGGGAGAAAGGATGATAACCCCAGGCTGACTAAGGAGAGACAAATCAGTTTAGATCAAGAACAAAGCAAATCAAAGCTGCTAGTATCCAATACAAAATACAATAAAACAAAACAAAACAAATTACATCTGGTTACCAGAGTAACTACTTCTGTGAATCTTGTTGCTTGATAAAGTTAGTTTAGTCAAAGGTCAAATATTTGGTCAAATATTTCTAGTTCTGTGACACAGAAAACTTTCTGCCTGTACCTCTGAACTTATTAACAATACAAATTATCAATATTTCTAAGTTCTCTGTGACTAAAAAAAATGAACACTGATATAATATTACAAGAAATAATCAAAGAAAATTTTCTTGAAGTGATAAAATATGAGGGAAAAGTAGAAATAGAAAAAAAAATCCACTTCTCACCATCTCAAAGAGATACTACAAGGAAAACACATAGGGACATTATTGCTAAATTGTGAAATCCCCAGACAATTTTATAACAATAACAAAAAGCTATTCAAATATGCTGGAGCTACAATTAGAATTGTACAGGATTTATCAGCAGCTACAAAAAAAGATTGCAGGTCCTTATTTATAATGTATCAACAATTAAAAGAACTAAGCCTCTGGCCAAAAATATTATATTCAGCAAAACTATGAATAATATTGAACAAAAAAATGGACATTAAACGAACTTGCAGATTTTCAAAATTTTGTCTCAACCAAATCTGAATTCAATAAAAAACTTAACATGTAAAAGTCAACCTCAAAGTCTCATTTCAAGGGCCTCAACAAGGACAAACTGCTTATGTTTTATACATGGAAATATAAACTATATGCCTACAAATGACATCAATTATTGGGTAGTTCAAAAGAGACTGAGGCAGAGCTAAGATCTAACTCTAAAAAATAAAATTGACTAGGAAAAGGTGAAAATAATAATTACATTATACAAACAAGGTACATAAGAAAAACTGACAGAGACATTAGATTTGGGGAAGAGGACTAGTAGTTCTGAAAACCTACTTATATTGGGAATGGTTAAATAGGAAACAAAATATATGTAGACAATAAAGGGTATATAGTGCCTTCCAAAACCTCTAAAGAAATAAGGGGGAAGAAATAGGATAAGATGGGTATAGAAGGGTGTGTATATGTGTGCATGTACATATATATGTGTGTGGATATATATATATGTGTATATATCCACACACATACATATATATATTTATATTTAACTGTACACTGATTGGTGGTGATGGGGGGAATGAAAGGAGAAAAAATGATTAAGTAAAAAGTACATTGTAAAGAACAAAATAGTCTACAAGAAAGCAGAGAAAGGATGAATAGTCATGAATTTAATGTCTTCTATTATTATAGTCTTACTTGAAATGGAAATTCATTGTTACATATATTGAATCCTTCCTGATGTTTTGCTGGGCACAAAATGTTTTGTTTTGTTTTGTTTATTTTCCTTTCTTGATCTTTTTCTATTTTGCTTTTTTGTTATTTTGTATTTAATTTTTAATTTAAAAAGGAAAAAATAATATTTTTTAATTCTATAACTTAACTTGTTACCCTAGGGAACTCTAGAGAAAAGCATACTGGGCAGAGTGATCAGGTTTCTATGTGCAGTGTCTGCTTTACTCAAAGTAAAATCTTTTTTAGGGTCTCTCAGGAATGAATAGGAAACTTGACGTTCTTAAACTTCTATTTCTATGGATCATTTTCTTTGTGAGGCTCTTAATAGTTCTTTTTAAAATCAAAATTGTTTGTTTTAGTCTCCAAATGTCCCTAAATATATATTATCTTAATATAAGAATGTACCTTTGCTCTTACTTGAAAATTTCTTTCATAAGAAATTCCGCATTGAAATTTTCCTGTTTATCAAATTTCTAGTATTCCAATCTCTCCAAAATTCTTTGAATATTAAGGATTTCCAGCAAAACTTTGTCTTCTTGTTTCAAATCTTGATAGCAAACTTAAATCTTAAGCTGATGAATTTCATCTGACATATACATATAGTTCACCTCTATATCAGAAAGTTATTCTCCTCAAGTTCTGTATTGCTTGTTACAGCAAATTTCTGTGATCTGACCAATGATGAGGTCATATTTATTTGTTTTCACTGTCCAGGACAATTTTCATCCGTAGCCCCATCCTTGTTTCCCAATGCTGATTCTTTGAAATTCAGCCTTTTTAACAGTAACTTGGTGTTCATTTTAAGAAACTTTCATATGTCCATCCAGGACACAGCTGTTACAGAAAATTATTAGGCTTCTCTGCCTGTATTAGGCTGGTAGTTATTTTGCATCAAATAGTTGTTACCTCTTCTCTTGTTTTTTGCCTTCATAAATAAAATGATTTTACCCTGTAGTTGTATCTTTCAACAAATTTTCTTGTTGGAATCTCTAATATCATTGTGATGACTTTCTTCCTGTGCTTCTTGGCCCATACATAAAAATTAAGTTGAACTACTCAAAATTGTTTTTTCCAAAATAAGGCTACTTGGTATGCTATCAGCCCATTGCTCAAATATTTTTATGTTCACAAGTCAAATTTTAATTCTCTGATAAGCATGTTAATTTAACCTAGACTATACCTGTAATTCCCAATTTACTTGGATCATCCCGTTCCTTTTTCCCCCATTAGATTATATCACTTTTTTTTCAACCAATCTTAATGGTAGTCTATCTAGCATTTATCATAAATTTGTATTGATGTTCCTTCTCTATAATGCTGAACCTACCAAATTCCATTTCAGGGCTCAAGCCACAATGTCACGGAAGCTTTTGCAAGCCTTCTTGACAATAATTTCAGGATCTTTTGCCCTCAGACATCTTACAAATTCAAATGCAAGTCCCTCTAAGACTTACCCACATGTAAAGGATCTTTTCTGAATTAATCAGTCCTCTCAATTTGTCTGTCAAACTTTCCCTTCTATGATATCTTCCAATTTTTTAACTACATCCTCCTCCTCAAAGGATTAGAAACTAATTAGAACCCAATTAGATGCTATTTCCTACTGTTAAATGTATTATGAATTCTATCTAAAGTCTATGGAAGAGGTTGCTAAAGCTAGTATTACGTACATATTTGCAACATATGTAGCCAAAGTTTTACTATGAGAATATTCCATTAATCAGGCTTACTCTTTTGATTAAAGTCAACTTAATCACCTGCTTTTTAACTAGCAGAATATCTGATAATAGAGCAATGCTACATTCATAGCTGTTCCATCTTGTAAAGGTTTCATTCAAAGCAAAAAAAAACAAATCACCTTTTAAAACTCTTTGAAACTGAGTCAAATGAAGTATCCCCAATAAGCAAAGTGCTTTGAATGAATTACCTTTCTACATTATCTGTGGCTAACTTGAAGTTATTTACTGGCACCAATCACAGTCGTAATCACACATTTATGCAATCAGTACAATTTATATTCTGAAACATTTTGCAAAGATGAAATGATGAACTACCACCAGGATCTGCAAAAAGACTGCTGCCTATCTTCTGCCCAACTGGTAGCTAAGGGCACAAGATGAGGAATAAAATACACCATAAGAAACTCAATTCTATGTATTTGTATTATTTTTAAGTGTAAAAAAAATTCAGGGAAATAAGAAAACAGTGAGATCATTAAAAATGAAAGAATAAGGTTAAAACTAAACATAAAGCTTTCTAACAATAATATAAATCATGACAATTTTATTCAGAGCACGGGATATATGTCAAACCCTATACATGAAAGTATACACATATATACCTAGAGATATCTTCCTGAGCACAGTAAATTCTCTAATAAGACTTAGCAAAGAGAAGGCACATAAACACAAAAATGTTAAGCTTGCAAGAAAACCATACAAAGCCATACCTTCCAAATTTTTGTTTCTTCATGTGATCCCATGCTGCCCGGGTCACTTGGAATGATCCCCGCAAATGAACTTTATGGATTATATCTACAGAAATTAAGTAATTATTGTTACTAAGGATGTAATTGTCAAAAATCTGACAAGCATTTGATGAGTGAGACCCAAGCAATTGTTATTTGTAGGAATATTAATTTCACCTAAAAACCAAAATAGCTTTATGCACTCTATCTTTTACCCATGTAGTAAACTACAGGCAATGCAATAAAATTTATTAAATCACTCTCTTCTAGATCAGGGCTTCTTGAATTTTTTCTACTCATGACCCCTTTTTGCCCAAGAAATTTTTATGTGAGCCTAGATATACAGGTATGTAAAAAGAGATTTACAAATCAAATATTTACTGATAATAAACCACAACTTCGCAGCCTCCATATTCAATTATGAGAATGAAAATCACAATTTAAAGAACTAGGTTCTACATGATTTAAAATGTATGTATATATTCAATTTGTCAAGTATTTTAACATAATTAACATGTATTAGATTTCCTGCCATCTAGGGGAAGGGGTGGGGAGGTAGGAGGAAAAATTTGTAACAGAAAGCTTTGCAAGGGTCAATGTTGAAAAATTACCCATGCATATGTTTTGCAAATAAAAATCTTTAATAAAAAAAAATAAAAAATATATGTATACTATCATATTCATCCTAAATAAAGCATTGCCTTTAACTTTTGTCTGTGTATAACTTTTCACTAAGATATAAATTTTTATATATGACTAATAATTCCATTTAGAAAGCCCATAAATTTCATCAGTAACAAATAATTACTGAATACTCACAGTATTGTACAGCAGTAAAACCATAAAGCAGACATTACATTTTTCTGTCCAATTTAAACTAAAAACTTAGATATACTATAGAAGGCAGAAAAATTTTTGATAGCAATTAAGTTTTTTGTCACTTTATATACTTTTTGTTTTTAGTCTACAGTATACATTTTCCTTGTCATTTTGAGGAAAGGGTGAAAGTTTAAGGAGAAGTTGAGAGAAAATAGGAGGAAAGGGATGAAACAGAGATGAAACAGTGAAGAGAAAAAAAAGCAGTAAACAGCAGACAAGGATGGGAGAAGCCAGAAAGAGGAAAATACTCCCTTTGCTAAGACCTAAAGTAATGCTCAGGCTTTTTTTCCCTGTGCTACATGGTATTTCAGATGCTTAAGGAAAGAAAGTTAAAGCATGTCCAATTGCCAGCAACTAGCACAAAGTGCAAGATGAAGTAATGAGTGAAATGAGTGGGGCCAGTCAAGTTCACAAGCTTAAAGCATGGAACTGACTTTATTTCTTACACCTTCCCTTTTATACCCACCATAAGCATATTTTTTCTGTTATTACACAAATGCCAGAAAACCATAGAATGTATAACCAAAGCTGTGACATTTCCTTGTTCTATTAGTCAAGGTGCAAATTGTTGAGTTCTTTGTTGTTGTTTTTCCTTTAAAGGTCCCTCTTTTTTATTAGATAAGGTACATTCAGACATATTGACCTTCTTATCTCCAGTAAATAATCCAAGGGGATTCAAAGATGGATTATTAATTGTGAAA
Source organism: Myrmecobius fasciatus (assembly GCA_023553655.1). Taxonomy (NCBI): domain Eukaryota; kingdom Metazoa; phylum Chordata; class Mammalia; order Dasyuromorphia; family Myrmecobiidae; genus Myrmecobius; species Myrmecobius fasciatus. The sequence continues at coordinate 157,988 of JAJPUD010001727.1, read as the reverse complement.
CAAGCCTTGCCACGTCCCCTAATGTCCTCCAAGTGACCTCTTTTCCCCAAACCCAATTAATGGTACTATGGATATCTTCCTTTTCCTCTGCTTCTACAGAACTTCTTGGAGCACAGAATATGTGGAATATCGTGGTCCATTTCACCCCAGTTGTAGTTACAACTTGACAAGTCATTTTTTGTTTGTTTGTTTGTTTGTTTGCTGAGGCAATTGGGCTTAAGTGACTTGCCCAGGGTCACACAGCTAGGGAATGTTAAGTGTCTGAGACCAGATTTGAACTCAGGTCCTCCTGACTTCAGGGCTGGTGCTCTATCCACTCTGCCATCTAGCTGGCTCAACTTGACATGTCTTTCCTAGAATTTAAGAGATAAATAGATGCCAAGTGGAAGGCTTTGTTAAAGTTATCAAATAATCAGCAGAGCTGAGATGGCAGAGAATAGATAGGACATTATCTGAGCTCTCCACAGCTTCCCTCAGAATCAGCATTAGATCAAACCTCTGAATTGATTTTGGAGTGACAGAATCTACAAACATCCAGAGTGTAATAATTTTCCAGCTTAAAATACTTGGAAGGACTTCAGGAAAGGTCTGTCCAATTGAGCAGGGTAGGGAGGGGAGGGGGGGAATGTGGCCCAGTGCAGCATGGCACAGAGAGGTCCAGACAAAGAGGCTTGGTGCAGGGAAGCCCAACTCAGAGAATCTAGTGGGAGACTCTTAGCCAAAATACAGCAGGGCTGGTTAATCTGTCCTGCTTCAGAAGGCCAAATTAGCAATGAAACCTCCAATGCAACCACAGAAGGTACACTGTAAGCCCCTGAATACCAGCATAACAGGTGGGATTCGGCAAAGCCACTCAGTGCAGTGGGGAAGCCTGCAGCACTGGCCCCAGGACAGTCAGTGAGAACACCATCACCCTACAGAGGAAGCTCAGGACAATCTTCCCTGTGCCCTACAGGCAGACCTCAACCTTTTAAAATGAGCAAAAAAGCAAAAAAGAGCTCTGACCATAGATACTATGGAGACAAGGAAGACCAGAAAGAAGCTATGTACTTAAATCGCATCAAATTTATTCAAACAGAGAGTAACATACATACTTAGTTTGGTATAACAATTTATCTAACCCTATAAGATAGTAATAGGGGAAAGGACAAGGGAAAGGCAGAGGCTAACAGAAGGGAGGACAGAAGTAGAAGGGGAAAGGACTGAAAAAAGGGAAGGCAGAGTGAGGGAGGTAGTGGTCATAAGTAATACACTGGTGAGAAGGGGAAGGGTAAAAGAAGAGAGAAAAGTGTAACTTAGGGAAAATAGGATGGCAGGAAAGACAGAATTAGTAATCTTAACTGTTAACATGAATGAAATGAACTCTCCCATAAAATGGAAACAGCAGACTGGATTAAAAGTCATAATCTTACAATATGCTGTTTACAAGAAACACATCTGAAGCAGAGAGATACATACAGAGTAAAAGTAAAAGGCTAGAACAGAATCTATTATGTCTCAGCTGAAATTAAAAAAAAAAAAAGCAGGGGTAGCCATCCTGATCTCAAATCAAACAAATGTAAAAACAGATCTAATTAAAAAAGATAAGGAAGGAAACTACATCTTGTACCACAATAATGAAGAAATACCAATACTAAACATATTTGCACCAGGTGACTACCAGTCAAATTCTTAGAGAAGATGGAGGGAAATATACAGTATAAAAATACAGTATTATATATATACACAATATACATTCATTGAAGTATATAAAAGGAGCAAGAATAATAGATTCCAACAATATATTGTTTACAAAAGAAAGAACTGAAACAAAAAAGACACAGGCAAATTTAAAATAAAAGGCTAGGGTAGCATCTATTAGGTTTCAGCTGAAATTGAAAAAAAAAAAGGATAGTAATCATGATATCAGGCAAAGCAAAAGCAAAACTACATCTAATTAATAAAAGTAACCAAAGAATCTACAATATGCTAAAAGTACAATAAACAATGAAGTAATATGGGAAAAAAAATTCTTAGAGAAGTTAAGTGAAATGCAAAAAGAAATAGACAGCAAAACTATACTAGTGGGGGATTTCAACTTCACTCTTTCAGAACTAGATAAATCTAATGACAAAATAAACAAGAAAGAACTTAAGGAGGTGAACAGAATTTTAGAAAAATGAGATATGATAGACCTTTAGAAAAAACTGAATGGGGATAAAAAGGAGTATACCTTTTTCTCAGCAGTACATGACACCTACACAAAAATTGATCACCTATTAGGGCATAAAAACCTCACAATCAAATGCAGAAAGGCTTAAATAGTAAATGCATTTTTTTCAGATCATGATGCAATAAAAATTATATGTAATAAAGGGCCAGCAGAAAATAGAACAAAAATTAATTGGAAAGTAAATAATCTTATCTTAAGGAATGAATGGGTCAAACAACAAATCAAAAAAACAATCAATAATTTCATCCAAAAGAATGACAATGAGACAATACACCAAAACTTATGGAATTCATCCAAAGCAGTTCTTAAAGGAAATTTCATATCACTAAATTGCTTACATGAATAAAACAGAGAAAGAAAAGATCAATGAATTGGGCAGGCAATTTAAAAAGCCGGAAAAAGGATATCAAATAATTCATGACAATTTATTAATTGTCTATTGTGTAGTAGGCAATGATAAGAACTGGGTAAAACAAAACCAAAAATGAAGCAGTTCTTGCCTTTGTAGAGCTTTTAATGAGATAAGACAACATACATACATATTTGTGTAGCAAGGTGTTAACACAGCAAGAATGTATGTAACCCTTCTTTTAGCAAGATTACATGGGATCTGTGGTCTGAACACACTCCCTTGGAGGTCACACAATCTCAACCAGCTATTTGATTCATTGTTATGTGTTTAATTTTATCCTCCTATGCTTCACTACAACACAGAAGTGTTACTGTAATTTTTCATTAATAAATTTTTCATTAATTTGCTCAAGCTCTCACTCCACTTCATTAAATACTTGTTATGTAATGAAATAAAACCTTCTTTCCCATTATAATTACTCTTATTAATCAATAATTAAATATTTAAATTGTCAATTTTGTAAAATTGATTAACAAATGAAGATAGTAACATAAAGATACATATGACTATTTACAATATGTTAGTTATCACCAAAACAACAGATTTAATCACCTCAAAACTTCAGTATCATGGTAATTGAGTCCTCTTTTCTTGCCTGGAAACAGTTTTGGTAAATTCAATTCATTCCAGACACTAATTAATGTCTCTTACTAATCTTAATATTTCTTCTCAAGATTAGTCCTTTTTTCCCTTTGTCTTCTCCTCAGGGAAAGTCTTTTCCAAAGACAACTTCTTCCTCACAGACTCATGATAAGATTCTCTTTACAAAGTTTGTTTATAACACCATAGTTAAATAGATCCAAAAAAGAAAAAATTTCTCCTCAGCTCCTTCTACTCAATATTTTTCACAGATCCTCATGGATCACAGATAAAGCATATGCCTTTGCTCTGATCCCATTAGAAGAAATACTTTGTATTAAACTATTTTCCCAAATTACTCTTATGACATTTCCCAACTTTTTTTAACAGCCAGCACAAACTACTTTTTCTTAGCATTCCAACTGAGCTCTTCCATGGATCTTAAAACTATAATAACAATAGCTATAGTCTCTGTGAGACATTCAAAGCAGAGGTTACATTAAGTATAAAAAACAAGATAACTGAGGGAGACGCCAGCATCTGGAGGGATCGGGAAAGGACTCATGTAAGTCAGTCAACAAATATTTTTAAAATGTTTACCACACTCTCCTATGGAAGGGAAAAATGGTTTCTGGCCCTCAAGGAACTCTGTCACACAGGTAGTACAAGTATAAAAATAGCAACTCTTCCATAGCAATATTTAATATTTAATATTATACCTTTAAGTCAAGGTAAGTCTTGAGAGAACGTAAAGATTCTAAAACGTGAAGACAAGTAAGGAGTGCTTTACAGACATTAGGGTCAGCTACAACAAAGGTTCAGAGATGAGTGTTAGCATGAGGAATAGCAAGAAGTCCAATTTGGCTGACCTGCAGAGTGTGGGAAGGGGAGTGATAGGTACTAAGCATGTAAAGAAGATCGGAATTAGTTTGTAAGGAGCTTTAAATGCTGAATATAGTAGTTTCTACTTGATTTATTTATTCAGGAGAGGAAGTAACCTGTACATTATTAAAAAACACTTTTGTAGCTGTATTTGGCAGCTATACAGAGGACTTATTGGAGTAGGGAAACATATGAAACAGGGAAACTAATTACAATATTATAGGTGAAAGTTGATGAAGGACTGAACTAGGGTAATAGATATCAGCATAGTAATCAGCATATCTGAATTTCTACTTTATTAAATCCATATTCCTGAAGGAAGCTTTCCAAACAGACCTATTAAATAAGTTTTGGAGTCACATCCTGACTCTTCCATCTTTCCTTATATTTTTGAAAATCATATTGCTTTAGAAACCTGCCAAGTCTAAACAAGTACCAAACAAAATATAAACAAGTCTAAAACAGTATTAATCTGCTAGTGACATAGTACACATACACCTAATGAGGAAAAAATGCTGCTGTTAAGAAGATAAATAAAAAAAAAATTGAAACCCTATTTAGTAACCTTTAGCAGGAGATTTAATAACTTTACCTTCTCCTTTCCTGATTTAAAATTTAAAAATACCTTAAACTATTCATCATTTTAATTTGTAGAAAATGTTCATCATTGGAGTGTTTCATATTTTTTGATTGATCATAAACATTAAGAATATGGGAAAATGAAAATATCTTTTTTTAATATAGCTTCATAATTTTTAAAGAGTGAAGTAGATAAAAATGTCCCAAAGGAATCTATTAAAACCACTTACCCCAGTCTTCATCACTTATCCTAACAAAGGAACGATCACGCAGGATCCTGAGGAAACAAAGAAGGAAAAAGTTATACAACTGAAAAATTACCTTGAGCCTAAGTTATATCTTAATGGAGAAAAAAAAGATATTACTCACCCAGCATTGTTTATAACAATATCTGCCAAAAAAAGTCATAAATATTAGATAGAAGCATAGTAATTTGTAACTGCTTTCAATTTTAAAACTCACATTACTTTCAAAAAAATTACTTTCCAAAAAAAAAAGTTAAAATGAAATGAGAATTTTTTTCCTGAAATAATATCTAAATTTATCAGCTAATTATTTCATTCTTAATTCTAAACTCTCATATCTTTGGTTGCTTATCTTTTCATCACCTCTATACAATTCCATTAATTTCCTCTCAATAACTGCCACTGACTCAACACTCTAAATACTCATCTTTGTCATTTTACATTTGAGTGATAATTGTCAGCCTCTCCTTTAATCTGTCCACCTAAAAGCTAAACCAAAGAGAACAATGTTATGCTCCCAAATAAGTAGCCTGACAATTTGCTAAATATAATGAAATTATAAACAGATTCAAGTATAATTATCTTCCTGGATATATAATCAAAAATTGATATGGTGAAAAAAGGATGGCAAAAAATGGTAGGCATGATAAAAATTTTTACCACAAGTTGATCCCATATTTCAAGCTAGAAAACTTCTGACCCATCTTTTTTTACTGTCAAATAATATTGCAAATAGGAATTTCAGCACAAAATACTAAATAACCTATTGGAATTTTTGTTTAAAACAATTTTTAAAATAAGCTTTTAAAATTAAAATAGACTTCAGATTATGCTATTTGAAATTTTCATAGTGATCCTATTTTTCAGTAATTCAATTCATCAATTTTTATTAATCATTTATTTTGAATAACACTACACTAGATATGACTGAACTAAACAACACACAGTTCAATATTCTCCTACTGAAAAGATTTTGCTTTATTTGAATTTGTCATTACATTCACTCATGAAAAAGAAAGCCTTTTCTTATTGTTACATCTGCTTTCAAACTATCATCTTTTTCAATATTTTATGTGCTCATTTTAGGTACAAATAAGCTGCCTCTATGTTGCAAAAATGAGTTCAGGTTGCCCTTATTAAGTAATATTAACAGGACAACAAGAAAATAACACTTTTTAGATTAACAAGCATTTGCAGAAATTGAACATTTTGTATAATTTCATATATCTAAAAAAATTCTAATTCTTTGGGATGAATTTCCAAGTGTAAAAGAGAATAAACACAGAGATAAAACTAAGAGTAATTTATCAGAAAGATGGTAGGCATTCTTTTAATTATGAACTAAAAGAAACATCACCTATTTTTCCAAAAGCATCAAGTGCTGCCTTCACAACCTTCTCTCCAGCTTCCACAGAATCTGTAGGAAAATAGTATAAATTTCATCACATTTCACAAATATTTTCCAATGTAAGTGTAGCAAATTACATGGCTAACAAAGAAATCTAAATCATGCTCAAGGAAAGTGTGTATATACATACATATATACATACATGCATGCATATATATATATATATTTTTCCCCTGAGGCAATTGGGATTAAATCACTTGCCCAGGGTCATACAACTAGGAAGAGTTAAGTGTCTGAGATCACATTTGACCTCAGGTCCTCCTAACTTCAGGGCTGGTACTCTATCCACTGCACCACCTAGCTGCCCCAGAAAGTAGATTTTTAATGGTAAAGGCTATATAGAAATAAAAATGAACTCATTCTAAAGAAAAAAAGTTAAGAAAAAGAATAATTTGAAAAATATAGCTGCATATTCCCAGAACAGAATAATTTCTACTTAGTATGTTTGAACGTATACTTGTTAACTGTAACACCAGCTGCAGTTAACTAAGCTGTCAAAAAAAAATTCTAGCACCCTTTCCTGTCCCCTAAAACTTTAAAGACATTTTGGTTTTTATACCCAGTCAATGTAAATAGCATTGCTTTTTTGGAAAGGACAGTCACAGCTGCTTTTAGAAAATAAGTCAAATTTATTTGATCCTTAAGAGTCTCTCACAGGTCACTACTATGATACTCAAAAGAAAAAAAAAAGTTCCTATCTCATTTGGCTCATAATTTAATTTTCTATCAAATATGAAAGAAAGACTTCAATAATAATTACACCAGTAGTGAAGGTTTTTCCCTCCCAACAGTTACTTCTAGTATAATATATACATGAATTTTTCTTAATACAAATGAAATAGGTTGTATAAAAGCAAGGGCAGAGTTATTCTGTTCCCCCATAAATTCAAAATTTGAGGATTCTGAGAGAGTTATAAATTGTAATCTAGAGAAATTGTAGGCTTCAGTAGTTGAAAAATTCTTTCCTACCTATCAGATATTCAGCCAAATTAGATGACCCCATTAAAAATATTTCTCACTCAGGATATTTCTCTTTTGTAAAGAAATATTTTGAGTTTTGCCCAATATGTTACTTTTTAATTTAAATATCTCTATTAGATTAAATAAAGAAAACAAAAATATAAGAAAAGTATTTTTAAATTACATACCATAGTTAGCCACAGCTTTCCCTCCTTTCTTTCTTATTTCTTCAACAACATTATCAGCAGCTGAGGAGCTTTTTCCCACTCCCTTGAAGTCCCCTCCTAAATCATTCACTGTAAAGTAAAAAGAAAAATTTGTTCAACTGTTTCTCACAAAAACAGGATTTCAAATCTATCTAATTATATATATTTTTAAAAGTACTCTTGTGAATTTAAAAGTAAAGTTTCATCAAGGCCTAATCTTTGTGTTTTCAAGTTTGTTTTTTTAAAAAATCATGATTCCCCTCCACATTGGGAACAAGCATTTATGAATCAAAGCCAGGCACAGTACTAAGTTAATAACAATAATAGCTCTAGAGAAGAACTGAAAGAAAATGTGCCACCACCCTTCACCCCTTTACAAAGAAGGCACTAGGGTATAGACAGTGCATACTGTGATACACAGCTGATGTGAGTTGTTTTCTAAACTGCTTTCCCCTTTCTTTTTTAATCTTTATTACAGAGGAGACCTCATTATATTAGAGAAAGGAAGGGATACCTTCAGAAATGATGGTGATGTAAAAGCAAAACTATCGATAAAAAAAAAATAGATTAAAAAAAAAAAGATTTCATATCAGAAATCCTGAGTCTGGTTGTAAACTTATTAACTCCCCAGTATATAATAAGAAAGTACTCTATTTAATGCAAGATAATACTAGCAAAGGACTACTTTCACCTTTAGGACCAAATAATTTCCAAATACCACACATCAGGCCCTACCCTCTTCCACCATGAGCTAGGGAGGAGGCTCCTCCTGAAAGGCACAACATAACAAAAACGTAATTTATCATTCTTTCAAAGCCAAATCCCTTTCCTGCCATGCCCTGCCTACTGCAAACTGAGGAGTCTGGATGACAGTGCTAAAATTTTATTTACATAAATATCCTTATTTAGATCTTGGAGTCCTCTTGAATTTCTCCCTAACTAAAAGAATATAACTTTAGACTTTCCAATCTCCTGTTTTCCTCAAGTACAGCTCTTTTTTTTTTTTTTTTTTTTTTTTTTATTGCTTTTTGCTAAGGCAATTGGGGTTAAGTGACTTGCCCAGGGTCACACAGCTAGTCTGAGACCAGATTTGAACTCAGGTCCTCCTGACTTCAGGGCTGGTGCTCTATCCACTGCGCCACCTAGCTGCCCCCCCCCTTTTTTTTTAATTAAAGCTTTTTATTTACAGAACATGAGTAATTTCACAACACTGGCCTTTGCAAAACATTCTGTTCCAAATTTTTCCCTCCTTTCCCCCACCCCCTCCCCTAGATGACAGGTAGTCTAATACATGTTAAATATATTAAAATATATGATAAATCCAATATATATGTATACATATATACACACATATCTATAGTTATCTTTCAGCACAAGAAAAACTGGATCTATAAAGAAAAAGGAAAAAAAAATGCAAGCAAACATCAATAGAGAGCATGAAAATGCTATGTTGTGGTCCACACTCAGTTCCCACAAGCCTCTCCCTGGCTTTCTTCATCACTGAACAACTGGAACTGGTTTGAAACATCTCGTTGTTGAAGAGAACCATGTCCATCAGAATTGATCATCATATAGTCTTGTTGCCGTGTATAATGATCTCCTGGTTCTGCTTATTTCGCTCAGCATCAGTTCATACAAGTCTCTCCAGGCCTCTCTGTAATCATCCTGCTGGTCGTTTCTTACAGAACAATAATATTCCATAACATTCATATACCATAATTTATTCAGCCATTCTCCAATTGATGAGCATTCATTCAGTTTCCAGTTCCTTGCCAATATAAAGAGGGCTGCCACAAACATTTTTGCACATGTGGGATCTTTTCCTTCTTTAAGATCTCTTTGGGATATAGGCCCAGTAGAAACACTGCTGGGTCAAAGGGTATGCACAGTTTGATAACTTTTTGAGCATAGTTCCAACTTACTCTCCAGAATGGTTGGTTCCATTCACAAATAAGTAAGTACAGCTCTTTCCATCCACTGATACTCTGCCTGGACTCATTCCCTAATTGTCAAAATGCTCTCACAACCTTTTACTCTTCCTTCTCAGTGACACTGAATCCCTGAAGGCCAAAAAAAAAAAAAAAAAGTCCTTTCACAATCCCCCTTATTTGATCCACATTCCAACCCTACCTACATCTCCAGTCCACTCCAGATTTGTGTGGCCCTTGAGAATACCTACTCCATAATTAATAAGCTTTCTCTCATTTTAAATATTCCTTGATCCTTCAATCTTCCAACATTCACTGAGACCAGGCTCCCTCTTATAAACATTAGACTCCACTCTACAAGTGCTTTCAAAGGCCCTGTCCCCTGCAGTGGCTAATTTCTCCTCTCTTCCCAGTCTTATCCTGTTGGTGAATTAAAGTCTCCTCTGACATTTACTACGTGTTTGACTTTGGAGGAAGCCATTTAGTTTTCCTTCCTAGGCCTTAGTTTCCTCAGATATAAAATGAAAGGGTAGGCCAGATGACCTCTGAGGTCCCTTCAAACTCTAGGTCTAAGATTCAAAGATATGTAGGGAAAAGGGCAAATCACGACTAATTGTGAGGTTGTGAACCTGGGTGACTGGAAGAATGACAATGCCCTAAACAAAAAATGGGAAAGTTAAGATGTGAAATAAGTTGGAGATTATTGAGTTTGACAAACATGTTGAATTTGAGATGTATATAGAAGATATGTCAAAATGGTCCAAAATGTAATAAAAGATTGATGGAAGGAGACTATAACTATATTTTAAAATCTGAATGATAAGAAATAATTAAACCATAAGATTTCATGAGACCACCAAAAGAAACAATGTGCAAAGAAAAGATAAGGGAGCCCAAGAATTTAAGAGTACACACAGTTAGGAAGCAAGTCCCTCCCTACTTCTACAGATTATCACATCAATTATCCCCATTCTAATCTTCAATATAGGGTAACTAAGTGGATAGAGTACCAGGTGTAGAGTCAGGAAAACCCAAGTTCAAATCCAGCCTCAGTTACTAGCTTGAGTCTAGGCAAGATATTTAACCTCTGCTTCAGTTTCCTCACTATAAATAAAAGATAATAATAGCACCTACCTCCCAGAGTTGTTGTGAGGATAAAATAAAATAATAATTGTAAAGTGCTTAGCACATAATAAGTGCTATATAAATATTAGCTCTTAGCTTAAGAACAGGGAGAACTATTTTTCGTCTTTGTATCTCCAGTATTCAAGATTACACAGGTATAACTAGACACAACTGCACATTATTAAGGTTTGATAAATATTAGCTAAGAAGAACACTGTAGATGGCAACAGCAATATTATACAATGATCAATTCTGATGTACATGATTCTCTTCAACAATGAGATGATCTAGACCAGTTCCAATGGTCTTGTGATCAAAAGAGCCATCTACACCCAGAGAGAGGACTGTGGGAACTCAGTGTGGTTCACAATAAAGCATTTTCACTCTTTCTGTTATTGTTTGCTTTCATTTTGTTTTCTTCATCATTTTCTTTTCTGGTTTGATTTGATTTGATTTTTCTTGTACAGTAAGATAATTGTATAAATATGCATGCATATATTGGATTTAAAATATATTTCTATCATGTTTAACATATATTGGACTTCTTGCCATCTAGGGAGGGGGTTGGGAAAAGAGGGAGAAAAAACTGAAACACAAGGTTTTGCAAGGGTTAATGTTGCAGAATTATCTATGCACATTTTTTTTTGTTTGCTTTTGTTTTTTGCTGAGGCAATTGGGGTTAAGTGACTTGCCCACGGTCACAAAACTGAGAAGTGTTGTGTCTGAGACCAAATTTGAACTCAGGTCCTCCTGACTTCAAGGCTGGTGCCTTATTCACTGCATCCCCTAGCTGCCCCTATGCATATGTTTTGAAAAATAAAGATAAATGTTGGTTGAATGGAATTTGTTCAAATGAACTGAATTTCTGTTAACAAAAAAAAGAAAGAATACTTCAAAATTTAATATTACAAAGATTCTCTTTTTTAAATGAAGATGAGTTTTGTAGGATGGACCTCCTCTAAAGATGTCCTAAAATTTAATACACATCTTTGGAACTAATGGTTGCTTTATGCAAGGGTCTCCTTTTTTAATAAAAACTTTCTTCTATAATACTGTAAAATGTGTGCTTACAAAATCAGCCTTTGTATAACAGCTGCGCCATAAATAAATTTCTCCAGTTTTCCTAGGTGGGAGCTATGGTGAAGATAAGTAGGAAAAATCTTACAAAGTATACCCAGGACTTTCCCTATGAATAGATGCTGACAAAAGAATTAGCTGTCCTAATATACATATGTACATGGATAGCAGAACTCACTTATTTTTCTAGTGACATTTCAAATCAGCATAATCATTTCAACTACTTTTATCTTCTTTCTTGAAATAAATGAGCTTTAAAACACAGACTGGGATTTTTTTTTCTCTATCATAATGTATTCCTGTTATTAATCTCATTGCAAAAAATTCTGTAAAGATACTATGTAAAGGTCAGAAGGCTTATATCAATCTTTTTGCAATAAAATTATCAAAAACCTAAACTTGTATTTACTATATTGTGTTCATTTTTATAAAAATACTCAAATAACAGGATAGAACTAAAAGAAAATCTCAAATTCAAAAATATACAGTGGTTGTGTTTTCTTTTAAAGTACAAAGGAAAAAATTCAAAAGGTTGAGAGCCAAACATTATTTACATTGAAACTAACTTTTTCATGATGCAAGACTACCCCCAAGTGGCAATAGCACAAAGTGCAACCTGACTTGGTTAAACTTTGATGTCGTTATTTATTGATAGTATGTATTAAAAAGATATCACAAGAGAATAGTCCATAACAATCTCCAACATCAGAGGCACAAAATTTAGACTACTACTCAGTAACTCCATTATTAATACAATGAAATCATGTATTATGATACTTAGAAATTAGCTACAGAAACATCTATTACTAAACACTTGGGTAGTATAATCACATTATTTTGAACAATATTAACAGCTTTCTTCTAGTTCCAGCTCTCTTTCACCATATTCCTATATGAAATTGCCGATTAGCAATAAGAAGCCCAGTGAAAGGCAACTTACCATCTATACCCATAACACTGTGTTACAACTAGGAATAACTAGGAAACCATAAGGAAATACTGTAAATGAACAGTTTCTGAGAATTTTTTTCTAAACTCTGCACTCTAGTTTTTGTGCCCTAAGGAAAATATATTCACATATGACAGAAAATTCAAACACTGGGGAAGAAGGAAAATAAAACAGCCATGCATACAGGCACAAGTAAACACATAAAGAGACTTGGGGGGAGGGGGAAACAAAAACAACAAAAAAAAAAAACAAGGCAGCTAGATGGCACACTGAATAATGCACCATTCCTGATGTTAGGAGGGCCTGAATTCAAATTTAGCACTAGCTGTGTGGCCCTGGGCAAGTCACTTAACCCCAACTGCCTCAAAAAAAAAAAAAAAAAACTTAAGAACTAGTAAAGAATGAGTTATATTCAAAATAAGACTGTAAAAACATCAATCAAAAGTCATAATGTTTAATATTTTCCATACAAAGGAAATCTGTCAGGACAAAAGAAGCACAAAAATAATCATACCCTTTGATCTAATAATCACATTTTTGAGGAAAGAATATATACTGAATCACCATAAAAAAGATTTTACACATATATACACACAAACATATACACATATATATAAGTAACTATTATTTATAATAGCAAAGAACTGAAAATAATCTAAAAATCCAAAGTTTGTTGAATGACTAAATAAATTTTACTATATTTACAATGTTGTTACACAGAGTAAATAAACTATATCTACAATGTCATCAAAAATGAGAAACAAAGGAAACCAAGAAGGCTGCATAAAGTAATTCAAAGTAAGGAAAACAGTATAGTAGAATAAAGCATTGACACTTCCCATAGTGGGCCTGGGTGCATAAACCATTTCAGATGCTTGTTGCCTGTGTGACCTTGCACAGATCATTCATCTGTAAAATGAATTGTTGCTATTCGGTTGTTTCAATCCTGTCCAATTCTTCATGACCTCATTTGGAGTTTTTTTTGGCAAAGATACTGGAGTAGTTTGCCATTTCCTTCTCTAGTTCATTTTAATGAGAAAACAAGCAAATAGGGTTAAATGACTTGCCCAGGGTCACACAGCAGCGCAATATCTGGAGAAGAATCTCCGTGACTCCAAGCCCAGCATCTATCCACTGCACCACTTAGCCACCTCACAAAATGAGTAGGTTGGACTAGATAACCTCTGAAGTCACTTCCAGCTTTCTATCCATGATCCTAAGAAACTGAAGAACAGTATAAACATATTGTTAGCATACGAAAGAAATACACATGCAAATATAGCAATGATTGAACAGAGAAGAAAGGAAGTAACTAATCAAGTGCTACAAACACATTGAACACAGAAATGAATTTTCAAATAGTTCTATGTGTTTAGCTATCTTGTTTAAAAGTGGACCATCATTTATTTTTTTCTTAAGAAGATTGTCCACAAAGACGTTATAACTGAAGAAAAGAGAAAGAAAGAGAGCCAGAGGCTCTAGATCTTGTCTTTTTCCTGCTGATTCTAGAAATTCCACAGGCTTTAGATATAGAAAAAATTTTAAGACATCATCTAATCCAACCCTCTCATTTCAAATATAAGGATATTGAGGCCCAAATTAAGTGGCACTTGCTTAGAGTCACAGTGGCAGTAATAGAGATGGAATTTGAAATAGAGGTAATCTGATTAATATGTGTATTTTTTCAAAGCATTTTTCTCACAACCAAGTTGAATAAGTACTACTATGTTCATTTTATACATGAGAAAATTGAGATTTGGAGAAGCTAATGAAGCTTTTTCCACTAATTCCACCACCTCATAGGTGGGTAAAAATTGGGGAGGTAATAGTTCACTTTTCTGGAACTCAGTTTCCTCTCCTGCAAGATAGGAGAAGGAATGTACTAGATGCCTTTTATGGTTCCTTTGCCAACTCCAAAAAATTCTACAATTTTGTAAATACTGCAAAACTTACACTTCATATCAGCAAGCGCTTACTGAATATCTACTTTATTTTCTTCAGTTACCTTTTTAAGTTCCTTTTGTAACTGGCCAATTTGTTCACTGCACTCTTTTTCCACTTCACTAATTTTATTTTTTAATAAATTGGTGTCTTTTTCATATCTCTTTTGCAGAGCATCATATCCTTCTTGCAAGATACTGTATCCTTCTTGCACTGATTTCAGTTTATTTTCCCATTTATCCTCCAGCTCTCTTTTGAGGTTCTTTATGCAGTCTTCTAGAAAGGCCTTTTGAAACGGGGACCAGTGATGGTCCTTGCTGTTTTTTTTCTGGATTTTTGTCTAAAGAAACCTCTGTATCTGAGGTCGTTTCTTTGCCTTGATAAAAGCTGCCTATGGTGAGAGCTCTCTTTTGCTTCTTCATCATTTTTTTTTTTAGACAGAGTGGATATCTCTTTAAGGTAGGGGAAAAAAAAACCTCGGCTGAAGACGCTTTGCCCTGGGGCACTTCAGCGAGTTGACTTAAGGTGCTGGGCCGGTGGGGGCTAGGACTAAGTCCGAATTACTCCTTAAACAAGGCAAGTCTGCCAGAACACCTGTCCCCAATCAGGGCAGAGTGTCCCGAGTGCCTCAGATAAACTCCAGGTGTTTGGAATTTGGAGTTTGGAGTTTGGAATTTCTTCCAAGATGAGCTGAGCTGAGTCCCACCCTCACTTCCGGCCTGCGCAGGGGTCGTCTATTTATCTCTCTGTCCGAGTCTGACTAACCTGATATGAAGTTCTCCAGAGAGCCGTGCCCAAATATTTCTGAGTTCGTTGACTTGAAGATCAGTTCAGAGGCTTATTTTATTGTTGATTTGAGAGAAGATCGGAGGAGAGGCAGAAAGTCACCTTTTCACTCCGCCATCTTGGCTCCGCCTATCTACTTTATTTTCAAAACAATCAGATACAAAAAGAAGCCAAATATATGCTTCCTCTCTCATTGATTCTCTATCTTTCAATCTCCCTCCCCCTTTCTCCTTTTATATTTTTTCTCTCCCTTACACACATACAGACACATACCCAGAGACACAAAAACATACACACTGAATTTTGTTAAATAATTACTTCATTTGTCTCCTGGAGGGTAGTCACAAAAAGAATATATAGTATGAAATTATATAGTACATTTAAAGAATGACCTTATTTCTTTTCTTTTCTAGTGATCCAAACCTGTGATTTCATCAGTGTTTGTTTCATCTCTCACTGTGAATCTTCCTTCACCAATGCAGACTGGCATCATCAAGAATTTATCATCTGGGCCATGGTCACAAGCCAGAACTTGAATTCCTTCAACCCTAGGCTGGTCTGCTATCCATGACACAACATTACCCCATGACAATAAATCTTAAGGACTAAGTATTTGGTTTATACAAGTACAAAGAGAATCAAAAAAGGAATATGAGCAGGAAATAGCAAGAAAATTGTCGCAGAAGAGACCTCTGTACTATAAACAATCAAAATAAGGATGTACAGAGAAAAGGGGCATATGTATTCATAGGAGCTGAAACAGCAAAAGCTAAGGCTCAGAGAATGAGATGGATATAGCATAAAGGTATGGACCTACTCTCTAGTGACAATAGGAAAAGGGAGGCAAAAATGAGTTCTGCCTAACAAAAATAGAAAGGTTCAGAACAGGAAATTGTGGGATGAAGGCAGTCCCTGCTTTTTACTATCCAAAAGTTGTGCACATTCCAAGATCTTAGAAATCGACTCCCTTGGTTTTCAAAGAAGGTAATAGTTATATCCTTATATTATCATTGAATGAAGCCTCAACCTATGCCCTAATTGTGACTTGAGATTTTGTAATAACAAGTTGAGCTACAGCTAAAAACTACAGGTGTTTCATTATCTTAAACTTACATTCCACTCCTATGCCCCTTCTCATTAGTATTTAAGTATCTAATACTGTAAAGAGTGTGTTATTGACTGATACTCTTTGTTTCTGGGGTAGATTTTTAAATTAGAGTATGAGCCTGGACTCCCCATCCAATGTGAGAAAAGGCCAGAAGCGGGGTGGGAGCTTCTGCATTAGAGTCTATATAATCTTGTGTTTTGCAGTTTGCACTTTGCACTCCTCTGTTGGGAGTTGCCCTTTCTCATGAGATCATAATAAATCTTTTTTTGCTTTTTACTTTGAAAGTCTCTGATTTTAATTTAGATAAGGGTCCTACACATCATATTCAAAATACGTTTATTTCTGGGTTGGGATAAGAAATTACGGTTAGCTATCAGAATTATTCATCCATAAAGTAGATAAGAAAAAAGATATAACAAATATAGAATAGAATAACCAAATATTTCAAAGGTTGTACTTTGGGATCCTGAACCTTATTCAATCTGTATTTAAAGCAGTGGATGAGATTTGAAATCAGTAAAAAAAAAAAAAAAAAAATATTCTGAAGCTGCCTCATGACCAAGATTGCACATTATGAACATTTTCTACTGCAACTGCCTGCTTATAGTGAAGTTATGAGGAGGTACCCAGTAATTGGCTTTTAGACTGGCTGACATTCAGAAAATCCTGAGACTTGATGCCATAAAATTAAAATACAACTCAAGTTTTATAGAAAAGAAATCCCCTCCAATCAACACTGAATTGACCTGTGGGTAGCTTCTTCAAGTGTAAGATTCCCCATACTTGGGGAATGAAAGTTTGCTGGCCCTCATGGTGAGCTTCCTTAGATTTTAAAATACTGCCTGGCCCAGACCCCCTAGATGACCTCTGCAACAAGAAGGAACAGGAGAGAAATAAGCAGGCAATTAAGAGCTGCTTCAAATGCACTACTGATGCTTTTCTCTTCAATTCCCTATTAACTTTAAGCAAGCTGAGGTATTGTCAAGGTGCTGTAACACAAAGAACAAATTAAACTCATTGCCAGCCAGTTACCAACACCAAAGAGCTGCAGGTAAGAGAAAAGTACAACTCCCCTATCCTATCCCAGCAAAATTTAATGGGAACATGAAAGAAGCAGCCAGTTTCAAAAAAGTAGGGAATTCAATCACCTAGAAATTCAGTACCTCCTTCATTACCAAATGAATATCAATAAGAAGGGAGCTGACTAGCTAACCTGCCTCCCTACCAATTAATTGCATGAAAATTAAAAAGCTGACAAGCCGGGACAAACATTTTTAGTTGCTGTTACCTACCAACTACAGATGAAAGGAGCTATCCTCTCTATGGAGACAGTCTTTCTACTTCTTCTCAGGCTAAATCTCTCAGATGGCCTTGAATTGTTGAGTAGTAGCAAATCCCAGCCACAGTTTAAAAATCTACATGTTTTATTTGGGAAATTACATGCTTTCATGCAGCTAGTTAGGGAGGAAGAGGAGATTGTAAGAGACAACTCCCACTCTAGAGGCTGTAGAACCCAAAATAGTCTGTCATGGAAAGGGGCAATACCAAATCACACTTCTACTGGCATCCCAAGATCCTGGGTTCCCCTAACTTAGTGATATCAAGCAATCCTCCAAGTTAGATGTAGCCATTGCTCCAGCAACCCCTTAATTTCACTAAAGGAAAGTAAGCCATATTCAGGGACCCTCTCAACCTTTGGGGAATGTAGGGAAAAGAAGAGAGTC
The DNA here is from genome assembly GCA_023553655.1 of Myrmecobius fasciatus. Classification (NCBI taxonomy): domain Eukaryota; kingdom Metazoa; phylum Chordata; class Mammalia; order Dasyuromorphia; family Myrmecobiidae; genus Myrmecobius; species Myrmecobius fasciatus. Next base: position 139,867 of record JAJPUD010001727.1, on the reverse strand, counting down.
AGATGTTATATCCTTAAAAAAGTAAAATCAGTACTGAAAAAAAAAGATAGGGGCAAAAGGGGATCTGGAAGGCTGTGGCATCAGAAGAGGGCCAATTGTGAGTGAGAACCAAAAGACAGGAGTAAGAAAGAAAAAAAAATTAAGATGAAAATGTCATAAGAGTTTTAAAATTCATTTTTATCCATTATTATTTGGGTAGAGCATGGCCATTTAATTATGAGGAAAGTCACATGGCCAGCTGAGATTTTCAATTATTTTAATGGAAATAAGAATTGGGGGAGGAGGGAAAGGAAGAATTTCCTGATATCCACATGGTAATTGTAAATCCTAAATGCCTCTTTTCTTTTTTTTTTCCTCTGAGGCAACTGGGGTTAAGTGACTTGCCCAGGGTCACACAGCTAGGAAGTGTTATGCGTCTGAGGCCACATTTGAACTCAGGTCCTCCTGACTTCAGGACTGGTGCTCTATCCACTGCACCACCTAGCTGCCCCAAAACCTCTTTTCTTAATGATTATTTGTCTTTTGAAATTCCATTTAAAATAATTGCAGATACTATAAAATACTTGGGAATTTACCTAGTAAGACTCACAGGAAATATAAACACAATTACAATATGTTCTTTATCCAAATAAAGATAAAACAAAGATTAATTTTTCATGAGCAGGTCAAGCCAATATAGTAACAACTATAAAACTACCTAAATAAATTTATTTATTCATTATCACACCAATTGAATAACCAAAAAATAAAAAAAAATTATAAAATTCATCTGGAAGAACAAGAAAATTAAGAATGTCAAGATAATTAAGAAAAATATGTAAAGAAAGAGGTAGCAATTCTGGATCTCAATTATCAAAATAAGTTGTTTGTTAAATAATAAATAGAATGATCAACAGACTAGTTATATACAATAAACAGACACAAATAAGAACAATAAACTAATATTTGATAAACCCAAATATTCCAGCCATTGGGACAAAAATTCTCTATTTGACAAAAATTGAGAAGACTGGAAAATAATCAAGAAAATAGCAAAAGATCAATCTTTAACATCATATACCAAGATAAGGTCAAAATAAGCACATGATTTAAATATAAAGGGTTAAGAAAGGAAATTCAGGGGAACAAGGAAAAGAATTATCTATCAGATCTGACGAAGGAAAAGTTTGTACTAAACAAGATAGAGAAGTTCACAGGAGGTAAAATTAATAATTATGATTATTAAAAAATTCTAAGTTTTTGCACAAACAAAACCAACATAAGTAAAATTAGAAGAAAAAAGCAAGAAATTTTGCATCAAGTTTCTCTGATGGATGTATGTATGTGTATACATATATATACATAGAGATATATAGATATAAATTCTCCAATAAGTCTCAATTCTTAAATAAGAAACTGAATCAAATTTACAAGACTAAAAGCTATTCCCAAACTGAAAAGTAAGTGGTCAAAAAAAGAGGAAAAGGCAGCTTCCAGAGGAAAAAATTGAAGCTATTTTACAGTTTGACTGTAATTTCTAATTTGAAAGTTCCAAATTCAAAGTTGTCCCTTAATAAAAAGTGACTAGATCCAAAATATTGTCACAAAGAAATGAAAAGGAAAAAAAGAACTAGAAATTTACAAAACTGCCTCAAATCTCAGAAAAGTACCAATAACCAAAGAAGCAGTTAATTAACAAACAAATAATGATAACCTATTTGCAAAGTACTATATGGGGCAACTCATTAGAGATGGAAAAGTACAGGAGTACTCCAGAAAAAGATGTCCAACTCATTAGTATAATATAACAAAATGAGTCAAGAAAAACTTAAAACCTTGATTCTAAACCTGGGTCAGTGGACATGAGGGGTTTAGGCTCTCTTACACAGGAATTTCAGAGAAAGATAATGTCTTATTTTTTTTTTCAATTATATAAGAGGGAAACTTCTACCCCCAGGTAAAAGTAGAGATACAACAATCAAACCTTCTGCATAACAATGGCCAGAATTTGCTAAAGCTTCCAATTCTCCTTCTTCAAAACATTTTATAGATCTAGGATAAGCACTTAGAAGAAAAAGTTAAAATTCCTTGGAGCTTTAACAAAACCTTAGCTTTGCAGCAAGGCTTACTTCTGTGTGCTTTATGTAGATACTTTTAACTGTAATTTTTTGAATAATTCTTAACAGTGTCTGATAGCATAGTACTGAAGAAACAAATGAGTAATTCTAATGTTATAAATTTCATGAAAAAAAAAGCCAAAGAATATTGACAAAAACTTCTTCAAAAAAAAAAAAAAGAAAGAAAGAAAAAACTGTTAACAATTAACAATCACATGATTCCTGGATTTGACAAAGAAGTGACATGATTGTAAAATTAGCACAAGAACTGGTGCTAGAAGTGGTGAGAATGATGTGGCATAGCTGACTTGAATCTCATGAGGAACTGTCCAATGAGGATCTGATTGAGCAGCTAGCTACAAAGATTGTAGAACAGAGGCTGAACCAAAAAAGATTCCCAATAAAACAATTGGCAGAAACATTTTTCATCATTTCAGTAAGTTTTTTTCAATGCTTCAATATTTTTTAAGTTTAAAAACTAATTGAGAATAATAGTTTGCTATCATCAAATATATAAAGTGGAAAAAAAGAGAGCCACTGTCAAAATATCACTAAAATTTCATTTGAAAAAAGTTGTAGAGATAACCACCAGTGATAAGGCGTAGGTGAAATGGGTTGGAAAGGGGAAACATACTGAACTTCTCTGTTAACTTCTACTTATTATCATCCTATAATATTGTGATATATTTTATGAATTGAATATGACTTGTCATATAAGCTAAGTGAAGTGGATGAGTAGAAAGAAATTCTCATTAAAAATAACATTAGGTAGAGATCTGTGGAATGGAACATTTACATAAAGCTAGGACACTCAAAATCAGTCAGTAATCAAGCATCCATGTATCTATGATATTATGTTTCACACACTAAATCAAGAGCTGGAGATAGAAAGACCCTCAAAGATGTGTCTAACCTCAACAAACTTATATGCTAATACAGAGATAACAAATAACAAGGTATACAGACATATACAAAATAGAGGGAAAGCAATTAGAAAAACATTAAGATGAGAACGATTAGGAAAGGTTTACTCCAAAAGAGAGCATTCCAAGTGAAGGGGCAGCCTGTACAAACACAGAGATGGGAGATGGCAGTTGCCTGTTTGAGGAAGTTCAAGTAGGCCAGCATGGAGGGCAGAGGGAAGCAAGTCAAATATTTCTAAGGTTTCAAAGATGGAAATAGTCAATACTGGTAGGGCAGCAGAGACATTGACACAATAATATCCTGTTGGTGGAATTTTGAATTGCTTTAATTTGAAATTATGCCCAAAACATGATTCTACTGTTCACAACCTTTGATTCAGAAAGAGCACTGCTTAGGCCTATGCTATGATGTACTGGAGTTGGCTTGTTCCAGCTCACTATTTTTGTAAAATTTTCAGAATGAGCACTTATATCTTAGAAATTCAAATGCTACAAATCAGGGCTAGATATATTATTTTGTTGACTACCTAGGCTTAAGAAAGTAATGGAGAAAATTTTAATTTTTGCATATTTTCTCCCATAAAGCTAGATACAAATTTATGAGCATATCCCAAGAAGACCAAAATCAGCAAGGTCTCATATGTATCAAAATATCCATAGCAAAATGTTTTGTTGTAGAAAAGGACTAGAAAAAAAGGAAGGCACAATCAAAAGGAGAATGACTAAACAAATTGCTCTCTCTGCTTTAAAAAGGAGGAACAAAAGGGCAAAGATAGGCTTTGAATCAGTTTTGCCAGGAGTTGAGAGAAGCCTTGGAGAAGACTGGACAAATGAGAGTCCCCTGCAATTTGCAGATCAGATAAGGCTGGCAGTTCTCCAAATTAAGAGAACTGCTTGCATTAAAAAAAGTGTAGCACTTTTTTTTTTTTTTTTTTTTTTCTGAGAGAGCTCAAAGGAGGATGGTTGGGAAGGGAAAAAACTGTTATTACTTCATTGCCTCAAGAGTGGAAAAGGAGTGATTCTGCCCAGAAGGAGAGCTATCTGGACCAGAAAGAGAACAGCTAGTGCATGAGCAGCTTTTTGTCATTGAAATCATTCCTAACCCAACTGAGGACATCAAGATCTGCAGTCCACAGCTGTGATTCTCTTCCAGGCATATGGATTTCCTCACTAATTCCTCCCTGATAGGCTTCTAGAAGGAGTGCTCAGTTCCCCCAGAAACATTGTGTGGATTGGCGGGTTAATATGACCACAATTCACAAGTGAATTGTGATATTTTAATCAAATGAGAGAGCATAAATAAAGCACTTTGCAAACCAGAAAGTGCTATACAAATGCTACATCTGGGAATTTCTGTCGAGTAGCTGTGAAGTTAGCACCAACCCAGTAAAGTCGTTGTCACTTGTAGAGGAAGCTTGGACAATCTCTCCTTTGCCCTAAAAGCAGACCTTAACCTTTAAAAAAAAAATGAGCAAAAAAGCAAAAAGAACTCTAACTACAGATAGTTTTATGGAGAAAGAGAAGAACAGATTTCAAACCCTGAAAACACTAAAAGCAGATTGTCTCTAGATGAAGCCCCAAAGGGTGATATGAATTGGTCCCCATCTCACAAGGTTTTCCTGAAGAAATTAAAAAGGATCTTAAAAGAGAGCTAGAAGAAAAATGGGGAAAGGAAATGAGAATTTTGCAAGAGGGTTTGGAAAAGGAAACACAGAAATTACCCAAAGAAAACTTCTTATAAAATAGATTTGACAAAATGAAAAAGGGAAACAATGTCTTGAAAAACAGAATTTGTGAAATGGAAAAAGAAAACAACTCCTTGAAAAACAGAATTTGTGAAATGGGGAAAAAAATCTATAGAGCAAAACAACATTTAAAAATTCAGTAAGACAAATACCAAAAGAACTAAAAAAGCTAACTGAAAAAAATTATTCACTAAAAATTAGAACCAAACAAATAGAAATGAATGGCTCAATGAGACATGATGATGATCCAAGGATTATTGGAGTTCCTGAAAATCATGTTTAAAAAAAAAAAAAAAAAAAAAGAGCTTAGGCATTATCTTTCAGGAAATTATTAAGGAAAACTGCCCTGATGTCCTAGAATCAGAAGATAAAATAGCCACTGAAAGAATTCCCTGATCACCTTCTGAAAGAGACCTCAAAATGAAAACTCTAAGAAATATTGTAGGTAAATTTCAGAATTATCAGACTAAGGAAAAAATATTGCAAGCAGTTCAAAAGAAATTCAATTTTACCATAATGATATAAAAAAAAAGAAACAAGATGGAAAGGGGATTGTACTAGAAAAGAGGACAATGAAGGTAAAATGAGGGAAATTACATCTCATGAAAAGGCAAAGAAGACCTATTATAACTGAAGGAAAGAAAGGAGGGGGATGATCTTATTCATCAGATTTCATTCAAAGAGAGAATATTAGATATATTTGGTTTCACAGATAAACTTCTCTCACCTTATAGGGAAGTGGGAGGGGGAAGGGGAAAGGAAAGGGAGAGGCTAATAAAAGGAAAACAAAAGTAGTAGGGAAAAGGTATAAGGGGGAAGGGCTGTAAAGAGGGAGGGATGTTTGAGGGAGGTGGTGGTCAGAAGCAAAATACTGGGGAGAAGGAAAAGGAGGAAAGGAAAAAGAAAAGCATAACTTGGGGTAAATAAGATGGTGGGAAATAGAATTAATCATTTTAACTGTGAATGTGAATGGAATGAACTCTCCCATAAACAGAAGTGGATCACAGACTGAATTAAAAGCCAGAATCCTACAATATGCTGTTAACAAGAAACACATTTAAAGCAGAGCGATACATTTAGAGTAAAAGTAAAAGGCTGGAGCAGACTCTATTATGCTGCAGGTGAAGTAAAAAAAAAAAAGCAGGGGTAGCAATGCTGATCTCAGATCAAGCAAAAGCAAAAATAGATCTAATTAAAAGAGATAATGAAGGAAACTATATCTTGATAACGGGTACCAAAGATAATGAAGTAATATCAATAGTAAACACATATGCACCAAGTGGTATAGCATCCAACTTCCTAAAGGAGAAGTTAAAAAAGCTGCAAGAAGAAATAGACAGCAAAATTATACTCATGGGGGGATTTCAAACTTGCTCTCTCAAAACTAGATAAATCAAACTACAAAATAAATAAGAAGTTAAGAAGGTAAATCGAGTTTTAGAAAAGTTAGGTATGACATCTTTGGAGAAAATTGAATGGAGACAGAAAAGAGTTTATTTTTTTCTCAGTGGTTCATGGAACCTATACAAAAACTGGCCATATATTAAGGCAAAGACCTCAAAATTAAATGCATAAAGGCAGAAATAGTAAATTCATTTTTTTAGACCATGATGCAATAAAAATTACATGCAATAAAAGGCCAGGGGAAAATAAACCAAAAATTTATTGGAAACTAAATAATCTAATCCTAAAGAATAAATGGGTGAAACAACATATCATAGACACAATCAATAATTTCATCCAAGAGAATGCCAATAATGAGACAACATACCAAAATTTGTGGGATGCAGCCAAAGCAGTTATTAAGAGAAATTTTTTATCTCTACATGCTTACTTACATAAAACAGAAAAAGAAAACCAATGAACTGGGATTGGAACTAAAAAAGCTAGAAAAAGAACAAATTAAAAATCCCCAATTAAATACCAAATTTGAAATTCTGAAGATAAAAAGGGAGATTAATAAAATTGAAAGTAAGAAAATTACTGAATTAATAAATAAAAGTTAGTTTAATGAAAAAACCAATAAAATAGATAAACCTTTAGTTAATTTGATTAGAAAAAGAAAAGAAGAAAATCAAATTGTTAGTCTCAAAAATGAAAAGGGAGAGCTTTCCACCAATGAAGAGGAAATTAGAGCAATAATTAGAAGTTATTTTGCCCAACTATATGTTAATAAATTTGATAATTTAAGTGAAATGGAGGAATACCTACAAAAATATAGAATGTCCAGATTAACAAAAGAAATAAATTACTTAAATAGTTCCATTTTAGAAAAAGAAATAGAACAAGTTATTAATCAACTCCCTAAGAAAAAATCTCCAAGACCAGATGGATTTACATGTGAATTCTACCAAACATTTAAAGAATAATTAATTCTAATACTATGCAACCTATTTGAAAAAAAATAGGGGAAAGGATTCTACCAAATTCCTTTTATGACACAGATGCGGTTCTGATACGTAAACCACATAGGGCAAAACCAAGAGAAAGAAAATTATAGACCAATTTCCCTAATGAATTTTGATGCAAAAATCTTAAATAAATAAAATATTAGCAAAGAGATTACAGAAAGTCATCCCCAGGATAATACGTCATGACCAAGGAGGATTTATCAAATGTATCAAACTTATTCCTAAAATCCCAAAAGTACAGAGAGAGTTGGAAATAGTGGCCTCATTATGATAAGTAGTCCTCTTGGAAAACCCCACACCTGCCAATGTGTCCAGGATGGGGTAAATGGCCAGCCCAGACTTTGGTTAAAATTTTCTTTGTGGGAAAAAAAGGGGACAGTCAGTAAAAGGAGGTGAATTAAGAGTAAAGAATAAGAGATTCACATTGCACTGGTATCAACATAAAGTTTATGTAGGTCTAAAGAAGGACTTTTAGCCAACTGGGGAAACCATTTAGGATGATTTAAGAAACACAAACAAATAGAGGGTAGAAAAGTTAATGGGTTACAGTAGGTACCATTATAAAAAATGGAATAATTCAGGGAAATTCTTATATGCTAACACTCTTCTGATGAGGCTACATGATTGCAAAATCATGGGATATCACAATTTTATTTTCTCTATTTATGTTTAGAGAATTTTTTACATTTGTTTTTAAGATTTTTTGAGTTTTAGGTTCTCTTCCTTATTCCCCATCCATAATTAAGAAACCACATGTGAAGTTATACAAAAAACATTTCCTATAAGTCAAGTTGTGAAAGAAAACATAGATCTTCCATCCTAATGAAAATAAAAACCCTCAAGAAAAATTAAGTTAAAAAGAAAAAAGAGAGAGAGGGAGAGGGAGGAACGTAAGGAGGGAGAGAATGCTTTAAACACAATCATTTCCTTCTCTGGGTCTGGATAGGGTTTTTCATCATAAATCTTTCAGAATAGTCATGCATTACTGTACTATTGAGAACAGCAAAGTCATTTATAGCTGCTCATCCCGGAATACTATTACTTTGTACATTTCACTTTGTTTGAATTCATGGAGGACTTTCCAGGTTTTTTTCTGAGAGGATCCTGCTCATCATTTCCCATAGAACAATAATATTCCATCACAAACACATACCACAGTTTATTAAATCATTCACCAATTGATAGATATCCCCTCAATTTCCAATTTTTTGGCTCTGAGAAGAAAGCTATGAATATTTTTTGTACACACAGGTCACTTTCCCTTTTTTTTTTTTTCCTCTCGGAATCTCTTTTGGTATTCATGCCTAGTAGTGGTGTTGTTAGATCAAAGGATATGCATGAATTTATAGCCCTTTGGGCACAGGGATACTACAATTTAAAGAGAATCTAAACTGTAAATCATTCAAAGGGCTATGTAAAGATGATGCCTACAAGTAGGCTATATTATTAATTATGATTGGATAAGTCATGTGGCAAATGTGACAGATAAACAAAACAGTCTTAAGTATTTCAATGCTATCCAAAAAATATCAAAAGACTCAGTGAAAGATCTCTAGACCATTACATAGATTTTTTAAAGAAAGAGTTTATGGAAGGATATAAACAACTGCCACAGGACAAAAAGGCAATCTGTAATACTGGCAAGAATGCCCATAACAGTGAGATCACAGATCTTTCAAATTACCAAAGAACCCTTACAAATATGACACTGCCTCTAGTCTCTGAAGGCCAGTTTTAAGTTTTCATTGATCAATTTTTGGCAGTCATATAACAGATCTGCTATTTATAACATTGTTCCTATGGAACTAACTAACCTGTAGCAACAATGTTTCACCCAAAAAAATTTCCCAAACTCAGTTACAATGTTAAACAGAAATATGATGTAATGCTACATAAAAAGAGCTTACAATTTTGTTAAGCATAAAAAGTAGAATCATATGAGGGAGAAAGGACAAGAAACTCACAAGGTTTCTATGTCAAGTAAGCAAGCAACTATGTTTTAGTAGGATATTAAGCACTGGGGATACAGAGAAAGGCAAAAATTGTCTCAACCTTAAAGTAGCTATATGCATCATTCACAGAATGAACAAATGAGAGAACAAATGAATGAAAAGCATTCCTTAACTGTTTATTACATATTAGGTACTGTGCTAAATATTAGGAATACAAATGTAAAAGAAAAATAGTCTCTACTCTCAAGGATCTTACATTCTGTAGAGGGAGACAATGCACCATTAAGGACAGTAGTTCCAGGGCAGTCCCACAATTATTTACCTAGGTTAAGAAAATTATAATCTTTTATAAAAGTAGAGGGGTAATGTCAAGATAATTACAACTACAAGATGATACTTCTTATGGAATATCAATCCTTGACTATTGTTTCCTCTTCCTTCAGCAAAGTAGACAGGCCTCTGCATGGTCCAATACTTTTCCTGACTTTGTACCATCCCAATCTCAAATGAGATATTTATATCTTAAATGAATAAGAAATGAGCAAAAGCAAATATCAATTGAAGCCTATGAAAAAAATAATTTTCCTATCTGTTATATTCAAGCCATGTTTGGTAATAATCAGGGGTTTAATTACAGCACTAAAATTCAGAAAATACTAAAAAAAATTCTGATTATTATCATGGTTTTATACTTTTCAACACTAGAAAGTTAATGAAGACTCCCCAAAGTATCAAAGTAAAATATATTTTCTGATGACTTTGAATATAAAGTAGGAAATGTGTCCCTCCACTAATACATTGTTGGTGGAACTGTGAACGGATCCAACCATTCTGGAGAGCAATTTGGAGCTATGCTCAAAAAGTTGTCAAACTGTGCATACCCTTTGACCCAGCAGTGTTTCTACTGGGCCTATATCCCAAAGAGATCTTAAAGGAGGGAAAGGGACCCACCTGTGCAAGAATGTTTGTGGCAGCCGTTTTTGTAGTGGCTAGAAACTGGAAACTGAAGGGATGCCCATCAATTGGAGAGTGGCTGAATAAATTATGGTATATGAATGTTATGGAATATTATTGCTCTGTAAGAAACGACCAGCAGGACAATTTCAGAGAGGCCTGGAGGGACTTGCATGAACTGATGCTGAGTGAAACGAGCAGAACTAGGAGATCATCATACACAGCAACAACAGTATTACATGATGATCAATTCTGATGGACATGGCTCTCTGCAGCAAAGAATTGTCTCAAACCAGTTCCAATTGTTCACTGAAGAAAACCATATACACCCAGAGAGAGGGAAATGAAATATGGACCACAACATAACATTCCCATGATCTCTATTGACATTTGCTTGCATTGTGTTGCCTTTCTCTGATTCTTTTTTTTTCTTGTAGATAGGATTTTTCTTGCATAACTTCTCAAGCATTTCAACATTATTAACATGTAGTGGACTTCCTGCCATCTAGGGGAGGGGAGGGGACTGGGGGTAAAATTTGTAATGGAAAGCTTTGTAAAGATCAATGTTGGGGAACTACCCATATATATGTTATACAAATAAAAAGCTTTAATAAAAAAAAAAAACTAAGGAAATGTGTCCCTCAAAAAAATAAAAAAAGAAGAAAAAGGTACCAATAAACTGAGTTGAAAAGCAAATGAAGTAAAACAGAAAGCAATGTTAAAGGAATTATGGCTGTAAAAAAGGCAGAGTAACTATTGGTAAGCTGTGAATTGTTCAAGTCATACTAGAAAACAATTTGGAATTATGTAAGAAAAGTAACTAAACTACTCATGCTCTTTAACCCAGTAATCCTGCCACTGGGCACAGGCCCCAGAGAGAAATAGGACAAAATATTTACTTCAGCACTTTTCCTGGAAGCAAAAAAAGAAACAAAGTGAGTGCCCCTCAATTGAAAAACAAGTGAAAAAACTCTTTTATATGACTGTAATGGAAAATTACTGTACCAAATGAAATGAAAGAATATGAACTGGCAGAGCAAAAAGAAGAGAACCAGGAGAACAATATATACAATGATTACAATAATATAAATTAAAACAACTCATAAAAAGCAGCTGAACTCTGAGTAATAGCAATGTTCAATTTGGTCCTGGAAAACAAATAAAGCTATATACTACCTTCATCTAGTATAGAAGGAGATTCCTACAATATAGAATGGCACATATAAGCCATTGTATCTGTCTGGTTCTGTGTTTTTCTTTGTTGCAAGGGATGACATATTGGGGGTGGGTGGTATATCCAGAAATGATTGATATAAAACCAGAAAATATGAATAAAATTTATTAATAAATAAGAAAGTAGAAAATTCATAGTAGAGTTGGTCTTGCAATAATCAAAAAGTCTTCTGACATGGCAGTTTAATCAGAAGCCAATCACTGAACTTCTCAGTACCCACTTCCACCCTACCATACCCAAAAAAACACAAATCAAAAATTGTAAGATACAAAGAAGGTGCTAGTAGAGAAAGCTCCTCACCAGTCTTTTATCAATAAAATCAAAGGGATGATCCAAAGGGGAGAAAAAAAAGAAACAACAAAAAGGAAAGAAACTCATGGTATTGGTTACATGATGTTAGAGTATTAGGAATTCCTTTATAACACTTACAAAAAATGCAGCACTTGTATGATGTTACCTCTTCTTCTACTAACAATCCAATTTTTTCAAACCCAAAACTCTCCAAACTGGCCTAGACAATTATAATGTATATGGGCAACAAAGAGAATACTACAAATGTCTTATTTTTCAAGGTTTTGTATTGTATAAAATTGTTTAGTGCCCTGATATAACAATTTCGTAGTTAGAAATATTGTGAAATTAATTTGCTTAAAATGAAGAGTACTCTGGTCTTGGGAAATAAATGTGATCCTGACAGAAGTAATGATTAGTATTAAACTCTGAGAGTAAACACAATAATCTACACAAATGTAATGATGACTAATGAAAACAATTTGTGGATTGAGTTTTTAATGCCAAGAGAAAAAAAAAACTACTGAAATTGAAAAAAAAAACATATATATATGTACATATATATATATGTACCCACACAAACTTACCAACTACTGATGCACCTCTTTCTGCAAAAGCCAGTGCATAGGCTCGTCCCAATCCTAGTTTAAAATAAAAACAAAAATATTGAACAATCAGTATTATTTTCCTTTCCTACTAAATTTTACACTAATGAGTAGAAGCCTAGAGTACCAAAATTCAGAAAATACTGAAAAAAAGAAAAATATTTAGATTATTCTTATATCTGAATAATGCTGTTAAAAAAAAAAGGAGCTTTACAACACTAAAAACTACCATTCAAGTGAATTATTTTAGTGTGAGCTATCTTGAAAGTTTAAAAAATTAGGAAAAGTAAGAACCTAAGCTTTTCCCCAATCCTCATCATACTCAATAGAGGCTAAGAAATTTATCTGAACATGATGGTTTTAGAAAACTCAAGTATTTAAGTTTTCCTTAGTAAAAATCAAAGGGCTGTAGTTTAATAAGAGACTCCATCAAAGGGCCAGAAGATTAATCAAGCATAAATATGTCCTTTCTTCCTTGTTAGGATCTTGGTGAATGGGACCCCACCATGAAATCCGAGTATACATTTCACATATAGAATCCAACAGAAAAAATAAGCATCTCTATGATCCTGATTCTTATTTGAGAGAATAATCCAGAGAAAGATTCTCCTGGAAATTATCACATAATTTCCATGTATGTCTTAAGTGTTCATTGTCTCTTGCTTTTTGTTTTTACTTCTAAAATAAGCACTGAAGGCTTACTGCCTCTTTGTCCAATATTAATTGCATATATAAAGTGTACATTTGAGCCTAGACAACTCTATAGCTCTATCATCATTGAAAAGAACATGCACATTGATCTTGTTGCTAATTTTGGCCCACTCTAGGGAACACAACATTTCCCTACTCTCATTCCCTTCCACTAATTGCTCCTCTCAAAAACATTTCGCTATACTAAGTATCATCTCTGAACTGCAACAGTCCCCCCTCAAAAAAAAAAGGCAAAAGCATTTCTAGCACATGTCAGATATGGTAATTTTTTCTATACAAAAAAAGAGATCCAGGAATCCATAAATGGCAATGACACCTCCATAATCTGAGCTGATACATCATGTTGCCCATTCTGGATTAATAGTTTCCAACATCTATTAAATCTTGCTCTCGAATTTCCCAACTATACATATACCTCTGGTCACTACATGCAAACTATTTAGGACTTCCTTAAATTATCATTTATTATTTCAATCACAAGGACAGTTTTATTTCTTTACTCCAGAAATAGCTCCTAATTATTTTAGCATTCTTAGAAAATGCTGTTTCAAGCTTCTAAAGCTGACTAAAAGATATTCTTTAATAAATATTGTGTTTTTATTAAAGCTTTTTATGTACAGAACATATGAGTAATTTTTCTGCATTGACCTTTGCAAACATTTTTTGTTCCAAATAAATATTTTTAAATTTTTAATAAATTTAATAAAAATAAATTAAACACTTAAGTGTTATGTATGGGTTTCCTTTCCTCTTCCCTAGCATTGAAATAGGGTAACTGTATAATTACTCATTTGTAGAGGCATTTTCAGCCAAGTGAAGTACATGGGCAGAAGAAACTGATCAAGACTCCTCATTTTTAAACCCTCATTCCAATTGCTGGTGTAAATGGGCCTTTTACTCTAATTTCTCCCAATTAGACTATAAGTTCCATTAAAAACACTGGGTTTTTTTCTTTGAAAATTGATCTTTTAATTATCTTTTATACAGTTTTTATATCTCCCACATGCCAATAAGTCAGTATTTTGCAAGTACTAAATCAAAACTGACTTGCGATATTGAAAGGTACTCAATGACTTCTTTATAGACAATTATAAGAGTTTCTAATTTATCCTCTTCCATTTTATTCCTCAATGTGTGTGCTATGCCAGCAACCATCTCCTAAACCAAATTCAAAATAAACAAATAACTTTCTCTGATTCCTTGATTCAGGATCAATATGAATATTAATCATTAACACCATTCTCTATATATAGCTCTACCTATTGAGCTGGTTGCTAAATTCTAATGCTTTCTTCTCTACAGTCTTTCTTATATCATACCATATCCTAAAGCTTTTTGTACAGTTGGGAGCCTTAAGAGCCAAATTTAATAGGAGTGGGAAGCTGCAGACCTTCAAACCCAGATTGGGAGACATGACATAACAGCTCACCAGATTATAGATGGATTCCTGGATCTCCTTTTCTCTATAGGAAAATTTCCATATATAATGTGCTAGAGATGCTTTTGCCTTTTTTTGGGGGGGGTGTTTCACAACCACTGCCAAAGCTCTGGTTACCCCAAGTTGTAAAACTATAAATTTCTTCTTTTTGTTAGCCTAGATCCAGCCAGGATTGGAATCCATGTCTACTCTCAAATTAAAATGCAGGATTTCTACACGTGACTTTCTCCATACTTTCCCAGTAAAAGTTCCTGCTAAAAAAAGTTCCTTACTCAGGCTTTACAAAAATCAGAGGGGATCTCCTTCCATGAAATAGTCTGGATAATGAGAGAGAAATCAGTGAATGCTTAGAGGTCAAAAAATGACAAGGTTTTAGAAAGAATCCTAAAAAAATCAATAAAGAATCAAAAACGCCAAAGGATGTAGAGAGCTGCAAAACAAAGAGGCAAAAGACACCAGGCAAGAAACAGAGGGAAAGAATGAGACAGAAAAGCAATAATCATTCCTTCCATATCCTTTTAAGTTTTCCTCAAAGGAATGAAAGTATTGAGGGAAAGGGGGGAAGAAAAGAAATAAGGAGGTATAACGTAATTATGTCTAGGCCTCAATTCTATATCTATAAAATGAGGGGTTGAAACTGATGAGAAGAGTGGGCATGTAAGTACAAAGGTAGCAAGTGTGGCAATGGATAGTTCAACTCCCTAATATTGAAAGTCCTTCCTCTCAATGCAGAGCCCTCACTCAGCTCCCTTCCAATTCATCTCTCTGCTCAGTCAAGTTCCCAAGGTCTGATTATTTTTAATCTAGGGGGTACAAATTATGAGGAGCATGCACATTCTCTAAAGCTGCCTCCTTCCTCAGATGATTTTCTCCAAAACCAAGTCTGTGTTTCTGTTCTTGATGGAATGCCTTCTCTGGTATTGCTCCAAAACCCTCAAGAGCCAAAGAGGGTTTGCTCCTCTCTACCAAGTTTCCATATCTAGTTCTTCCTGTTTCTGACACTTCTAGCTGCAACTCTCTTCAACTTGAAATTCTCAACTGTGAACCTTGAAACCACCGCTAAGCTCTTTCCAGATATAAATCTCTTATCTTATCTTATGTAAAAATGAGAATAAAGGCACCAAAGAGGGCTAAGTCTGGAGTCAGGAAGACTCATCTTTATGAATTCAAATTTGGCCTCAGCCAAATGTTAGCTGTGACTTTGGGCAAATCATTTAGCCACTTAGTTTCTCATCTATAAAAGGAGCTGCAGATAGTTCTCTGCCAAGAAAACTTTAAATGGGGTCACAAAGTTGGACACTACTGAAAAATGCCAAAATAACAAAAACTTCACAGGGTTGTTGTAGGGATCCAATTCGATATTTGTAAAGTGCAATGCCTGGAAGAGAGTAATTTACCTGTTCTCTTCCCTACCTTTCTTGGGGGGGGGGGGGGGAAACAACCTACTCTTGCACCTACCATTAAATTTGGCTCTTAAAAATTCCCAACTATACACATATCTCTAGTCATTGCTTGCAAACAATTTAGGACTTCCTTAAATTATCAGTTATAATTTCAACCAAGAGCATGGTTTTATTTTTAAATAAGCTCTTATTCCAGAAAATTCCTATTTTAGCATTTTTAGAGAATATAGTTTTCAAAGAATCTAGTTCAATTAACCTCCGCAAAACAGGTGCGGCATTTAGGATTAACTGCCAGCCTCAGGAAGAATTTTCTTTTAGTACGATGCAGAATTCAATCCAGCCCAATGCAAGAGGTCCAGGAGATGAGAGATTTCCCTCACTATCATCCCCTAGTACCAAAACTTGCAAAAACTTCATAAATCTTTATTGAATTGAATCATCAACATGCTTGAGGTTTCTGAAACGAAATTCTCTATAAGTAAATTGTCATTTGAATAGTCAACCTATTGTGATATTTCCAATTCTAAGATGGTGACTTCTCAGCACCTTTAAACCTCGTTGGCAAAGGTCACTAAATAGGTAGAATCAAAGTACTTTTCAAACAAGCCTGCTGGAGGAAAAGACAAACTTTTATTTAACTCTATAAAGCCAAAAGCCAAAAAGACAACTAAATTTTCTATTTTTTAATAGCCAGAAGCATGCGGGACACTCTTCTTCAGCAAAAAAGAGAATATATTTCAAAAATTTCCTGGAAAAGATGACTGGAAAAAAGGGAAGGTAGCCCAAGGATTTGGAGGGGCTTTAGGGAAGAAGGCTAAGGTTTTACATTGTGCATACTTATTGTCGTTTCCACTCCACGCCTTCACTACTAAGCTTAGAGGCTCCAGAATCAGGCGGGCCAGGATTTTTCCCCATCCTCACCCCAAATTGGGCCTGCCGGACCAAACCCCTTCCCTTCCTCACCGCCACCTCCCCCAGTCCCGAGATAGAGCCAGAGCTGCAGCGAGAGGAAGGGGGTCTGAGCCCAAAAGAGTGCGTGCGCATCCCCTCTCGAGGGGGGATGGGAGGGGGATGGGGAGGAGCACCCGTGCGAGCGAACGCTCCCCAAGCAGTCGCCGCCGACAGCTCACCTCCCCCCGCACCGGTGACCAGCACCACCCGCCCGTCGAATCTCAGTTGCCCGTCCATAAGTCCTGTTCACAGCCACAAGCACACCTACTGAAACCCACACGGAGGCGTACTGGGATCTGCGCGACAGGGAAGGAGGCGTGGCTAAAAGGGGCGGAGACGGGATGGGGAATCTAGAAAAGGCGGAAGAACATAGAGACGAGAATTGTTACTCTTAAGAAAAGGGTAAGGAGCACGTGAGCAAAGAAGGGAGAGGAAGTGTTCCTGTACATCCCCAAGGCCTCTTGGGAAATGTAGTCCAGAATCTTTTCGATCCTTTTCCTACCTAACCTAAGCAAGAGTGACTGAGGCTGTTCTGTCTGTACTTGGCTGGTGAGGGAGGCCATAGTGGACCATCCTTGGAGACAAAATGATTGAGTTAGCTCTCAAGCACAAATTTACCCCAAGAAGAAGGAAATTGGGAGAAACAACCATAAGGCCAGCCTCGGTAAATAATCTTCATTCCAGTTGTTTTGTGGGGAGATCAATGGAGAGCTGGATCTCCCCTCAGAGGAAAGAGCCTGGATTGGAATCAGAGAACCCGAGCTTGAATTCTGAGCAATTTATTATCTGTGTGTTCTTAAGCAAGCTGCTGTTATTCCTGTTATTCCTGTTATTGTCCTGAGTTTCTTCAACTGGTCGCTGAGAGAGTTGCACACTCTCACTATAATGAGAAATAATCTTCAAATGTCTTACAACACTATTTATAAACCTCCCTCAGCTATTGTCCAGGCAGTAGCATAAAGTAGAAAGAGATTGCTCTTTTAAAAACCTCATGTGTCCTAAAAGAATCCAAATAAAGGTTCACTAATCCTGGCCTGCAGTTCTCTTAAAGCCAAGATAGATTGGGAGAAAAAGCTCTACCACTTATGTGATCTGGAAAGTGTCTGTAAAGGAGGATGCTTGAATTGTCTTGAAAGAATCTAGAGATTCTATGAGGCAGAATTGGGAATGGAGTAGTTCCACACTTAGAGAATAGTTAGTAAAAAGACAGAGACCACATATCGATTATGTAAAGAATTAAGAAAACAGCCAATTAGATTATGAATACAGGATGGAAATTATTTTCATTAAAGCTAGAAAGAAAGACTGGGACCAATTTTGTATTCTTTTTAAGAGAGAGAAAAATTTATATTGTATCCTAGAAGCAATTGGGAGCCTCTAGGCTTGCTTGGATAGGAGGGAGTTTTTTGTTTTTTTTTTTTTTTCTTTTAAATAAGATCACTGGCAGCTGCCTGTAGGATGGACTGCAATGATAAGAAACTTAAGATACAGATCTGTGGAAAAGGAATGAATTTATGGCCAAAAAAGAACTAGAGAACATTATGAAATACAAAATGGATAACTTTTATTATATTAAATTAAAAAGGTTTTATCCAAACAAAACTAATGCAGCCAAGATTAGAAGCAAAAAAAAAAAAAAAATTGGAAAAATTTTACACCCAAGGGTTCTGATAAATTTCTAAAATATATAGAGAATTGACTCAAACTTATAATACAAGCCATTCTCCAATTGATAAGTGGTCAAAGGATATGAACAGAGGAAAAAATTAAAAGCCATTTCTAATCATATGAAAAAATGTTCTATATCATTATTGATTAGAGAGATGCAAATTAAGACAAATCTGAGGTACTACTTCATACCTCTCAGATTGACTAAGATGACAGGAAAAGATAAGAATAAATGTTGGAAGGGATGTGAAAAAACTGGGATACTAATACATTGTTGGTGGAATTGTGAATTGATCCAATCATTCTGGAGAGCAATTTGGAACTATGCCCAAAGGGCTATGAAATTGTGCATACTCTTTGATCCAGCAGTGTCTCTACTGGATCTGTATCCTAAAGAGATCATTAAAAAAAAAAAAAAAAGCAAAAAGGACCCACATGTGCAAAAATCTTTGTAGCAGCCCTTTTTATAGTGACCCCACAGTGTACTTAGAAGGTGTATAATTTTTGTGATTATAAATTGATAATTATAAAACATATTTTGCATGGCCAGCATATTTAATAAATAACTTGAAAAGGGTAGAAAAAAAGAAAAAGGATTCAGATGTAAGAGATTTTGTATAAGTGGAAATGGCAAAATGATGAGCTATATTTTCTTTACTTCTTTTCATCTCTAAACTGATATCATGGCCACTCTTCTTTTCCCCAGTTTTTGATGATGTGGCTCTACTATATGCTTAACCTTATCCTTCTCTCTTTGTCTTTAGCATATTGCAACTTTAAAATGTTCTTTTTTTCTTCTCCCTTCATTTTTGACCTATCCCATCTTCTTGTTCCTTTACTACTGTCTTCAAAAATGCCTCTTTCCCTACTCCCACATACTAAAAAAACAAAACAAAACAAAACAAAAAAAAAAAAAAACTTCCGTAGGCCTTATTATCCCTTTAAGCTTTCTTTTTAAACTAAAA
Source organism: Myrmecobius fasciatus (assembly GCA_023553655.1). Lineage (NCBI taxonomy): Eukaryota > Metazoa > Chordata > Mammalia > Dasyuromorphia > Myrmecobiidae > Myrmecobius > Myrmecobius fasciatus. The sequence goes on along the minus strand of JAJPUD010001727.1, from coordinate 120,520 downwards.
TCTGTCCAGATTTCAGTTTGTCTGAGGCAATGTCCTTTCAGTGATTAAGTCTAGGTAAGAAATAAGGGAAAGAATGGCCTCTTATATCTACTCAAAATAATAATAATAAATCTGGGAGGGGAATATTCTCATGGTTTCTGACCAAAACAGAAACTATTGCTATTAATAAACTGACCCAGCCATCAGAGCCCTGACATGAGGCTTGGGCTTAGACCTATTAATGGCCAATCAATGAGAGCTAGAGTGATCTGGTTTAAAGAATGGTCCTTAAAAAAGAAATCTAGCCCAAGAATAACCTAGGATAGACTATACCCATAGTTGGAGGGGGTGGTACATATGGTGAGTCATAAGGGAAATGGAGAAAGAGCAATCAGCCATATAAGAAAAACCAGGAGAAAACAATGTCACAAAAACTTAGAAAGGAAAGAATATCCAGGGGGGAAAAAAGTGAACAGCAGAGCCAAATGCAGCAAATTGTTTGAGGAAGATGAGAAAAGATTTGGCAATTAAGAGGTTGTTGGTAATTTTACAGAGAGGTGTCAGTTAAGTGATATGCTAGGAAAACAGATTTCAAAGGATTAAAAAGAGAGAAGAGGAAGTGTAGATAGTAAGTATAGATAGCTTTTGTTTGACTTTAAGAGAAGCATAATACCGTGAAAAAGTTTAAAGCAATGGGAACACCTAAACAAGGATTTTTTTAAGTATGTGAGGTAAAGGAAAGAGTTAGGCATGTTTGGAGACCGTAGTAAAAAAATATGGAGATAAATCAAAAATGAAGGGAGAAGGAAAAAGAACATTTTAAAGTGGCAATATGCTAAAGACAAAGAGAGAAGGATAAGATCAAGCATGTAAGTAGAGCCACCTCAACAAAGACTGGGGAAGAGAAGAAAGAGTGGGCCCATGATAGCAAAGAGCTTATATTTGAAAAGAAATAAAGAAGAAATAGCTAACATTGATTGTCTCAAATTTTTCACTAAAGTAAGAGACCTTGTCCTCAGCTTGTACTTGTATTACCAGCCACACAAGATTTATTTGTTGTTTTTTTAAAGAAAATTCTTTATATACTATAAAGCATTAGATTGTCATATTAAAAGTAATGTTTTCTTTTTCCTTTAATGAAATTATTTATTGTTTCAGTGATTTGTTCTTTGACATAAAATTATTCAATTTCCTTTTAAATTTTAATCTTTTTTTAGTTCCAATTATTGATCACAAAACTTATTCTACTTAGGTTAATAAAAGATAATTTTAATATTTTTGCCTTTTATTTCTGTATGGAGTTTTTATGCCCAATTATTATAGGTTTGTTGACTCTTTTCTCTCTATAATTCAATTCAGTTTTTCTTTAAGTAATTAGATGCTGTCAAATGTATTAAATATTGATATTACATCATTATCTAAGGTGTCTTTAAGCAAAATATAGCTTCCTTGAAGTCATGATTTCTACTTCAGTAGAGGAGAAATACCAGGTTCACTGCTTAACTGAATTCCTATATAGCACTGTCCCACCAAGTTCCAAGTTCAAAGTCCCTCTAGACTTGACCCCTGTACTCTGACCTCTCAGTACTTTCATTCTTAACTAGCACATTTGAATTATAATCTAGTTTCCACAGTCCACAGTTCCACAGTTTGAGATTCTAGGTCCAAAGACTCCATCACTTGTCCCTGGAAATGAAAAGAATAAATGAAAAAGATCAAAATCCTAATACCTTTTTTCAATGTCACAGTGCCTAAAAGAGAAGGAGAAAAGTAGTTCTTCTCCCCACTCCACTTCATTCTTGGTGCCTATGTTGTGGGTAAATAAGATCTTTACCCCTAAATTCAGCTAACAAGAAAGAAGGAATGACACAATCTAGTAATTTTAAAGATCCAACCTGTTCTGTCTACTCAACCAATGGAAAGAGACTACCTCTACCCACAAGGTAGGGAAATACACGATTCCTTCTCCCAGAAGCAAATCCCCACTTTTCCCCATATAGATCTGTTCTGGGTGATTTAGACATGATCAAAGCCCTGTTTCATTTATTGATGAGGTCTGCTTAAAGACCACTTTTTCTCTTCTCATTTCCTTTTAATTTCCCTTTATGACCTTCCAAAGTTAAATTTTGTTTTGCTTGTGGCAGTTTTCTTCCAGACTCTTCTCTTCCTCTTAAACCATCCTCTCTCTTCTCCATGACCCTGCCTGTTTCCCTGCAAAGTTGAATGAATATCTACACCAGATTCATGTGCGTGTATGTGTTTACAATCTTCCTTTTCCCTGTTCAGTGAAGTGAAATTCATGAGATAACCATACACTTAGACCTCTTCTCCATGCTTGTATATTCTTCTTACTTTTCCCAAATATGAAACATACTAAATTTCACATATTTTTTCTTCATTTTATCCTTAGTGTACTAATCACTATCTTTTATTTCCATTCTTTTTTTTTTTTCTTTTTGCTGAGGCATTTGGGATTAAGTGACTTGCCCAGGGTCACACAGCTAGGAAGTGTTAAGTGTCTGAGACCAGATTTGAACTCAGATCTTCCTGATTTCAGGGCTAGTGCTCTATCCACTTATTTATTTTCATTCTTAAGACTAACAGCATAGAATAAAACTTAACCCCTCTGTTTCTCTTGTTTAATTCTTTTTAACTCTTGCAGACATTTAGATACTAAACAATCACTAGTCTATTTTCTTTCACTAAAAAGTAAGCTTTCTACTTGTTCAACTGTTTATACCTTCCAGGGTTTCTCTTGACTTCTGCACTTTCATTGCAATCTACTCAATTTTGGCCTTTTCATCAAGAATGCTTAAAAATTCTCTATTCAATTAAAAATCCATTTTTCCCTAAAGAATCAAACTTAGCCTTGCAGGATATTTCAGGATGTAAAACTGTATCTTTTACCTTTTAGAATAAAGTATTCCATGGCTTTCTCCCCTTTATGTTTGCTACCAAGTCTTGTGTAATCTTGACCATGGTTCTTTGATATTTAAATATTTAAATATTTCCTTTATAATTGCTTACAATATTTTTTTTTAATTTGACCTGAGAGTTCTGGATTTGGGCTGATAGTCTTACAGAGAATAAAAGTAGGGAAAGAGAAGGAAATATGATCAACACTTATGATGTATAATTGAAAAGAGGTGCTCTACTCTATCACTTTTCCCCTCTTCACCTAGACCAGCCCCAGATCATTGATTCTTATATTTTTACTTTCATTTTAATCCCCTCTTTCTGATCCACTCTCCAAAGGTGAAGTTTGTTTTGCTATTCCTTCTCTAACTCTATCCTCCTTCTTAAACATCCCTCTCCTTTCCCTATCCTCACAGTTTCCTGTATTTATAAAACAAACTCTGTGTGTTATATCTTCCAGTCCAGTTCAGACAAAAAAAGTTCATGAGATGCCCATTCTTCAAACTCCAAGCTATATGTTTATGTAGTTTTCTTCTTGTAAACCTCAACTGATAGAAATAGTAAACTTATTCCTTTATTCTGCCTTTGTTTCCTAATGCATTCTTTTTTTTTTTCCTATTAAAATCATTAGAACAAAACAAATCAACCTCCAGGCCCTGTATTTGTCTTTCAATTCTGTGATCTTTGAATATAGTGGAATTCTAAATAAGCACTCCTTTTTCTCCTCCTATTAGAAGATAAGTAGTTTATCATCATTTAATATCCTCTAATTACTCATATATATTTACCTTTTCATGTTTCTCTTGACTCGTTTATATTTGAGTTATTATTTAGCTTTCTATCAGTAGGTTTAAAATTTTCTCTTCTGTTAAGAGTCCATTCCCCCCACCTAGGATTATACTCCATTTTCCAGGTTATTATAAATTTTAAGTCTTTGCCAAGCATTTTGGCTTTTTGGAATATTATATTCTAAGACTTTTCTATGTAGTAGTTATCTACCAACCCTTATGTAATAATGACTATATATCCTTGGTACTTAAACTCTTATTTTTTATAAATTTGACTCAATTCCCAATACATTTGAGAAAAGAGGCCTTCATCAGAGAAACTTGCTTCAAAATTATATTCACAAATACTATTGCTAACTATATTTCTCCCTTGTTTATTCTTTTCTCACTCTTTTCCCTACTCAGAAATGTCTTGCTTCTGACCACCCTCTCCTCCAATATGTTCTCTCTTCAACTTTTCCCGCTTCCCATTTCCCCTTCCCCTCCCAATTTCCTTCAAGATAAGATAGATTTCTATATCCTTATTAAATGTGTATGGTGCTTTCTTTCTAAGCCAATTTTGATGAGAGTAAAGTTCACTTATCTCTCCTCTCCCCCCTCTTTCCCTTTACTATAAAAGCTTTTTCCTACCTCTTTTGTGGCAGATAATTTATACTATTCCACCTTTCCCTTTTTCTTTCTCCCAGGATAGTCTTTTCTCATTTCTTAATTTCACCTTTTTAGATATACCTTCATATTCAACTCACACCTGTCTTATATTCCTTCTAAACTGCCCTAATAATGAGAAAGTTCTTATGATTTATAGTATTATCCTTCCATGTACAAATGTAAACAGAACTAATCTTATTAAATCCCTTATGATATCCCTTTCTTTATTACCCTTTTATGCTTCTCCTGAGCCCTGTATTTGAAATTCAAATTTTCTGTTTACCTCTGTTTTTTTTTTAAACCACAAATGCTTGAAAGTCCTCTATTTCATTGAATATCCACCTTTTCTCCTGAAGGATTATATTCAGTTTTCCTGGGAAGGAGATTCTTGATTGTAATCCTAGCTCCACTGCTCTCTGGAATATCATGTTCCAAGCCCTCCAGTCCTTTAATGTAGAAGCTGCTAATCTTATGTTATCCTCATTGTATCCTCACTCTGGCTCCACTATACTTGAATTGTTTATTTATGGATGCTTATGATGTTTTTTCCTTGACCTGGAATTTGGCTATATTTTTGGGAGTTTTCATCCAGGGATCTCTTTAAGGAGGTGATCCATGGGGTTCTTTGAATTTCTAATTTATCTTTTGGTTCTAGAATATCAGGACAATTTTCCTTAATAATACCTTGAAAGATGATATCAAGGTTCTTTTTTTGGCTAATAGTTTTCTGGTAGTTCAATCATTTTTAAAATTATCTCTCCTGGATCTATTTTCCAGGTCAGTTATTTTTCCAATAAGATATTTCACATTATTTTCTATTTTCTTCATTTTTTATTTTGTTTTATTGTTTCTTGATTTCTCATAAAGTTATTAACTTTCATTTGCTCAATTCTAATTTTTAAGGAATTATTCTTCTCAGTGAGTTTTGTACCTCCTTTCCCATTTGACCAATTTTGCCTTTTAAGGCATTCTTCTCATTGGCTTTTTGTGTTGCCTTTTGTGCCACTCCCATTTCTCTTTCCAATTTTTCCTCACTTGATTTTCAAAATCCTTTTTTGAGGTCTTCCATGACCTGAGACCAATTCTTACTTTTCTTGTAGGCTTTAGATGTAAGAGCTTTGATTTTGTTATCTTCAGAATGTGTGTTTTGATCTTCCTTGTCACCAAAGTGTCTTTCTATAGTAAGAATTTTTTTTTCTGTTGTTTGCTCATTTTCCCAGCCTGTTACTTATGACTTTTAACTCTTTATTAAAATAGGGCTCAGTTTTCAGGGAGGAGGGTGTAATGTTCCAAGCTTCAGAGGTTCTGTGCAGCTGTTTTCAGAGATCCTTCTAGGGATCTATAAGCTTTCAGTTCTTCTGAGGTATTATGATCCAATGAGAAGTTTATTTGAATGACTACAAGCACTCCTTTCTGCCCTGGAAGTGTGAGGAGAGTCTCCACTCTGTACTTATTGTAGGGGTAAGTTCTAGTATACTAAAGCAACAGAATCCTTCCTCAGTGGTAATAAAAGTTCCTTCTAACTAGTTCCACTCCTTTATAACCTGTGTACTGAGTCCTCCAGAAGCTGCCTCTGCCACCTCTGCCACTGGCCTGTTTTGTTGATTTCCCAACCATAGTGAGACAAACATTTTCCTGGCTACTTGACCTTCCAAGTTGTCTTTGGTGTTTCTAGGCTGAGAGATCTGAAAAACCACCAGTCATTCAGAGACCCCAAGGCCTGCTCCTGGTTTACTGGCTTTAGTAGTGAGGGCTGGGGCTGTGCTGCACTCACTCCCTGGTACAACAGATCTTTCCTACTGAATTTCCAAGTTGTTTTTGACTGGAAAATCGTTCTGCTCCATCTTTTTGTGGATTCTGATGCTCTAAAATTTGTGTATAGTCATTATTTAAAGGAATTTGAAGGGTCTTGGGGGAGAGCTCCAGGAAGTCACTGCCTTTACTCCACCATCTTGACTTGGCCTCACATGATATTTAAACTCTTTTAGGCTGCTCACAATATTGTTTTTTTGATCTGAAAGTTCTGGATTTTGTCCTTCCTGGATTTTTTCAGTTTGATTTCCAAAATCTTTCAGGTAGTAATCAATGTACATATTTTTTTAAATTTGTATTTTATTCTCTGATTCTAATAGTTTCATGTAATTTTAATAGTTTTTTCTAATAAAAAAAGTTTTCTTCTCTTCTGTCTTGAAATATACTTAGGGTTTTTTTTTTATTTGGTAATAGTTTTCAGGTTGTCCCATGATTCTTAAAATTATCTTTTCTCTTTCTTCTAGGCTAATGGTTTTTTCATTTTTTAATATTTTTTTCAATCTGTGGATTTTTATTAAGTTCTCTTCCTGTGGTCTCCTGAAGTCACTGAGTTATCTTTGTTGTATTTTTCAAGGAACCCCCTTCCTGAGTAATGTTTTCCATCTTTTATTCTAAGCTATTTATTCTCCTTTAAGTTTTTTCTTTTTTAATCATTTATTCCACTTACATTTTTTCAGTCTCTTGCATAATTTTTCCACATAGTTTGAGTCCTTGTGGCTAAGCTTTTTCTTTTTAAATCTCTGCTTATACTTGTTGTGAGTTATTCTCTATTTTGATTTTACCTTTTATACTCTTGAATCTCCTCCATCTTATGTCATTATATTTACTTATTTCTCAATCCTTAATTTCTGGTTTTGACTTTTTGCCTTCTGTTTCCCAATGTTCCTACTCAGAGTGCTATAGGCTTCCCATCCCCCTAATTCACAGTCAAAGCTTTACAGATTTCTAAGCCTCGATCAGTGCATTGCAAGTTTCCAGGCTCCTTTGTGAGAGTTTGATTAATTCATTGCAGGTTTCTGGTCTCCAAGAGTAGAATCAGTAAAATATCTGTGGGCTTCTAGCTCTGCAGAACTTGTCCATTGTTGAAAAAGGTTGTAGGATTCATTACTCCTGAAGTGTCCTGATTCAACATTGCAGGATTCAGTGTTTTCAAATCACCCCAGCTCATACTGTAGTGAGGCTTCAGTTTCCCTTAGGTCCCTTTAGACCTGTATACGTATTTATAGGAGTTGGCACTAGCTTCCTGGGTAGAGACCTTCCCAGTGCCTGTAAACTTTTCGTTTTCTTTTTGTGCAGTTCTGGGACAAATTTTTACTCTTAAAACTTATATATATTAATCAATCTTATTCTTTTTTTAGAACTTTGCTGGAGTTTACATGCTCTCCTTTATGATCTTTACCATGGCTAGCTGGAAATCCCTTGACTAGATTTCTAAAATCTCTTCCTGCTATAAATAATATATAATATATAAATACATAAATAAATCCCATAATCCAAAATGTGAGTTCTGTATGCTAATGTTATGAGAATTCAGAAGACAAAGTAAGGATTGAGAACTGGAGTATAGTCCAAAAAAAGTACATTTGGAGAGAAATAGAACTCAAGCTAGTTCACAAAAGGAAATTTAAGAAGAGAGGTCTTCAGATAAGAACCTTCTACCATTATTAGTCAAACAAAAGATTTTATATCTGTTGGAAGAAAAGAAAGTTGAATCTACTTTATCCTTTCCCATGATAAATCTCTAGATCTATAGATAGGGAGACATTGCTATAAAAAGTTTATTAGGTGTGGAAATATGTTTAACATGATTGCACATTAATCCCTTTTGTTCCCTTTCTTCTTTTATAACATTTCTACTGTGGAAATATGTTTACACAATTGCATATGTATAACATATCAGATTGCTTGCCATTTGGGGGAGGGGGAAGGGAAAGGAGGAAGGGAGAAAAATTTGGAACTCAAAATCTTATAAAAAATGAATGTTGAAGAAAAAATTTGAGTTGTGAGTCAAAGTCTTGCACTTGAGCATTAAAATGTTTATTAGTTATTTACTAAATTAGTTTATTATTAATCTTGAGCAATGTTCCAAGAGCACTTTCTAAGAGTACTGTCACCAACATCTGCTGTCCTAATTTGTTTCTTTTCTGCCTCCATTATTTGTCATCTGATCTCTATTTCTTTTCTGAAGAAATGCATCATAAAGATAAAATTCCTTCAGGATAAGACTACACCAACATTCCACTTTCCTATAGATTTAGTATATTCTTTTCACTATAGAAGAAAAGCCCTTCTTATCTTCTATGCTCTAGGCTTTGTTACTGTTGTTGCTTTGTTTTGTTTTTTAGTCCAGGTGGACCTAGATTCTCTTCAACATTCTTAGTTGATAGTATTCCTTTCTGTCAGTAAACTTGTCAGTTATTTTGCATCACCTGTAGCTGGTTATTTTCATCATTGCCTTTGTTTCAAGGCTTCCACCTCCCTTTGCCCTCCCACACACACTCATAAATTTGCAACATTTCCAAAAAAGATTAGAATTAAAAACTTTTTGCACTCTCCCTCTTCTCTCTCCCTCTTTTCTCTCTCTCCCTCCCTCCCTCCTTCCTCTCTCTCTCTCTCTCTCTCTCTCTCTCTCTCTCTCTCTCTCTCTCCTTCTCTCTCTCTCTCTCCCCCTTTTCTCTCTCCCTCCCTCCCCCTTCTCTCTCTCCCTCCCCCTTCTCTCTCTCCCTCCCCCCTCTCTCTCTTCCTCCCCCCTCTCTCTCTTCCTCCCCCCTCTCTCTCTTCCTCCCCCTCTCTCTCTTTCTCCCCCTTCTCTCTCTTCCTCCCCCTCTCTCTCTTCCTCCCTCCTCTCTCTCTTCCTCCCCCCTCTTTCCCCCTCCCTCCCTCTCTCTCTCCCCCTCTCCCTCTCTCTCTCTCCCTGTTTCCTCTCTCTTTCCCTCCCTCCACTCTACCTCCCCCCTCTCCCTCTTCTCTTTCTCTTCACCTCTTCTCTCTCTCTTCTCTCTCTCATTCCTTCTTCTCTCCTCTTTCCCCCTTTCCCCTCCCCCTCCTCTTTTTCCCCCTTCTCCCTTCTCTCCCCTCTCTCCTCTCTCTCTGTCTTTTTGAGATGGAGTCTTCCTATATCCTACTTTGAAAGTAGAGAAGCCATCAATTCATCCCAATTCATTTACAATCCCAATACTACTGCTAATTTGTACAAAAGGTTTGAACGTCTCCATTTGTGACTCAAGCAAGCTGACTCCTCTTTAGGCAGCCTCATGGCTTTTGGAGGATGAGAGAGAGGTACCATATTAATGCTGACACCTAATCAGCTTTAGGTCTACCACAATACAACTCCTGAGCTTAGCCTTCCCAAGAACAAGAGCTATGTGCTATCACACCTAGCTATATGTACAAAAAAATCCAAAATCATAAAAGATTAAATGTAACACAAGTCCCAAAGTCCTTCAATATGAGACTTTCTCCTCATCTATAGAGATCAATGCCTACCAACAGAAGTGGGAGGGTAGAATTAGTGAAGGTGGGAGAGAGAACTCCAGTCTCCTCAGTCTCTTTTTCTTAAAAATTCTTCAATTTCTTCTGGTTCTTCAGTCTCTTTGGGTTTGGAATGCTTCTGGTTTCCAACTTCAAGAAATGGATGATGCCACTTCAGTTTACTGAAGGTAAAATAAGACTGTGGGAGGAAGCCAACCATCATGTCCCTCTCCCCTGTAGAGTTGAGACTTTGGGAAACTACCCTTTGAGGAAGATCTAGGCCTCTCTCATTTGGTCAGTTACCAGTCCCAGTGAAAGAGCTTTTTCACTCTACTATCTGGTATATATTCTATGACTTGAATAAGTGAGTTTCCTTGCTACTTCCTAAGCATATTCATTATGGAGCTAGGATTTGATGAGAATAGAGCCAAGCCTTGAATATAAAATTTAGGTCCACCTTTCCCCAATTAAGAAACGGTGATCAGAAGTTTTGCTTGAATCTGAAAATCACATCCCTTAGACTAATAATATTTAAGGAAGCAGACAGACAAAATTTCAGCCTTATCTCTGAGAAAAGAAGACTGGCCAAGCTTCTGGTCCCAACCTCCAATTCTTTCCTGGAAGGAAATAAAGTCTTCCTTGGAGAAGGCTGGGGGGAGGGAAGAGAGGGAGGAGAGAGAATAGAGGTGTCTATTCAGCCTCCCTTCCAGCCACAAAAACATTCCCACATTATACACGAATGATAACCCTTGCCACACACAAAAATAGGATCATTTATTTAAAATCAAAAGGAAACACAGAGGCCATCAAAGCCAACCTGTTTATTGTTCAGATAAGGACACTGAGACACAGAGTGATTAAATAACTTGTTTAGGATAACACAGCTAGTAAACAACTGAGGTATGATCTTCTTGAATCCTGATCTATATGATTATTCATGTTACAAAATGATTATATCAATTCATTTTAACAGAAGGAGATTTGGGAGAAGTGGATAACTAGAAAAAGCTCACCTAGTTTGTTTACTTTTAAGACTACATATTAAAAATATTTATTTTAATACAAAATTGAAAAAGGGCAAAAAACATTGCTATGTAACATCATACATAATGATAACATAAGAGAGGATTTAATATATAAAACAATAAATTTCCATTTCAAGAAAGCTTGTTATAAATACTACATATTAAATTCAGAACCCTCCATCTTTGCTTCTTTATAAGTCTTCTTTTGTTCTCTGGTATGTACCTTTTACTTTTTTATTTTTTCCTCCTTCTTCTCCCTTGCCTGGTTTTTAAAAAAGTCTTTAGATTCCATTTTCCACACACATTAACCTTTTGTGGAAGCCACTCAGGTGCTTAAATACAGCTATGCCAAGCTAACTCCAAAAGAATGTGATCCCCCTCAAAAAAAAAAAAAAAAAATGTGATCCCATGCAGTATAGCCAAAGATAGAGTAGTGAGAGCTGGCAGGCTGGAGTGGAAATTCATTGTTCTTATTATTTGTCCCTGCATGGAGTACGAACAATGTCCTAAGCAGTAGTATTGAACCAGCAGAGGATAGTCAAGGAAGGAAGTTGTTCCCTCTAAATTTTGGTGTCCTAAAACAAAGTTACCTCAGCCCAACAGATGTAAGGCATTGTGCTAAATACTTTGGATACAAATACACAAACAAAATTAAAAGAAAAACTGAAGGGTTCCTTTAAAAGGAAGCTCTTTTAGTGTGTTTCAGTGTTTGTTAGGCTGAACCTTTTACCAGAGAAACTGGGAGGAAAACAGAGGAAGAAACTAAAGACATAAAATTATGAACTACCATCAATTTAAAATGAATCATAAATGAAAAATTAAAATTGTAATGTAAATCAACTAGAATATATTTGAATTGCAAAAACTCAATTTACTTGAATTTTAAGAACATGGTCCAACTGCTGCATAAATCAAAATATCCATGGAGCTTTGTATTTGTGCATTTTAAATTCTATACGTGAAGCATTATATTTGATTCCTCAGTATTATTGTGTAAGTAAATATAATTCATTGATGATATAAAACATAATTTCTACTAACCTAGCTAATCACAGTAATTATTAGCATTTGAAATTGTTTTCTAAATAATTTGTTACCTATGTTGTTTTAACTTTATCTGCTTTGGGAGAAAACCAACTATTTGACTACTTCCAAACATAACAGCTATTTATTGCAAAAGAATACAGATCTCTCACTTAATTGAGGTGCAAGCAACTATGACACTAAAGCAATGAAAACAGAAGTTGTCTATCTGCCCCAATAAATCTTTGCTTTATAGAATGGGATGGTGCCAGCTGCTGGCATCTCATTTTGGCAGCAACAGAAAGTACTTTGGAGGCAAGTGTGTCAAAGCATTTTCTAGACTAGATGCACCAGTTTCTTAGCCAAGTTTATTTTCTACTCCACAAAATCTTCCAGAAAGTACATCTTAACTGCCCAGTATAATTTAACTCTTCTAATGGCTCCAATGAGTATCAACAAAGCTAGAAACAACAATCCAAAACCAGAAATGGAAAGTAATAGATTGCCATAGGTTTTACCTTACCTGTCCTAACAAATAAATTCCATCTGGCATTGTGGTTCAGTACAATTCATTTTCAAAATCCTAAATATGCAGGCATTTAGTAGGGGAAAGAGTGCTTAATTTCAAGTGTGGAAATCTGACCCATTCACTGACTGCATGACCTTGGGAAATCCCAACCTGCTTCACAGGATTATCATGAGGAAAGTGGAGGAGGCAGCAGAGCTTAAGTACTTCTTTTTTAAACTCATCTTTTTATTGGATTTGAAACAAGCAAGATGTATTCCTGTGTTCTCTCATCCCATGCCTTTTGTAACCTTAAGCTATAGTTGTAACTATAGCTTCCAAGTAGACATTTTCCAGCTATTGAAACTAGACTAATCTAAGCAATACTTTGATTAACCCTTAAATTTATGTTCTTACCTCGGTAATTTTTTCCCCTTTGCAAGATATCCTAATTAATTGATACAAAGTGAAGTAAGCAGAGCTTGGAGAACAATTTATACCATAAGAACAATATTGTAAAGATAAAGACAGTAACTGATTAACACATTAAGCAACCATATTTCCAAAGAACTCCTAATGAAACATTCTATCCACATCCAAATAGATAGTAAATGGACTCAGGAGTACAGACCAGGGAATATTTTCTTTTCTTTCTTAATTTTTCCACATTTTTTTTGATATGGAAAATGCAGGAATTTGTTTTGCATATATACATATTTATAATGGGATTTGTTTTTCTTGCCTTCTCAATTAGTAGGGAAATGGAGAGTAAGAATTCAGAACTAAAAGTCAAATAAAATTGAATGTACAATCTATTACAAATATTTATTAAGCACTTATTACTATGTTTCAAGCACTAAGCTAAGTATTGGGGATACAAAAAAAGGTAAAAAATGTTCCTTACTCTAAATAAGATCACAGTCTAATAGGGAAGATAATAAAGAAAATTAAATTTTAACCTTTTGTTCTTCCAGATAAATTTTATAACTTTTTCTTGCTCTATAAAATATTTTTTGATAATTCGGCATTGTATTGGAAAAGTAACAGAGGGTTGACCAGTTATTTTTATTTATCTGGTCAACTGACAGCCATGCCCTCTATGTATTCTCCTCCTAACTGTCTTAATAATTATAAAGTTCTTAGGAGTTACAAGTATCATCTTCCCATGTGGGAATGTAAGCAATTTAACTTTATTGAAGTTTTATTTCATATTTACTTTTTTAACTTGGTCTTGAGTCTTATATTAAAAGTCAGATTTTCTATTCAACTCAAGGCTTTTTACCAGGAATGCTTGAAAGTCCTCTATTTCATTAAATATCCATTGATTGTCATTTGACTTTTTCTTGTAAGCCAAAAGATGATTCATGGACACCTGTTGACACTTATGGATCCTCAGATGAGTTGGGGTTCCTACTGGGGGAAAATAATTCTGATTGTCTTAATGAAAGAATAAATATTATGATAAGAGATGGACCTATTTTAATGGGGAGCTTTGATTAAGTCACTCTTTCTCCTCTCTATCCAAACTATTCTTCCCCCGACTTGGGTAATCTAGACATTGGGATCTACCTGCATATAGGTCTGAGTAAAACACAGTAGTTTAGAATTCTCCTAGATTAAATTCTTTTTGTAAGGTTTTCTAGTTGTGTGGGATCCCATTCAAGTATATACACTAAGGATTTGGGTAATCTTCATCTATCAGCAGTGTTCTTCAGAGACTCAACAACCTATAGGATTTATTTCTGAATAAGGAAAAAAAATGGGAAAATATTAGTTTCAATTAACAGTTGGTTATTAGGGGCAGCTAAATAGTGCAGTGAATAGAATACCAGCCCTAAAGTCAGGAGGGCTTAAGTTCAAATGTGACCTCAGACACTTAATACTTTCTTTGTGATCCTGGTCAAGTCACTTGAACCCAATTGCCTCAGGAAAAAAAAAGAAAAAAAATTAGTTATTAATATGTGAGAGAAAAAGTAATTTCTCTTACATAGTCATTCACTTCCATTTGTCCAATTCTTATTTTTTAAATTTTTCTCAATAACATTTTGTTTTTCCACTTATATGTAAAGATAGTTTTCAACTTTATTTTTGTAAGATTTTGAGTTCCAAATTTTTTTTCTCACTCCCTTCCCTAACTACTCCTCCCCAAAATGGCAAGCAATATGATATAGGTTATACAAGTACAATCATTTAAACATTTCCATATTTGTCATATAAAAATCAGAACAAAAGGTAAAAAAATGAGAAAGAAAAACAAAACAAAACAAAAGGTAAAAATAGTATGCTTTGATCCACATTCAGTCTCCATAGTTCTCTTTGACTATGGATGGCATTTTCCATACCAAATCTATTGAGCCAATTCTAATTTTTCAGGAAATTTTTTTTCAGTGAGATTTTGTATCTATTTTTCCATTTCCTATTCTACTTTCTAAGTTCTTTCCTTCAATGATTTTTATGCCTTTTTTTTCTCTATTTGTCCAATTCTGCTTTTTAAGGAGTTCTCTTCAGTGAATTTTTGTGCCTCTTCTGTTTTTTAAGGTGTTATTTTCTTCAGTATTTTTTTGTGCCTCTTTAATCAATCTCTTAAGTTTCCGTTCATAATATTTTTGGTATCACTCATGTCTTTCCCCAGTTCTTCTTCTATGTCCCCTATTTGATTTTTCAAATTCTTTTTGAGCTCTTCCAGGAATTTTCTTGAGGAAATCTGTGACCAATTCACATTTTTATTTGAAGCTTTGCATGTTGATGTTTTGACATTGTCCTCTTTTAGGTCTGTGTTTCAATTTTCCCTATCACCACAGTAACTTTTAATGGTCAGGTTCTTTTTGTTGTTGCTTGCTCATTTTTCCCAGTCTATTTATTGATTTTTAACTTTATGTAGAGTTGGGCTCTATTCTTAGGGTAAAGGGGACACTATCCCAAATGTAAGGGTTTGTTTTGTTTTTGTTTGGTTTGTTTTGCTGTTGTTTTCAGAACTAATTCAGAGGAGCTATAAGTTTTCAATTCTTTCAAAGTGGTATGAACTAAGGAGAGGTGTGATTACTACTTTCCTGACCTGTAATTTGGTCTCTGAATAAACATTAGCACTCTTATCTACCCTTTTCTACCAGAATCCTAGTTCCATAGAGGCCATGTGTTCCTCCTTACCCTGGGACTATGACCCAGAATCATGTATGGTAATGCAAAAGAGTCCTGCACTCAGTGCCAATAATGGGTTCCCTGTAATCTCCTTCTGACCAATTGTCTGGCCCTCTTTCTGTCTGTGGGCTGAGAAGCTGCCACTACCAGTGCCACTTATTATTCAGTTGCCTCCTTAGGCCTGCTGCTGATTTGCCAGGGATGACCTTGCTGAACTGGACTCCACTCTCAACTAACCAAAAAGGTTTTTCTTTTTCCAGCTAGGTGGTACAGTGGATAAAGCACCAGTCCTGAAGTCAAAAGGACCTGAGTTCAAATGTGATCCTAGCTACTTAACACTCCTAGCTGTGTGACCCTGGGCAAGTCATTTAACCCCAATTGCCTCAGCCAAAAAAAAAAAAAAAAGAATTTTTCCTGCCGACTTTCTAAGTTGTCTTGGACTGGAACATTATTTCACTCTGACCTTTGCCTTTTGATTCTACTGCTCCAGAATTCATATTGAGTCATTATCTTAAAGTTAAACTTACATATTGAATATGCAATCATTCAGATAAGTGACCTTTACTTCACCATCTTGGCTCCACCTCATTTTTATTTCTTTAAAAATATTTTTACTCATGGTCATATGGATCTTGGGTATATCTTGATATATTAATTCTCAAATGCTTCATATATTCTTTAGTTATTCTGAATGAAATTTCTCTATCCCTTCTTGATGGGTTTATATCAATGATTTATGTGGATTTATTTTATATGCTACAAATAGATCCAGTCATTGTTTTTACTAACTTTCAGTTGGCTTTCTAGGGTTCCTTTAAATATGTCATAAAATTATCTGCAAAAGGCAATAGTTTTGTTTTCCCTTTTCTTATTCATTCAGTTTCTTTTTTCTGTCTTACTACTATGGTATTTTTCAATTGGATAGATAGACTGCTAAATATTTGAGTTTGTTTTATTCATTTTCATTGTTTTTCTTAGTAATGACTGAGCCACTGCAGTATAAGAGCTGTATAAACATCATTTCCCATCTTCTGTTCCCCCTTCCTTTAACTCCTATTCCTCTATTCTCTACCCTCAAATGTCCCTCTCCAGATCCATCTACCCTTCTTCTGTGTATTCTGGAATGTTGTTTCATAGTTAATAAACTATTTTTCCTTTTAAACTTTTTCTTTTTATATTCCCTCCATTTCCTGCTTGTAATTTCTGACTACTTTCTTTTGACATGGCATCCCTAGCTACCCTTTCCAGTACTAGATGTACTTTCACTATAGCTTCAAAAAGCTATAGCATGATTGTTGGTGGAGCTGTGAACGGATACAGCCATTCTGGAGAACAATTTGGAGCTATGCTCAAAAAGTTATCAAACTGTGCATACCCTTTGACCCAGCAGCATTTCTATTGGGCTTATATCCCAAAGAAATCATAAAGGAAGGAAAAGACCCCACATGTGCAAGAATGTTTGTGGCAGCCCTTTTTGTAGTGGCTAGAAACTGGAAATTGAATAGATGCCCTTCAATTGGAGAATGGCTGAATAAATTATGGTATATGAATATTATGGAATATTATTGTTCTGTAAGAAATGACCAGCAAGATGATTTCAGAGAGGCCTGGAGAGACTTACATGAACTGATGCTGAGTGAAATGAGCAGAACCAGGAGATCATTATACACGGCAACAACAGTACTATAGGACGATCAATTCTGATGGACATGGCTCTCTTCAACAATGAAATGTTTCAAACCACCTCCAATTGTTCACTGAAGAAAGCCATATACACCCAGAGAGAGGGATGCGAAATGTGGACCACAATATAACATTCTCATACTCCTTGATTGATGTTTGCTTACATTGTGTTTCCTTTATCTGATATATCGTTTGTGTAGATAAGATTTTTCTTGCACAACAATGATAAGTTTGAAAATATGTATACATATATTCGATTTGCCAATATTTTAACATAATTAACATGTAGTGGATATCCTGCCATCTAGGGGAGGGGTGGGGAGTTGGGGGGAAAAATTTGTAACGGAAAGCTATGTAAGGGTTAATGTTGAAGAATTACCCACACATATGTTATGCAAATAAAATAAAATTAAAAAAAAAAAAAGCTATAGCATGAGGGGCAACTAGGTGGTGCAGTGGATAGAGCATCAGCCCTGAAGTCAAAAGGGCCTGAGTTCAAATGTGGCCTTAGACACTTAACACTTTAACACTTCCTAGCTGTGTGACCCCGGGCAAGTCACTTAACCCCAATTGCCTCAGAAAAAAAAAAAAAAAAGCTATAGCATGCCCAGCGGTCATAAC
Source organism: Myrmecobius fasciatus (assembly GCA_023553655.1). Taxonomy (NCBI): domain Eukaryota; kingdom Metazoa; phylum Chordata; class Mammalia; order Dasyuromorphia; family Myrmecobiidae; genus Myrmecobius; species Myrmecobius fasciatus. The sequence continues at coordinate 102,911 of JAJPUD010001727.1, read as the reverse complement.
CAAGTAAAATATTTTAGCAGAAGGGATAAATCAGATTGAGCAAACCAATGGACTCATTGGTGAATTGGGATATCTACACCAATTGTCTGTGGGTATTAACATTATCCCACCTACAATAAAAGAGATTGAGGCAGAGGTCTGAGCCAATGGCACTTTATTAAAGGTCCATAGCCCCTTCTAATGAAGTGGACCTCAGATCTTCCTCACAATCTGAAATGCCTCCTTTCCTTAGTGCTATACTTCTGTAAGGTTACAGTTATGCTATATATAGAACAGTGATTTCATTAATTAACATATAAAATACATAGATGAAAATATGAACACTAACAAGGTCACAAATTGAGTGAAGCTATCACAGTCAGTGATCTAAATGGTCATGAGATGATCAGTGCTCATAAGATGGTCATCTGCTTATAAACAAATTAGGAGATCAAAGGATCTGTGGAGAAGGGAGGAATTTATGGCCAAAGAAGAACTGGAGCATATTATGAAATGCAAAATGGATCATTTTGATGACATTAAATTAAAATGTTTTTGCACAAACAATTAGAAGGGAAGCAGAAAGCTGGGGAAAATTTTTTTACAGCCAGTGTTTCTAATAAAGGCCTCATTTCTAAAATATATAGAGAACTGAATCAAATTTACAAGAATACAAACCATTCTCCAACTGATTAAATGGTCAAAGGATATGAACAATTTTTAGATAAAAAAATTAAAACCATTTCTAGTCACATGAAAAATGCTCTAAATCACTATTAATTAGGGAAATGCAAATTAAGATAACTCTGAAGTACAACACCTCTCAAATTGGCTAAAATGACAGGGAAAAATAATGATGAATGTTAGAGGGGGAAATTAGAACATTAATGCATTGTTGATGGAGTTGTGAAATAATCCAACCATTCTGAAGAGCAATTGGAACTATGCCCAAAGGGCTATCAAACTGTGCATATCCCTTGATCTAGCAGTGCCTTTATTGGGTCTGTATCCCAAAGAGATCATAAAGAAGGGGAAAGAACCCACATGTACAAAAAATATTTGCAGCAGCCCTTTTTGTAATGGCAAGGAACTGAAAATTGAGTGGATCCCCTCAGTTGGGGAATGGTTGAATAAGTTATGGTATGTGAATGTAATGGAATATTATTGTTCTTTAAGAAATGATGAGCAGGGGGCAGCTAGGTGGCACAGTGGATAGAGCACCAGCCCTGAAGTCAGGAGGACCTGAGTTCAAATCTGGTTTCAGACACTTAATATTCCCTAGCTGTGTGACCATGGGCAAGTCACTTAACCTCAATTGCCTCAGCAAAAAAAAAAAAAAAAAAAAAAACAACCACTAGAAAGTACAGGAATAAATGGATTTTTCCTTAAAATAGTCAGTAGAATCTATTTAAAACCATCAGCTAGCATCATATGTAATGGTGATAAACTGGAACCATTCCCAATAAGATCAGGGGTGAAACAAAGTTGCCCTCTCTCACCATTACTATTCAATATTGTATTAGAAATGCTAGTTTTGGCAATAAGACAAGAAAAAGAGATTAAAGGAATTAGAGTAGGTAATGAGGAAACCAAATTATCACTCTTTGCAGATGACATGATGGCAATACTTAGAGAACCCTAGATAATCAATTAAAAAACTATTAGAATTAATCCACAACTAGCAAAGTTGCCCCAATTGCCTCAGCAAAAAAAGGGGGAAAAAAAAAAAAAGAAATGAGCAGACTGATTTCAGAAAAATCTGGAAAGACTTCCATGAACCGATACTAAATGAAGCAGAACCAAGAGAACATTATACACATTTTGCTATCATCTATAACTGCTCTGCTTTCATGTTCAATAACTCTGAAATTCCTTAATTCAATCATAACCTTCAATTATTCTGTTTCTTCCTGTCTTATGACCCTAATCCTGTGTTTCATCAACAAGTTGTATGACTCTGGACAAATCATTTAACCTTTGTCTATCTTAGTTTCCTCATTTATAAAATGTGGATAATAACTGTATTTATATGTATCTCCTAGAATTGTTGTAAAGATAAAATAAGATATTTCTAAAGTACTTTGTGAACTTTTTTTTTTTTTTTTTTTGGCTGAGGCAATTGGGGTTAAGTGACTTGCCCAGGGTCACATAACTAGGAAGTGTCTTAGACCAGACTTGAACTCAGGTCCTCCTGACTTCAGGGCTGGTGCTTTCTCCACTGCGTCACCTAGCTGCCCCAACTTTGTGAACTTTTAAGCATATGAAAAGCCTAGTGATGATGATGATGATGGACAATACTATTCTTTCCTAGTTATCCTTCTACTTGTCTGATTGCCCTTTATAAGATCTTCATCTGGGTTATACACAATAACTTTAAATGTCCTCCAAGATTCTGTCTTTGACTCTTCTCTATATACCAGGCATTGTTGGAACCCTTTGGCAGGCTAGTAAAAACCTATGGATTTTAAGAATAATTACTACATGCCTGAAATGATGTACTGCAAAAACAAAGAAAGGTAAAAAAACAGTCCTTGCTATCAAGAAACTCAGTTTAATTTGAGAGACAATATACAAACATGTACAAACAAGATGCAGAAGATAAAGTGGAATAATCTCATTGGGAAGGCACTATCAGTTGTGGGAACCAAGAAGACCCCTTACCAAAAATAAGAGTTGAGCTGAGTCTTGAAGCCAAGAGGCACGGTGGATAAAGCACCAGCCCTGAAATAAGAAGAACCTGAGTTCAAATCCGACCTCAGACACTTAAAATTCCTTAGCTATGTGATCCTGGGCAAGTCACTTAGCCCCAATTGCCTCAACAAAATAATAATAATAATAATAATAATTCATAGTTGAAGGAAATGCTATTTCTGTTGGAGGTTAGTGAAAATAAAGGTGTATTTTCCCATCCAAATTCGTGGACCTCTTGAAATATATCTATGACCCTGTTGGGGGGCCTTGGACTTCAATTTCAGAACATTTTATCTATATTCTCTCACTCGGTGATCTCATCAGCTTCCATGAATTCAGTTATTATTTCTTCATTCCTATCCTAACTGCTTATGGTTATTTAGATTTGGTCTCCATGCTCCAATTGCTTTTTTTACCTTGGAACTTCCCTCAGCACTCTAGATATCTTATCACTCCTACAATCCTTTCTTCTATTGATGAGTTTCCTCCATGGCCTCCATTTTGAGGAGATACCTAAGCCAGTTATCCTTCAATTCCCTCCCAACTCTAATTCCTACTCTCAGGACATCACCACCATGCCCCAGTAAAGGTACATAGCCCCAACTCCTTCATTGCACTTCCATTTCCTCCCATCTTCCCCTCTCTGCTTTCAGCTCTCTTTCATATATTATCTTCACCTATCAGAATATAAATTTCTTGAGGGTAGGGACTGATTTTTTAAATTTATTTTTGTATCTCCAATGTTTAGTATAGTTCCTGGCACATAGTAAGCTCTTAATAAATTCTTGTTAACTTTTGACCAACTGCTTCTTTGCATATAATTATCAAAACTGTTCATATAGACCTGAACTCTCTCCTGACCTCTAGTTTCACATCACCAACTTTTTGGATATCCCAAACTGGATACCCCAAACACATCTTAAATTCAATATGCCCAAAACAGAACTCATGATCTTTCTCCCACAATCCCCAGCCCCATTCCAAATTTCCTTATTACTCTCAAAGAAACCATTATCCCTACCATGAACTAGGTTCACAACCCAGAATCATCTTTGACTCTTCAATCACACTAACTCCACATAATCAATTCATGGCTATGTTTTATAATCTTCTCAACATCTTTTATAGACTTCTCCTTCTCTCTATTTACATAGCCACACATCCCTGAACATTGCAATAATCTTCTAATTAATCTACCTGTCTCAGACCTCTCTTCACTTCAATACATCACGCACCAAATTGCCAAAGAATTCCTCCCAAAGTACAGATCTGACCATGCTACCCCTCCACTCAATAAACTCTAGTAATTCCCAATTAACTCTATGATTAATTATAAAATGCTTCAAAATTTAGCCCCTTAATTATCTTTTCAGTTTCCTTATACTTTATTCCTTTTTTTCATTTTATTATTCAAGGACATTTCCCTTCTTGTCATTCTCTCTCTCTTTTTGTTGTTCAGTTATTGTTTTTCATCAAGATGATGTTGACTGTGACCCCATTTGGGATTTTCTTGATAAAGATATATTTTTCATCACCAGCTTATTTTACAGATGAGGAATTGAGACAAACAGGAGTAAATGATATGATCAGGGTCACACATCTAGTAAGTGTCTGAGACCAGATTTGAACTCATGAAGATGAGTTTTTTTGATTCTAAGCCCAGTGTTTGTATCCACTATGCCACCCAGCAATCTTACTCACAACACCAAATTTCCTCAGTCTGTTCTTTTTCATTAACTATTCCCGGAATGCTTTCCTTCTTCACCTCTGCTTCAAGATAGCTTACAGAACCAGGAGATAATTGTACATAGCAACAGCAAAATTATACGATGATCAATTCTGATGGATGTGGCTCTTCTCAACAAGAAGACAATTCAGGCCAGTTCCAATGATCTTATGATGATAACCATCTATACCCAAAGAGAGGTCTATGGGAACTGAGTATGGATCACAAAATAACATTTTCACTTCTTTTGTGGTTTGTTTGGATTTTATTTTTTTCTCATTTTTCCCCTTTTTGATCTGATTTTTCTTGTGCAGCAAGATAATTGTATAAATATGTATGCCTATAGTGGATTTACATATATTTTACCATGTTTAAAATATATTGGATTACTTGCTATCTAGGAGAGGGGGTAGGGGGAAGGGGGAGAATTGAAACACAAGGTTCTGCAAGGGTCAGGGGTGAAAAGTTATCTTTGCTTATGTTTTAAAAATAAAAAGCTTCAATAAAAAATAAAAATAATTTATGAAATAAAACAAGTGTTTTCATCATGTAGTACAATAAAAATACAAATGTACATGAAACTACAAATCTACTGTACACAACTTTCTATTCCTTTCAAATATACAACAAAATAATCATGTCCTTTAAAATTTTTTTTATTACTCCCTCTCACCCAGAAGGAATAACTAACATTAAATACAAATAGGTATAGATAGATAAATAAATGTAAAATTGTTCTGTATATATGTATTATAATAGAATAAATTTTTTTTTCAATGTCAAAAAAAAAAGACAGCTCACATTTCACTTTCTGTAAAGGATTTTTCTGGTTTTCACAACTACTAGTGCCTTCTCTGTGAGATTCTTTCCATTTTATCTTCTGTATCTTGTTTGTATATGTTTGAATATTTTCTTGTGAGTTTTTTGAGGGTGAGGACTATTACCTTTCTTTGTATTTGCAGTGTGCATAGTTCCTGGGATATAGTAAGCACTTAATAAATGATTATTGATGATTATAATGCATATGGTGTTGGAATGAAATGAGAACCTCATAAGTCATTCAGCATTTAAAAAAAGCAGGTTACTTAGCTATAGCATAGAAAAGCTATTCAGAAAGGAAATTGTAGCACTTAACTTGGGTAAACAAAGGCTCCATTTACTCCATATGGATCCTAGTGTGGTTGGAAATGGTGACTTGTGGTCTTAGAACACAATCTGAAGTGTTCTGATACCAACTGGGTAAGCCTTGTTATGTCTTAAAATGACTAGGAGGCCATATTACTATGACCAAAAGTATACCATAGAGCTATATTACAAAGCTACACCTTGGGAGGCCTTAGCTCTATAGGCCAATTGTGACCTTGAGGTGGGTTTTGTCACTTTTCAGGAGGGAAAAGCCTAACTCATATTATGAAAAGAGGGAGAACATTGGTGAATAGTGTTCAACTTCTGTCAAGTTCAATTTCTTTTCATAGTAATGAAAGACCTCCAAAATCTGGTACCAGCTTTTTCAATCTTCTCTTCTCTCTTCCCCACAATGTGCATACACCCCAATCAAACTAGACTACTTTCTGGCTACCAAATATATTCTTTCTACCTCCAGGCCTTTACTAATCTTGTTCCTTGTAGAATGTCCTTTATCTCCTTTTTTGTTTGTAAAGCATTTAGCAAACATAAAAAGGCCTGTGAATACTAATTGATATTATTATTATTTTATTATTCCTAACCATCCTCTCAGCAACACTGAATGCTTTCCCCTTATAAAAGGTATCAAAATCTAGGATAGCACCATAAGTCTGGGGAATTATATGTGTTGCTGGGAGAGACCCCCTCAGGGACAAAAGAGTTGTCTTAACTATTTTCCGGCTCAGGAGCATGTCCTTTGCAGTTTTGGTCAGGTAAGATAAAACTTTTTACAATATTTTCAATGCCTAACTAGTCTGAGTGCATGCATAAGAGCTGAGTCCATTACATGTTTTAGTGCATGTATTAAGTCCTTTACATTTTGGGGAGGGGGGGGTGTAGACTTAGAGCCCAGCCAGATTCTGATGTTCCCAGAGAATATCCTTGATGAAGGTACAAGTCAGAAAGTGTGATTACTCAAAAACAAACGATAATCACTCCAGTATATATAAACCTACAACTTCTTTTCTGAAGTTCTAACCTCAAGTTTTTATGTGTCTTTCACAATGCTTTTCATAGAGCAGACATTTATTAATGTTTTTTGAACCTGTTTGATAAGGTAAATTTTTTAATTTTTATATTAATATTTTTCAGTTATCACACAGTTTCTCTTCCTCCCACCTCCCCTACTACCACTAGAAAGGAAAACAAAAGAAAAATGAAGTCTTCATGACAAATATTTATAATCAAGAAAAATAAATTTCCATATTGATCATGCCACCAAAAATGTATATTTCTGTCCAAATATTTAGCCCTTCACTTTCATTACAAGGTAGGTAGTACTCTTTATCATCAGTCCTTTGGAATCATGGTTGATCACTGATCAGAGTTCATTTTTATAATGTTATTGTTTTAGATAAATTATCCTCTGGATTTTGCTTAGTTCAGTCTATAGGAGTTCATAGAAGTTTTCCCAGATTCCTCTCAAGTCTTTCCTTTCATCATTTTTTATAGCACAACAATATTTCAAGGGCAGCTAGGTGGCTTAGTAAATAGAGCACTGCACTTGGAGTCAGGAAGTTGTTCAGTGATTTCAACGGTGTCCAGCTCTTTGTGATCCCATTGGGGTTTTCTTGGCAAAGATATTGTAGTGATTTGCCATTTCCTTCTTCAGCTAATTTTACAGATAAGGAAACTGAGGCAAATAGAATTAAGTGACTTGCTGAGGATCCCTGACTCCAGGCCCAACACTATCCACTACATCATCTAGCTATCATGAAGTCAAAAAGACCCAACTACAAATCACTTAATAATTTTGTGATCCTGGGCAAGTCATTTATTCTGTTTTTCTTAATCCACTGGAAAAAGAAATGGCAAACCATTACAATATCTTTGCTAAGAAAACCCTATGGTTGGTGTGCTATGTTCCATGGGATCACTAAGAATTGGATATGACTGAACTGAACAACAATTATTCCCTTACTTTCATGTATTGTAATTTCCTCAGTCACCCTCCAAAATATATCAGAATATTATCATGTGCCCAGCAGAACATGAGGAAGAATTAAAAATATATAATAAATTTTTATTTCAAAAAAGAATATATAATAATAGAAGAAATTATATTCATGAGGATCCAAATGTGCTGCAGTGAACAAAAGAATAATTCACTGCAGCACATTTATTTTTACTTTATTCTTTTTTCCCCTTTCATCCCTCCCACTTCCTCCAAGCAGGCTCCAGTTACATACACCCACACCCCCAGACCCATATATATAGACAAATGCCTATTCATAGAGTTACATGCATAAATATCTATATACACTCAGTGACACATATATACACACACACTAAATATACACGTTTACCCATATGTAAACTTGCTTCTAAAACAATATCAATATGACTAACATATAACATAGATTTCTTTGAATGTCTTTAAATTTGACTTTGTCTAAATCAATGATTATTAGCCCTACTTTTTTTTTTCTAATTCTACTTCTTATCCTTGTTAGTGTTTGTATGTATCTCTTATTTCCTATTCCTACTAACTCTTGTACTTTAATTTTGCTCAACTTGCCCCACACATGATCCCTCCCTTGTCTTCTTCCCCCACCCTTTCCTTCTTTCTTTACCACTTTTCCATTTATCCTAGTCCCTCCTCTTCTTATTGCTTTATACATTTTGGAGGGTGTTATACCCTTTATATATATATACATATATTTATGTATATATATACAAATATGTGTGTGTGTGTAAGATTTTCTATTTAATCCATTCCTGATGTGAATAGGTTTTCAGAACTCCAAGCCCTCCTCCCACCTGTAATGCCTCTGTATCAGTTCTTCCTACAAATATCTCATTTGTATAATTACTATTTTTGCTATTGCTTTTTTCACATTTTATTTATTTTTAATATATACTGCTTTATGAATCATGTTGAGAAAAAAATCAGAGCAAAAGGAAAAAAACACTGGAGACAAAAAAATAGAAAAAAGAAGTTAACATAGCATGTGTTGATTCACATTCAATCTCCATAGTTCTTTTTCTAAATGCAGATGGCATTTTCTGTCTAAACCCTATTGGGATTGCTTTGGAGCACTGAACCACTGAGAAGAACCAAGCCTTTCATAGTTGATCATCGCACACTCTTGCTATTATTGTATACAATGTATTCCTGGTTCTGCTTCTTTCACTTAGCATCAGTTCATGTAAATCTTTCCAGACCTTTCTAAAGTCAGCTTGTTCATCGTTTTTATAAAACAATAATATTCTATTACCTTCATACACCACAACTTGTTAGCCATTCCTCAATTGATGGGCGTCTACTCATTTTCCAATTCTTTGCGGCCACAAATAGAGCTGCAACAAGCATTTTGACACATTTATGATTTCCTTGGAATACAGACCTAGTAATGGTACTGCTGGGTCAAAGGATATGCACAGTTTGATAGTCCTTTGGTCATAGTTCCAAATTGCTCTTCATAATGGTTGGATCATTTCACAACTCCACCAACAATGTATTAGTGTCCCTGTGTTCCCACATCCCTCCAAAATTTAGCATCATCTTTTCCTGTCATCTTAATCAATTTGAGTTGTTTTAATTTGCATTTTTCTAATCAATAGTTATTTAAAGCATTTTTTCATGTGACTATAGGTGACTTTAATTTTGTCATAAAATTTTCTGTTCATATTCTTTAACTATTTATCAATTGAAGAATGGCTTGTATTTTTATAAAAGTATTGCTTTTTTTAGTATCAGATCATACTCAACTTTGCTTTAATCTTTCTTTTGAGCTACTCATTTACTGATGTCAGTCTCAAATATATGATATATATTTCCATGCACAACACATAAATGATTTATCCATGTTTAGTTCCTTGAAATTAATCTTTGATATTGGCTCTTATATGTTAAATTTTCTACTAAATTCTATTAAATAATTTCTATTAAATTAAATTATTAAATATAAATTTATATTAAATTAAATGAAAATCTAAACATTTCTATTAAATTTCTATTAAATGTTTGATTGAAACAAAGTCCTGAAAATCTGCAAGTTCATTGAATGTCCTTTTTTTTGTTCATTTAATATCAAGAAAAATTTTGCTGGAGATGATATTTTTTGGATGCAGGCCTAGTTCTTTTGATTTACTAGTATACATAATTCCAGGATCTATGTAAGTCCTGTATAATTCTAACTGTAGTTGTAGCATATTTGAATTTGGAGTTTTTATTTGTTTCTTGCAAATTTTTCTCTTTCATCTGGGGTTTTCAAAATTTGACAATGTTCCTATATGCTTTCCACAAAGGATCTCTTTGAGATGGTAATTGGTGGATTTTTTTTCCACTTTCCCCTCATGTTCTATCATTCCAGTACAATTTTCTTTGATTTTTTTTTTTTGCATTATTGTGTCCAGGTTCTTTTTTTGGTCACTGCCTTCAGGTAGTTCAATTATTCTTATATTTTCTTTCTTGATTTGTTCTCCAGATCTGTTGTTTTTCTTGTAAAATATTTCATATTCTCTTCTATTTTTTCATTTTTTATATTTTGTTTCTTTACTGGCTCCCTCTTGCCCAATCCTAATTTTCAAGGAATTATTTTCTTCTTTAGGACTGTATCTCCTTTTCTAGTTGGTTAACTTTCATAATCTTCTTGCTTTTCTTAGATAGGTTTTTTTGTTCTATCTATGAGATGGCTTGATGGTACCTTTACTTTCACATCAACTCTCCCCCCTGACCTGAACCCCAAACCAAAAGCTCTACTCTCCTGCAAGGGCCCACAGCCAGCACCGTCCCTGCTTTGCTGCTTCTGCACTCACCAGGTGTGCTGGTTCCTTTTCACCCAGGGCCCACAGCTGGGCCTGGCACTCTTAATCAGCCAAGGTTCCCACAGTCTTCCCAGACTCAGACTTCCCCTTCCGCCTACCTCCACCTGCAGTCTGGGAAGTGAAAGTGTGATTGCCACAGAAACTCTAGCCAAATATAGCTGGCCCCCTGGTTCCCCACTTGCCATTTCTGTGGAGCTGGCCTGGATATGTTTGCACTTTACACTGGTTAATACCAGTATTGGTACTGGTTGATACCAGCCTGGTATCTTCCTTAAAATCTTCTTGAGTTATCCTAGGAGGACCCCTGTGCTGCCCCAATTCTTCTTTGTTTTCCACCAGTCTATGTTCGCCCTAAGGCACAAATTTATTCTGTTTGTGGAGAAAATCTGGAAAGGTTGAAATTTTCTGACCTAATTCACATCTTCCCAGAATCCTCTCAGGCAGATTATTCTTTTTTCTTTCTTTCTTTCTTTTTTATTAAAGCTTTTTATTTGCAAAACATATGCATGGGTAATTTTTCAACATTGACCCCTGCAAAACTTTCTGTTACAAATTTTTCACCCCATCCCTCCCCTAGATGGCAGGAAGTCTACTACATGTTAATTATGTTAAAATACTTGACAAATACTATACATATTTTTACAGAGAAAAGAAAAATGTGCAAGAAAAATCAGATCTACAAGAAAAAAAAATCTGAGAAAGGAAACATAATGCAAGCAAACATCAATAGAGAGCATGAAAATGTTATGTTGTGGTCCACATTTCATATCCCTCTCTCTGGGTGCATATGGCTTTCTTCATCACTGAACAATTGAAACTGGTTTGAAACATTTCATTGTTGAAGAGAGCCACATCCTTCAGAATTGATCATCATATAGTCTTGTTGTCAGACTTATTATTCTTGAAATAACTACTATGTATTCCACAATTAAAGTATTTAAAAGCAAATCATTATAGTCCTCATCTACAGCACTGGGATACTTCCCTGTTATCATCCACTTTTTGATGACAATCTGGCTTCCCAGGAGTCTGTCCATTTGGATTTGGAAACCATGGAACCAAATTTTGTCTATATTTCCTGTCACTCTCTAAAATTCTAAATTGCACAGAAAATGACAATTTATCTTGATAGAGGAGCTCCTTTATCTGTGAGTTCCTAGATCAACAGTCATAGGTTCAGCCTATAACCCAAATGTAAAATTAAAGTAATTAGATAAGAAGGTCCCTTTCAGTTCAAATAGTCTGCAAATTTTGTGTCATACGCTTCTATAACATGAAAGGCGTAAATTTATTTTAGTCAACTTCTTACTGTTCAGGTCTGCTGGTACCACACAAAATACCTAATATGCTACCCATAATGCTAATATCAGCTTTCTTTTCTTTTTCTGTTTTTTTTTGTTTGTTTGTTTCGTTTTGTGTGGGATTGGTTTTTGTGTGTGTTAGTTGGTTACTTTTGGGGGGGTGAAATAGCAAAGAAACCCATTTATCAAAGTTCATGGCAACACAGAAATTAGAGAAAGTACCTATAGGAGAATATATACCAGACAATGCAGAATGAATGAGCTCTATCACTAGGAATGAGGTAACTCAGTTTGGAGAGTCCTAGTTCTCACCTAAGGGAAAGTTTCCTGAAGTCTCTAGTGTAGCAAGTTGGGGATAAAGACATGGCGAAGACTTCCAGCTCCTCTCATGTCATCTTCTTCCCAATCTCTTCTTTTAGCTACCTGAAGTGGAATTACCATCTTCCACCTTTTTTCTCAAAGCTGGAGGCCAAAAGTCCCCAAAGTGACCACAGAGCCAAAAGAGACTTAAACAGCCTGTTGCTCCCCTCTCCTCTGCTCTCAATAACTCCAATCTATTCCTTACATTGGGCATTGATCTCCATCAGCTCCCTTTTCAAATTATTTTGTCACAAAATCAAGGGAAAGTCCACCAGGACAAATTACCACATCTATAATTTACTAGAAAAGTCCTTAGAGGGATTGGAACCTTTCCACCAGCAGAGGGCAACCATGCAGCAGAAAATAACAGAAAAATGAACTTTTAAAGTAGGACCTACAGACCATCCAGGCCTGGGAGTTATTAGATTTTTTATGTAAATCTTTTTTAAAGAATTTTCTTTGGAAAATATGTTTGTTTTCTAAATGTTCTGGATTTTCCCCTGTCATATTTACAGTAACACCCCTACTTTCTTCTTCAGTACTGTGAACTCTGTACTTTCAAAAAGCACTGGTTATCATTTTAAAGGGAAGGTATCAAACAGTAATCAAATAGCAATTTTCCTGATTTTCAGGGTGAAGGCTGTGATCAAAAGAAGTAAAAAAAAAAAAATACACGTCTCTCATGTCATCATTCCTGATATATGAGTCATGTGGAAAATTCCACCGAACTTTTACTTAACACCTTCTTATAAGTTCAGTACAACATTCAGGAATCTTGTAGGATTTTGGTAAGACTTTATTAGAAGAGAGACTTCAAAGGAATATCTTATTCTACCAAATTGAATCTTTTCTTACAGTCAATAAGTAATGAACACAGTTGGATCTTAAGTCATTTATGTGACTTTTTAAGATGTGATCTTCTATGAAATATCATTTGTGGTAGGCTCACATACCAGGGCTTCTTAAACTTTCTCCACTCAAAATCCCCTTTTCATCTGAGAAATTTTTACATGCCTCTGGGTATATAATTATATAAAATAGTTATACAAATCAAATATTTATTGATAATAAATCAAAATTTTGTGATCTTGATATTCAGTTATAAGATCCAGATGGGGTCATAAGCCACAATTTAAGCAACTGGGACTTATACTTTCATCAAAGATCTCCTTGATACACATGTAGATTATTCTCATAAAAATTTTATAGACGCCGAGCTAATCCCAAACCTATCCTTGAAAAAATAGTTTATTTTTTCAACAACAGTATTATGGTATTGCTGTGAGTCATGACATACCATAGGTTCAGAAAAATTTAGGTTGTATATACCCAAAGAATGATGGAGAGGTTGGTGGCAAGTTTAAACAGACTGCGCCACATTACCATGAAAATTTATTTAGGGGAAATGGAGTAAAGGATGTCATCAGAGAACTGTAAAAGACAGGTTAATCATCTAGCGAACACAAGGGTTAACTAATAAAATTGAATATACTTAATTGAGATCCACATGTTATCAAGCAATCTGGAGGATTGGTTCCAGCATGTTGGGCTAAGGCTTGGCAGAAAAACATGGACAAAAATCACACAGGATAAGATATAAAAAAATGTCATGATCTTCCCCTCCCATTGGAGGGACCACCCATATCTAAGGGATCATAGCTATATAGAAATACCAAAGCATATCCAGTAGTGCTTTAAGCTAGGCACTAAAAGTACAAAGATGAAAAGTAACTGCTCTTAGTCTTAAATATTTATAGTGGATGAATAAAAATAGAGACAAATAAGTATAATGTAAGTTAAAATTGGATTAACACATAGGACAGATGAAATAGAAATATGATATTTGGGGAAGGGGAAAGATCACTTCTATCCATAGAAGGATCAGTTTTAATTAAATTATCTACATTTCAAAAACTTGCCAACTACAATTTATGAAGTGTGTGTGGGGGGAACCTTACAGGAAGTATTGTCATTTATCTTTAATCTACTTTAGCACTCTACATGAAATACACATTGGAACCTTTGTGACACAATCTTGAATATAGCTATAGTGTTTACTTTGAGATGTTCTAACCACAATGTTGCCCAGATCTCAGAACTTTTTGTACATTACATATTGCATAATTCTTCTGAAACAGCTTCTGGTACCGTACCGTTCAAAATTTGTCTTTGGCTGATTTTAGCTTGCTGCTACTTTATATGAACAAAAGCCACTCTTGCACATAGTTCATGATTATCTCATTCATTTTCTCACTTCATATTCATCTTTCATTGACATTAGAATGCTTGACTTCATCCTTGTACTTTTCTTGACTTATCAAGTTCTCTTTCCTCTTTACTGGTGAGTAACGGTAACATAAATACATGTCATCTTGCCTTCTAAAGTGTTACTATTGTTAAAGGTGCTCCCTGCTAATAATGGGAACCTAAAAGATCACATTTCCAGCCTTTTCTGCGAATTTGGTTAGCTCAGTGATGGAATAAATTAGCAACATATGTTTGGAGAAACAGGTGGATTGACTTTCAAGACTTTAAAAATGTTTTCATGTATTTCTCAGACTTCAACTGTTCAATGCATTATTTCTACTCCCTAGAGTGAGGTAAGCACCTGAAAAAGGAGTAGAAGAATGGCAGACACACAGTGTTATTAGATGCTTCATGGAGAGGGATAATTCTAGATTTAGGTGATACAATGGATTAAGTGTGTATTTAAAAAGTAGACCTCAGTTCAAATTAAGCCTCAGTATGTATGAAACCTGAGCAAGTCATTTATCCTCTCCTCACCCCAATTCCTCAACTGTCAAATGAAGATAATAATAACATCTACCTCTCAGGTTTGTTGCAAAGATCAAATAAGCTAATATTTATAAAATGTTTTTGAAAACTTCATTTCATCATGTCTAACTCTTCATGACCTTATTTGATTTTCTTGACAAAGATACTAGAGTAGTTTGCCATTCCCTTTTCCAAATTATTTTACAGATGAGGAAACTGAGGCAAACAGGTTCAAGTGACTTGCCTAGGATTGCACAGCTAAGAAGTGTTTGAGGCCAAGTTTAAATTCAGGTCTTCCTGACTCCAGGTCTGGCATCCTACTTACTATACCACCTTAATTATTATTAACACTTATTAAGAAGTTACTAGGTGCAGAATTCTATGCTAGTCACTGCCCACATGGAGCTTACAATGTGATATGACATATGTAAATAGCTACTATGAATGATAAATGCAACAGGGATGTGCTGGTAAATGTTTAACAACTGACTATATAACACACTTTTAAAATTAATCTACATTACTAATATTTTTCCATGACTTCCTAAAGTCTAGACAATCACAAAACAATAATACATCAAGCTCTGATTTATAACATTTACTGATTTCCAAGGTGTAAATACTCAAACTGAATTTAACAGTAGGCTTAGTCTAAAGTAGCTCCAGCATAGTCCAGGTTATAGGGAAACCAAATAATTGCCATGGGGTAAAAATGCTTGTGCATTATCATCATTGGTTCTTTCTTATTTAACTTTAGTTTATTAGAACAACATAACTAAAATAAACACAACACATGTGATCCTATAAGTGGGTTTTAAATAGAAACAAAGTCTCTGGAATTTCATTCAGCAATACCTCATCATTAATTATCCCATCTGCTACAGCTCATAACAGCAAGAGGTCTTAACAATTTTAAAAGGATTATTATTCAACTTCTTTGCAATGCAGTCCTAATTAAAATAACTTTTTTATTTGTAACCTCTACAGAATGATGTACCAACTATAAAAATTCTTACATTAATAACATTTAACAAGATAAAACATCTAATCCAAGATATGAAGAAAAAAAATTTTGCAGATTATTGTAAAGTGATCAGTTGTATGATGCTAGTGTCCATGTATCATTTAGATCTGAGAAAGAGAGAGAGAGAGACAGGCAGAGACAGAGATAGAGACAGAGACAGAGAGACAGAGAGAGAAAAAAAGAGAGACCGAGATAGAGACAGAGATAGAGAGAGAGACAGAGAGAGAGAGAGAGAGAGAGAGAGAGAGAGAGAGAGAGAGAGAGA
>JAJPUD010001727.1:24814-86825 GCA_023553655.1 Myrmecobius fasciatus | reverse complement strand
GAGAGAGAGAGAGAGAGAGAGAGAGAGAGAGAGAGAGAGAGAGAGAGGAGGAGGATCTCACTATTTTATATTTTGAAGTTAACAGAGATTGTATGGATAACTTACCAGAAAAGTATCCAAAGTGGCTTTTTGGATCAAATCTATTTCTGATCACTTTCTTTTTAATCAGAACAAGAATCTCCAAGACTCAAGAGTTTTAGATAAATTTTTCAGTGATTTTTTTGACAAAACAAATTATAGACAATGCAGAACAAAGACTAGGGCAAGAGTATGTTTTCTGGGGCAAAAAGAGTATATTTTGAGGGATGTTGATAAGGTACAACACCCAAAGAAAATAACAATAATGGACTTTTAACTGATACCTTATACCATTAAAGCTTCATTCTTTTGATTGTGGAATTGTACCTTGTAGCCATGAGACCACTAGAAAAAGCAATGCATTAAGACTGTTATTTGTCCTTTATACCTTAGTGTGGATGAGTTGATCGGATTATTTTGCATCCAATGTGGCAAACAATGGTTTGTAAAATGGCAACTGAAATACCTGATAAGGAGGATATAGCTAATTGGCAGACTGTATTACGATTGAGGGTTAAGAACAAGAATAGAGTTATGGCAATGGTTGGAAATGATAAGACTAAAGCAGCACCTGACAGTTAGTTAGGAGGTTAAATCCAGGGGAATATATAGAAGAGAGGGGACAGCAGGGACAGAATGAGATAATATTGGGTTGAGCTCATCTAGGGTAAATGATGAACAAGAAGGCCAGGGAGAACCCATTTCTCCAGGTATAATATGGTCCTCAGAGGAAGAAGGCCTCATGTCCCCTCCCTTTACAACTTAGTCTTCATCATACCACTAGAAGACAGCTGGAGACAATAAGAGGAAAGCAGCAAAGAAATAAAGCAAGTTGACAAAATGCCTGCAAAACCAGAAAGACTTCTTTTTACTAGCTGTAGTTAACTGGAGTCAGTTACCAAATCTCTTCAAGGCATAATTCTCTCAGAATCAGTTTCCTAACATCCTCCACATGGAAAAATGCTATTTGCTCCAAGTAGTGATATAATGTGAAGCACTTTGGGCATGTGCCAAACTTCCATTACAAATATAATATCTTTGACTTTCTTACTCTAAAATTCTGAGTCAGAAGGCCACAGTGCCAGCTTTAGGGTGAACAGTATTCTCTAAACGCCAAAACGTGATCTTTCCATAAGTGCTTAGGGCATCTCTCATCCAATCCATCTTTGATGGATCATGAAAGAGAATATCTCTAAAAGTGAATGTAGTGAGTGAAGCATGTGGAGACCAGTTTCTGTTGGCAGAAATAAGGTCTTCAACACCTCTATGTGAAAGCTTCTGGAAACAGGGGCTACCATCCAATCCAGCAGAAGACAGCCCATTTCTTCCTTATCCTGAAGAAAAGGGAGAGAGAAAATTTAGTGAGGATGAACAAGAGATTAGGAATTATATGCAGGTTTGAATTCCACAGTAATGCAGGGAATTTGGTTTTTCTTTTGCTTTGGTAAGTCAAGTGAATGGAAGAGATTGCATGAGAAATGAATGAGAAGTAGCCATTTGAGTGGTATAGTTAGATGGATATGTCTAAAGCATTTCAGTTTGTGCATAGCTCTCTCCTTTCTCCCTAGACAACCAGCACCTATCCCTAAGATATTTTTCTTTTCTTTTTTCTATTTAATAGTATTTTATTTTCCCCCAATTACATGTAAACATAGTTTTCAACATTGATCTTTTTTTTTTGGCTTAGGCAATTGGGGTTAAGTGACTTGCCCAAGGTCACACAGCTAGGAAGTGTTAAATGACTGAGGTCACATTTGAACTCAGGTCTTCCTGACTTCAGAGCTGGTGCTCTATCCACTGTGCCACCTAGCTGCCCAACATTGATTTTTGTAAGATTTTGAATTCCAAATTTTTTCCTCTCTCCCATCCTCCCCCCTCCCCAAGAGAGCAAGCAATCTGATATAGACTATACATGTATAATCATTTAAAACATATTTTCATATTTCTATATAAATCATGTTGTAAAAGAAAAAATCAGAATAAAAGGGAAAAACCATGAGAAGGAAAAAACATAAACAAATGTTTCCATCACATTCAGTCTCCATAGTTCTTTCTCTGGATGTGGATGGCATTTTCCATCCCATATCTATCAGGATTGTCTTGCATTACCATTTTGCTGAAAGGGGCTAAATCTATCATAATTGATCATCACACAATCTTGCTGTTGCTGTGTACAATGTTCTCCTGGTTCTGCTCACTTCACTCAGCATCAATTCATGTAAGTCTTTTCAGGAATTTTTCTGAAATCAGCCTGCTCATCATTTCTTTTTTTTTTTTATTAAAGCTTTTTATTTGTATAACATATGTATGGGTAGTTCCCCAACATTGATGTTTACAAAGCTTTCCATTACAAATTTTACCCCCAGTCCCCTCCCCTCCCCTAGATGGCAGAAAGTCCACTACATGTTAATAATGTTGAAATGCTTGAGAAGTTATGCAAGAAAAATCCTATCTACAAGAAAAAAAAAAAAAGAATCAGAGAAAGGCAACACAATGCAAGCAAATGTCAACAGAGATCATGAAAATGTTACGTTGTGGTCCATATTTCATATCCCTCTCTCAGGATATATATGGTTTTCTTCAGTGAACAATTGGAACTGGTTTGAGACAATTCTTTGTTGCAGAGAGCCATGTCCATCAGAATTGATCATCATGTAATACTGTTAATGTTTGCTGACTGACTTCATAATATGTAAAGTTATGTAGTAAAATGCTTTGGAAGACAAGTTCTTCCTTATTAAAGTTCTTTCAAGAAAAGCCTGGATGATCTCCTGGTTCTACTGATTTCACCCACCATCAGTTCATGCAAGTCTCTCCAGGCCTCTCTGAAATCGTCCTGTTGGTCGTTTCTCACAGAACAATAATATTCCATAACATTCATATACCATAATTTATTCAGCCACTCTCCAATTGATGGGCATCCCTTCACTTTCCAGTTTCTAGCTACTACAAAAAGGGCTGCCACAAACATTCTTGCACATGTGGGTCCCTTTCCCTCCACTAAGATCTCTTTGGGATATAGGCCCAGTAGAAACACTGCTGGGTCAAAGGGTATGCACAGATTGATAACTTTTTGAGCATAGCTCCAAATTGCTCTCCAGAATGGTTGGATCCGTTCACAGTTCCACCAACAATGTATTAGTATCCCAGTTTTCCCACATCCCCTCCAACATTCATCGTTACCTTTTCCTGTCATTTTAGCCAATCTGACAGGTGTGTAGTGGTACCTCAGAGTTGTCTTAATTTGCATTTCTCTGAACAATAGTGATTTGGAGCAACTTTTCATATGACTAGAGATGGTTTTAATTTCATCTTCTGAAAATTGTCTGTTCATATCCCTTGACCACTTATCTATTGAAGAGTGGCTTGAATTCTTATATATATGTGCTCATCATTTCTTAAAGAACAATAATTTTCCATTACATTCATATATCATAACTTATTCAGACATTCCCCAATTTATGGGCAGACCTCTAATTTCCAATTTCTTGCCACCACAAAAAGAACTGCTACAAACATTTTTGTATATCTGGGTTCTTTCCCCTCTATTCCTAAGACATTTCCAAGGATACCTGTCTATGATTGAAATCCATAACATCTCTGCCTAAGACTTCTGTTCATATCTGCTTCAAACATCTTCCTTAAAGCTATATACATAACAGATGCTCAAATATTTCTTGAATGAAGTAAGACTAGGATTTAAATTAGCTACATGTGATTTCAGATCTGGTCATTTTGTTTTTATGTTACAAAGTAGAGGGAGGGGAAGTCCTGGATGCTTGACCCTTTTCTGGAGGCTAGATTACCAGTTTGTTCCTATATAATAGCTAAGATAATTATTTTAGAAAAACAGAGTTTGCTCAGTAAAAATACATGAGGCTCTTGAATTTTTGCAGGTTTCAGAAAAGCAATATGCTCTTACTATTGCTGCTCTTTCTAGTAACAAGTGTCATTTATGTAGCACTTTTAAGTTTTATAAGAGGGAGCATGGTTTGATGGGTTAAAAAGCTGGCCTTGAAAAATAGAAAGATTTGAATTCAAATTCTGCTTCGATATAATGTAACCCTATGCGTTACTGTACTTCTTAATGTCTAGTGTAACTTTGCAGAGAAGGTGCATCTGACCTTCATTAAAGGTAGAGGGCATTTACCAGTCAAATTAATTTTCTGTCCCTTTCAAGTTTTCAATCAATTTTTAAAATAAATTATTTCAGTTGAGTTAAGGCCTTATCTGACTCCATCTGCCTCATTACTATGATGTATTTATTTACTATTGTTAATAATACCTTCAAATTATTTAATATTTTACCCTATACAAAGTATTTTTACATTATCTCAAGAATCTCATCATTCTGCCCATATATGTATATACCTGGATATAGATAAGTGGATAGACAGATGGGTGAATAGGTCGATAAATATCCAATAATTTCTTTTTATTTACTTATTATCAAAGCTTTTTATCTACAAAACATATTCATGGGTAATTTTTCAACATTGACCCTTGCAAACCCTTGTGTTCCAAATTTTCCCCTTCTTCCCTCCACCCTCTCCCCTAGATGATAGGTAATCCAATACATGTTAAATATGTTAAAATATATGTTAAATCCAATATATGTATACATATTTATACAGATATCTTGCTGCACAAGATCAGATCAAGAAGAAAAAAAAAGTTCTCAGTTTCTCAGAAAACAGAATGCAAGCAAACAACAATAGAAAGAGTAAAAATGATATATTGTGGTCCACACTCAGTTCCCACAGTCCTCTCTGGGCATAAATGGCTCTCTTCATCATAAGATTATTGGAATTGATCTGAATCATCTCATTGTTGGAAAGAGCCACATCCATCAGAATTGATCATCGTATAATCTTGTTGTTGCCACGTACAATGATATCATGGTTCTGCTTATTTCACTTACCATCAGTTCATGTTAAGTCTCCCCAGGTCTCTTTAAAATCATCCTGCTGATCATTTCTTACAGAACAATAATATTCCATAACATTCGAATACCATAATTAATTCAGCCATTCTCCAACTCAGCCATTCAGTTTCCAGTTTCTAGCCACTACAAAAAGGGCTGCTACAAACATTTTTGCACATGTGGGTCCCTTTCCCTCCTTTAAGATCTCTTTGGGATATAGGCCCAGTAGAAACACTGCTGGGTCAAAAGGTATGCAGTTTGATAACTTTTTGAGCATAGTACCAGATTGTTCTCCAGAATGGTTGGATCCGTTCACAGTTCCACCAACCATGTATCAGTGTCCCAGTTTTCCCACATCTCCTCCAACATTCGTCATTATCTTTTCCTGTCATTTTAGCCAATCTGACAGGTGTGTAGTGATATCTCAGAGTTGTCTTAATTTGCATTTCTCTGATCAAAAGTGATTTAGAGCCGATAATTTCTTAAAACTTTAGTGACCAATCAATTTGGAATACACATTTTATTATCTCTGAATAGTTTGCTCAATCTTCCAAGGTGATTGCAAAGGAATTATAAAACTTCTTTAATTTTGTGATTATAGAATTTCTGCTTTAAGCAAAAGCATAAATGGTAGTTGTTTTTTTGGGTGTTGTGAAAGTAGCACATCATTGCCATTAGAGGGAGTATAAGGCACAGAAATGTGATGCATTAAGATTTGCTGTTTCTGAGGCCAGGCTAGAAAGTGCTAGAATAGTGGCAATGCTTTCCCAAATAATCTGGAAACAAATTAACTCTCTTTTTTCAACCATCCAGACCAACTCATTAATTTCTGGTTGTTTTGTTCAGGTTAAAGTGGCATAGGGACAGAGACGGTGGCTGCAGCTTGGTTAGTCCAATCACCCTGCAGGGTAACTTTCTAAAGGAAGGTTACTCTCTTCTCATATAAAGTATCATTTCCAGATTCGGGAAGTTTCCAGCACACTTGAAAATCAGGATTATTGCTTCCCTTCATTTCTATCCTTGTAATATTTGATCTATAGAGACATTTCTGAAATCAAATGTTTCTTATTGATGTATATTGCTCATTGTGTAAAGAAACAAGTAGATAGTGTTGCTGGCTTATAAATTACTTTCTTCAAATAGCAGCATAAGGTAAATAATTTCAAATGTTCCAGGAAAAAAAGTCAGTTGCTGAGCAATTGGACATTACACCTTTTTTTAAAAATTGAAACCTAAGATTTTATTAGTGTAGAGAGCTCTTTGGCATGGAAATTTCCTCTACTGATACAGGGCTGCTTTTCATAGTCTTAGAGAATTACCTAGGATGTTGAGAGGTTAATTGACTTGTCCATGATTATACAATGAATATTTACAAGAGGCCATCTTTTAAGTGAGGGGAGAGAGAAGGGATTGTGTTCATAGTTCTTAGGCCAGCTGTCCAACTATTTTGCCAAGTAAAGGATTTAAATAGGAGTCTTCACATAAGAATCCCCAATTTATTTTAGAATATATAAGACCATCCAAATGGGGGATAATTTAGATCACAACAAAAAATGCAGGGAGATTTTCTTCACTGTGTACAGTAGCACTGGTCTAGTAAAGCAGTTGTCACACTTTTTGGTTATAGGACATCATTTCACTCTCTCTTTTAAAAAAATTATTTTTATTTTATAGAAGAAATATCTTCAAAGAATACAAATGATAGAATTATAGCATACATGACAAAAACAAAAACCGACCCCCAAAACAGAGATGGATATTTGTTATCATTTATTACTACAAGAGAAGAGTACTCATTTCAATACTTAGCTTCCTAGGCAGTTAACAATGATTATAAACAGAAACAAATCCTTTTTATTTGCTGAGATGCTATCTTGCAAAAAATTGAATGAATTAACTTTTAAACTTTCTTTTCTTTTGTTTGGCCTATTCTTGGTGTTTCTCAAATAGGACTATTAGCAAAAATAACACTATACTTAATCACTTTCTACCTAGAATAACATTCATATCAAGGCAGAACATTCTTTGTTAGGTAACAGTGATTGAGTAAAATAAAAACTAAGGGAAATACAAGTTTAAGGCTTTTGGATTCTATTTTTAGGCTGAATATTCCTTGTATGGAACATCTTTTTAAAAAATATACATTACATTTAGGGCAGGTAGTAGTCCAATGAATGCAGCACCTAGATTCAAGAAGACTCATTTTTCTTAATTAAAATCCCATCTCAGATACTTATTTGCTGTGTGACCCTGCACAAGTCACTTAACCCAGTTTGCCTTACTTTCCTTATTTATAAAGTGATCTGGAGAAAGAAATGACAACTCACTTTGGTCGATTTGCCAAGAAAGCCCCAAATAGGGTCATGAAGACTTAGGTTTGATTAAAATGACTGAATAAGAAATAGCGTTCCATTTACTGAGGATGAGGTATGCTATGGCAAATTTCACTCTTAGTAACTGAGAAATTATGGTGTATAAATTTGGGGAAATTATGGCTACCTCCTGTCTTGTTTCAGGTATTCTACTGTCATCATGGCTTCTTTTGAAGCTAGGATAGTCAGAGGACAGAATATAGCAGAAGTGATGGTGGTTCTCCAATCTGGTTAATTCCTGCCTTTGATGCACAGGACCTAACCCATTCCTTCTTCATATCTGTTTTCATTTAATTAAATCTCCTTTCCTTATTATGGCCCCACTCATTTGGAGAGACAACAAAACAGAGAAGGTAGAAGAAGATAGACCAAACAAAGGAGGGGTGGGGAGCACAAAATTAATTGGGTAAGAATCTAATTGCATTTTTTATATTCTGAATTATTGAAATGGAGACCAAGGAAAGGCTCCTACTCTAGAAAAGCAGGCTTCTATCTAAATTGAGACACACAAAGGAATTATCTGGAAATACAGATTTTTGTACTTTACATGCCAGCATACCAGTTTTCCTTTTTTTTTTATTAATTCTGAACTTAATAAATAAAACAAACATTTCTATTACAAAGTGAAATAGGAAAAAAGAGGATTGCATCTGAGACTGCAGACTTATGTAGAACTTGCTATTCCTTTTAAATATACAAGTTATATAACTTTCTTTTTTTAATCTTTCTCTCCTATTACTATTAGATGCATTTTTGTATGCATTACATATATGTATATATGCAAATGTATATGTGCAAGTATATATCTATATATGTGTATTTACATATATATACATATGTATGTGTGTATATATATATATATACATATATATATATTCTTTTTCTGGATTCAAATAGCATCATCCTTCATAGTGATGAAGTTTCAGGGATATAGAAGCACTGAACCCATCACATATGTTGGGGTTTCAGGTTCCCTCATACGGTCCATCAAATGTTGGGAAGAGAAGGTTTGGATCTCAAAAATATAATCAGAATATAGGTCAGTGTCACAAGGTATCTCAAAAGAATTCACAGGCTTAGACTTTTCTCCAAATCAAGAAGCAAAGATTATATTATTATGCCATTGGCAGAAGGGCTTAAGTTCCAAGAGAAGTTTTCTTTTCTTTTTTTTTTCTTATTTAATAGTATCTTATTTTTTCCAATTACATGTAAAGATAGTTTTCAACATTCACTTTTGTGAGATTTTGAGTTCCAATTTTTTTCTCCCTCCCTTCCTTTCCTCCCTCCTCCCCAAGACAGCAATCTGATATAAATTATATATGTACAATCATTTTAAACATATTTCTATATTCATTATATGATAAATGAAAAATCAAAATAAAAGAGAAAAACCATGAGAAAGAAAAAACAAACAAAAAAGGTGAAAATATTGTGCTTTGATACACATTCAGTCTCTATAATTCTTTTTCTAGATGCAGATGGTATTTTTCATTCCAAATCTATTGGAATTGTTTTGGATCACTATATTGCTAAGAAAAACTGAGTTATTCAAAGTTCTTCATCTAACAAACTTTGTGTTGCTGTTCTAGTTCTGCTCACTTTACTCAGCATCAGTTCATATAGGTCTTTTTAGGCTTTTCTGAAATCAGCCTTTCATCATTTCTTATAGAACAACAGAATTCCATTACATTCAAATATCTCAACTTATTCAGACTTTCCCCAATTGATAGGTATTCAGTCAATTGCTAATTTCTTACCATCACAAAAAGAACTGCTACATACATTTTTGGACATGTGGATCATTTCCCCTTTTTTATGATCTTTTTGGAATATAGACTCAGTAGAAACATTGCTGGATCAAAGGGCATACACAATTAGATAGTCTCCAAAGGAGAATTTTAGCCATTAACAAGGAGAAAGATGAGAGTTTCTAGTGAAACTCACATTAACCAGGGGAAAGAAGCCATTAAGGAGGAAGATGCCATTAAGGTGTGGGAAATTCCTAATGAACTCTCAATGTCATAAGGTGGGATAAATTTCTGAAAAAAAAAAAAAAGAGTTTTATAGGGGATTTCTGTCATTGACTAGTGGGCTAATGATTTGGGGGGAAGCAAATTATAAGGTGGGATAATCCTGAAAAAGAAGTTTAGCACCCTAAAAAGAGTTAGCTATAACAAGGAAAAAGAAGTCATAAGGTTTGGTAAGTTTCTAGAGAACTGGAGACACCATAATGTGAACTAAATAGCATTGCAGATAGGTTGACATCATAACTTGACCTTCTGATTGAATACTCTGTAGGGTTTGTCAGTGCCAGGGGTTGAACAAGAAATCATTCATTATTTTAATTAGCTTTTAGGTGACTTTTTAGGATCTTTCCAAGTGTATCATCATATCATTTGCAAAAAAGAGATTGTTTTATTACTTCATACCATATTCTGATTCCTCCTATTTCTCTTTTTTCTATTGTTATTGCTAGGATTTCCAATGCAATATAGAATAATATTGGTGACAGAGGCACCCTTGTTTCACCTGATCTTAATGGAAAAATTCTAGCTTATCCCCATTATGAATAATGTTTGCTGAAGATTTTAGGTAAATGCTTCTTATGAATTTAAGATAAAGCATTTATATCTCAACTTTCCAGTGTTTTTAATAGAAAAAAGTATTCTACTTTATCAAATGCTTTTTTCTGCAACTTGATATAATTATATGGTTATTATTTTAATTATTGATATAATCAATTATGTTCATATTTTTTAAATATTAAACGATTCCTGCATTATTATTGATATGAATCCCATTTGGTCATAATGTATGATCTTTGTAATATATGGCTGTAATCTTTTAGCTAGAATTTTATTTAGGATTTTTGCATCCGTATTCATAAATGAAATTGGTCTATAATTTTCTTCCTCTGTTTTTACTCTTCCTGGTTTAGGTATTAGTATAACATTTGCTTCATAAAATGAGTTTGATAGGACCCCTTCTTAGTTTTTTATTTCAAATAATTTATTTAATATTTAATAATTGGTCTTTAAATGTTTGAAAGAATTCACTTATAAATTTGTCTGATCCTGATGCTTTTTTTATGAAGCTCATTTATCATCTGTTCAATTTCTTTTTCTAAAACATAGAAAATTAGTCTATTTAGATATTTTGTTGTCTTTTCTGCTAATGTGGACAGTTTATATTTTTGAAAATATTCTTCCATTGCACTTAAGATGTTCAATTTATTTGCACATAATTGGACAAAATAACTCCTTATACTTGCTTTGATTTCATTTTTTGTTAGTGGCATATTTTCCCTTTTCATTTGAATACTAGTAATTTTGTTTTCTTCACTCTTTAAATCACATTAATCAATGGTTTATCTATTTATTGTCTTTTCCCACAATACCAATGCCTAATTTTATTTATTAATTCAATGGTTTTCTTCCATTCAATTTTTATTAATGTTACCTTTAACTTTTAGAATTTTTTATTTAGTGTTTAATCAGAGATTTTAATCTGTTCTTTTTCTAGTTTTTTTTTAAATTACATACCTAATTCATTGCTCTGCTCTTTCTTCATTTTATTGATATAAGCATTTAAGGATAGAAATTTTCCTCTGATTACTGCTTTTGCTATATCCCATAGGTTTTAATATATCTAATTATTGTCATTTTCTTTAATGAAATTGTTGTTTCTATAATTTGCTTTTTAACCCACTCATATTTCAATATTTGGTTCTTTAGTCTCCAATTAGTTTTTTTTCCTATGTTTTCATGGTCCCTTATTAAATATAATTTTTATTGAGTTGTAGTTTGTAAAGGAAGCATTTAATATTTCTGCTTTTAGCTATAAAATTTGTATGCCCTAATATATGATCAACCTTTATAAAGTTACCATATACCACTGAGGAAAGGATGTTTTCCTTTTTATTCCCATTGAATTCTTTCCAGCTAGCTATCATCTCTAACTTAACTAAAATTCTACTCATTTCCTTGATTGTCTTCTTTCTTTTCTTTTTTCTTTTTTTGTTAGATTTAAATCTAGTTCTAAGAGGGGAAAATTAAAGTTCCCCATCATTATAGTACTACTATTTCACCTGTAATTCATTTAGTTTTTTCCCCCCTGAGGCAATTGAAGTTAAGTGACTTGCCCAGGGTCATACAGCTAGGGAATGTTAAGTGTCTGAGACCAGATTTGAACTCAGGTCCTCCTGACTTCAGGGCTGGTGCTCTATTCACTGTGCCACCTAGCTGCCCCAATTCATTTACTTTTAAAAAAATTAGATGTTATAGTATTTGATACATATAGGTTTAGCATTGATATTGCTTCATTATGTATGGTATATTTTATGATAATAAAGTTTCCCTGTTAATCTCTTTTTACTCAATCTATTTTAGTTTAACTTTGTCTGAAATCATGATTGCTACCCCTGAAATTTTTTTGCATCACCTGAAGTATAATAAATTCTGCTCCAGTCATTTATTTTAACTCTGTTTGCATCTCTCATTTTTAAATATGTTTCTTATAAGCAGAATATTATTGGTGTATTCTAATTTAAAAACTATTCTACAATCCATTTTCCTTCTATGGGTAAATTTATCCAATTCACATTCAAATCTATAATTACCATTTGTGAATTTTCTCCATTTAATTTTTCCTCACTATTGTGCATAGTGCTCTTTTTTACCTATCCTTCCATTAGTTTACTTCTAAACACTGCCTTCCTAATTCACATATTTAAAAAAAAAAAAATCTCTCCATTATCCCCTAATCCTCCTCTAATTCTCTAAGAGTTCCTCCCTTTTCCTTTTCCCTACCCTCCTAAATCTTAATCTACATACCCTTCTAAATAAAGCCTGCTCTCCTTATTCTGTCCCCTTGTCCTCTAATTTTTATAAATTTAGAAAACTTTTAAATCCTTCTAAATCCTTTTTATACATGTTGTTCCCTCTTTAACACAGATCTGATGAGACTTAAGTTCCAACACTACCAGCCCTCCATCCCCACCTGTTTCCTCTGTATCATTTCTTCCTTTCACATCTTAGTTGTGTGAGATAATTGCTCCTTTTTACAATTTCCTACTAAACTTTCTTTTTTAGATTCACCCATCATATTCAGCTCAGTCCCAACCTTTCTTACAAACTACCTAGGTTCTAATGACAATCTTAAGAATACTGATTTTTTATTCTTATTTTTCAAATGAGAAGTAAACAGTTTGACCTTATTGAGTCCCTTGTAATTGATCTTTAATATGAATCTTATATTTTTGCTCCATCCTATATGTCAAATTTCCCATTAAATTCTGGTGTTTTGTGAGAAATACTTGAAAGTTTTCCAGTTTATTGAATATCCTCTTTTTTTCCATTAAAAATTATACTTAGGGTCAATGTTGAAGAGTAACCCATACATATGTTTTGCAAATAAAAAGCTTTAATAAAGAAAAAATCAAACTGGCAAAATGGAAAAAGTAAAGAAAGCTCACAAAAGAGAATCAGTCATTCTTCAAAATTAGAATTGGGTGACTAATGCCTTCATGAAACATTCATGAATATAGGGCCAGGCTTCTCTCCACTTCTTCATCTGTAGTGTATATACTGCTAAATGAGTGTCAGACACATCAATATTTTGTATTTTTCTCATTGGTATAACATGGCAGATTAATATAAGAACAACTTTGGCTTTATATCATTGCTATAAGGTCACCTCTATGTGGCTGTCTCCTATTCCCTGAATGTACTTTAGCCTTGACTGAAAATCTCATTACTTCTAAACTCTCTTTAAACATCACCATATGAAGGTATTCTTAATCTCTCTTTCTATTTACCGTTCTCACCCAGAGTTAATGATTATTCATTTTTGGTGAGTGTATAGGTTCATGGAAATCATTAAAATGGATGGATATCTTAAGAATAGTGTAATTGATTATTTTTGCAAAGGAAAGTCCCTAAATCTCCCGTGAATAAAGGAAAAACTATTTGCATCAAAAAAAAATTATACTTAACTTTGCTAGGTAAGTTATTTTTGGCTGCAACCACTGCTATTTTGCTCTTTGAAATATAATGCTCTGTCTTCTAGTGTAGTGGCTACTGGGTCTTGTGTAATTCTGATTGTGGTTTTGCAGTATTGAAATGCTTTGCTGTTGTTCTTGTTGCTCATAATATTTTCTCCTTACCCTCAGAATTTTTTAACTTACCTATGATATTCCTATGGGTTTTCATGCTAGGATCTCTTTCAGATGCTAATCAGTGGATTAAAAAATTCTATTTTACTCTCTTGTTCTAGAACTTCAGCGTCATTTCCCTTAATTATTTCTTATAATATTGTATCAAGATTATTTTATAATTGTTAACTTTCAGGTAATTCAATATTTTTAATAACATCATTCACTTTCCCTTGCCCCGTTCTAGTTTTTAAGGAGTTATTTTTTTCTTTAAGATTCTATATCTTTTTTTCTAGTTGGTTGACTTTCTTTTCTTAATTTTTTTTTTGGATCTCTTATTTTTTTCCAAATTTTTCCTCAATTTCTCTTATTTGATTTTAAAGTCCTTTTTAGATTCTTCCAAAAACTGTTTTTTGGACTTATGACCATTTGATGTTGCTTTTGGGGTGGGAGTAGCTTTTTTTTTAACTTCATTATCTTCTTCTGAATAAGAACCCAAATTTTTTCTGTCCCGGTAATAGCTGTCTATGGTTGAGCTCTTTCTTTTTTTGCTTACTCATTTTTATTTTTATTTTGTTGGCAGCTTACTATTATAATCAGTCTAGTCTCAGGGTATGAGAAATGGTGTTCCAGGTCTCAGACTCTTTCTACTGTTGTTTTCTGAATTTGTCTAGGCCCAATCTTAGGACTCAATTTGTTGCAAACACTCTAGTTCCCTGTAAACCCTCCAGCAGTTGCAACCTTCCATACTTCCCTCTGAAGTGAAACCCAAACCAGGAACTCTATTATGTGTCCATTGCTAGCAGGGTCCACACTTCTAAGCTATAGCACTCATGGGACCTGTGCTAACTCCTTTGCACCACTAGCTAAACCCAGGGACCACACCTAGTCAACACAGCTGGGCCTGGCATCCCTTAATAGTAAAGGATCCTTCAATGTTCCCTTACTCAAATGTCTGTCACTGACCCCATCTTTAAGGTAAAAATTCCTACTTTAATTGGGCCAAACCTCAGAAGTTTGAGTCTTTTTTTCAGGTCTTTTCCATTTGTCCTAGGAGTACCTCTACTCTACCCCAACTCTTATTTTTGCTGCTTTACATTACCCTGAAGCATTGTTCTGTCTTGTTTGTGAAGGAAATCTGGAGAGCTTGGAATTTTCTGACCTACTCCACTATCTTCCTCCCAGTTTTCCAATATAACTTGTTATTTGGCAACTAAATGTTTTATGTTTTTAAAAATTGTTTATGATCCAAAATAATTTTGTGGGTTTTTTAAGATTATATTTATCAATATTCACTGTGTCA
Organism: Myrmecobius fasciatus; assembly: GCA_023553655.1. Taxonomy (NCBI): domain Eukaryota; kingdom Metazoa; phylum Chordata; class Mammalia; order Dasyuromorphia; family Myrmecobiidae; genus Myrmecobius; species Myrmecobius fasciatus. The sequence continues at coordinate 71,997 of JAJPUD010001727.1, read as the reverse complement.
GAAATTCAAATATCTTAGTGTCATTATGAAAAGAGTTTTGACCTTTTAGACTTCTTAAAAGAGTCTCAGGGACTCTCAAATGTCCCCAGACCATATATATATATATATATATATATATATATATATATATATGGAGAACTGTTGATCTGGAAGAAGAAAAAATGATTTGAGATAAGTAAGATTTGATATGATTGTCAGAGTTAGTACAAAAGAATAGGAATGGGCAGGCACGGTTATATTATGTAAGTTATTATTTAGATCCAGTTTCTTCCTGTGTGGGATGATGATCACTAATATACTATAACAATAATGATAATAGCAAAAGCTAGCATTCAAGCTGTATTTAAAAATCTGCAAAGTCTTTTACATACATCATCTCATCTGAGCATCACTCCAACCTTGTAAGACTACAGCTCTTATTATCTTCCCAAGATCATAAAGGTTAGGAGATTTGTCTACTATAATATGATGTGTAAGTTTCTACCATCAAGAATCTCATTTCTTAAAAAAAAAAAAGAAAGAAAGAAAGAAAGAAAGAAAAAGAAAAAAGCAATGAATTAGGCATGTAACTGGAAAAAGCTTAAAAAAAGAACAAATTTTAAAATCCAATTAAATACCAAATCAGAAATTTTGAAACTCAAATGAGAGATAAATAAAATAGAGACTAAGAAAACTCTTGAACTAATGAAAAAAAAAGAATCTCATTTCTTTATCATGGAGACAATATGCTAACGTCAGAAAGAAAACATTAACACTTAGGAGAATCAAGAAATTTTTGTTAAAGAAGATAGAATTTGAACTGACGTTTGAAGAAAGCTAGGGAATCCAGGAAGTAGAAATGAAAGAATAAATTTCAGGGATGAAAGATAACCAGTGAAAATATGTATGTCTTGTTCAAGGACCTTCAAGGAAGCTCTAGATTACAGAGTACATGCACATGAGTAAGTATAAAAAGACTTGAAAAGTAAGAAGAGGATAGGTTATGAAGGGATTTAGAAGTCAAACAGAGGGTTTTATATTTGATCCTTGAGGTAATAGAAAAATATTGAATGATACCTGATGGGTGACTTGGCACATCTGTATTTTAGGAAGAATAATTTGACCCTTCAGTATTGAATGGATTGGAGAGATGAGACAGACATTTAAAACAGGGAAATACTAACCAGAAGACTATTGTAATAGACCAGTCATGAGGTGATGAGGGGCTAAAATAGAGTGGTGGCAAGGTCAGAGGATAGAAGAGGGAGTAGATGAGATGTTACAAAGATAGAATTTTTTAAAATAGTTTATTTCCTTATTTTAACATTCTTTAAAAAAATTTTTTTGAGTTCCAAATTGCCTGCTTCCAGATTCTTTTGCACTCATTGAAAAGACAACAAATATATCAATAATACATTTCCATATTAGTTATGTTGCAAAATTTAAAAAGCAAAAATAAAATAAAGTGAAAAACAATATATTTTATTAGTTTCTCTATTTGGAGATAAATATCATTTTTTATTATGAGTCTTTCAGAATTGTCTTAGATCATTATATTAATCAGAATAGCTAAAATTTTCTCATTTGATCATCATTACAATATTGCTATTACTATGTATAATGTTCTCCATTTTCTGCTCACTTCACTTTGCATTAGTTCATGTAAGTTTCCAGGTTTTTATGAAACCATTCCCTTCATCATTTCTTAGAGCACAATATATTACATCACAACTATATGCCACAACTTGCTCAGCCATTCCCCAATTGGTGGGCATCCCCTCAATTTCCAATTCTTTGCCATAAGAAAAAGAGTTGTTATAGATATGTTAGTACATATAGATTCTTTTCCCTTTTTTAACCTTTTTGTGATGCTGACTTAGTAGTAATACTGTTGGGTCAAAGAGTATGCAGTTTTATAGCCCATTAGACACAGTCCCTATTGGTCTTCAAGATAGTTGGATCAGTTAGCAACTTTACCAATAGTGCATTAGAGTACCTATTTTCTGCATGCCCTCTAGTATTTGTCATTTTCCTTTTCTATTGTGATAGCCAATCAGATATGTGTGAAGTGGTACCTCAGAGTTGTTTTAATTTGTATTTCTCTAATCAATAGTGATTTAGAGCATTTTAAAAATATGATCATTGGTAGCTCTAATTTCTTCTGAAAATTGCATGTTTATATCCTTTTACTATTTATCATTCAGGAAATGGCTCTTCTTTCTACAAATTTGACTGTTTCCTCACAATGGTAGATTGGCAGGATTTGGTAGAAGTGAAAAAGAATGTGGAATTGAGGATGACATCTAGCTTGGGAATCTAATGACTGGGAGGATAGAGGTCCCCTTGATAGTAATAGGGAAATTTGGAAGAAAGAAGAGTTTTAGAGGAAAGATAATGAGTTCCATGTTGGACATGTGGAGTTGAAGATGTCTATAGGAGAGTCAGTTTGAGATATCCTGCAGGCAGTTGGAGATGTGATACTGGAGGTCAGGAGAGAAGTCAGGAAAAAAGGTAACAAAATATAATTCCTCCTACATAGCAGAGAGATATGAAGGAAGGCTTTAAGTTCTGTTGCCTAGGGGTTAAAGGAAGTCAGGAATTCTGAAAGAGAGAGACAGAAGGGAGAGCATACAAGACATGGCAGACGCCAATAGCCAGAGCAAAGGAAGACTAGAAATGAAACATCGTGTGTGAGGAACATCCAGGAAAGTCAAAGGCAGAATAGACAGCTGATCTGGGAGTCAAGAAGACCAGATTTTGAATATGACCTTGGACATTTATTAGCTGTATGACCATGGGCAGATTACTTAATAACTGAAGGCTTCAGTTTCCTGAGCTGTGAAATAGAGATTATAAAACTACTTACCTCTTAGAGTTGTTATAGGGATTAAATGAGATAATGTTATAAAACATACTTAGTGTAGTTCTTGGTATACAGTAAACACTATAAATGCTTATTCCCTTTCTCCTTTATTTATCCCATTTTGACTGGACTACAGAGTACATAGAAGGCAGTACTGTGCAAGAAGACTAGAAATGCAGGAAGGAATTTCTCATGGTGTTTATTCTCCTCTACTTCTATTCCTCACAAAAGTTTGGCTGGTAAATTGGCTTGAGAAGGATACTGATGTGCTTGGGCACCAATATGATGTAGCTGATGTAGATACCAGATGATGGCAGGCACCAAAAGTTGGGGTTTGGTCATGAGAAAAATTCACGATGACCATTCTCTTTGGCAAAAGGTTTTTAGGGGAATAGGTTACAGACAAAATGAAGGGATACAAAAGACACTGGGAATAGCAAATATGAAATAGAGTAGGAGAGCATATGAAAGACAAGTTCCTCAATGGAACTCACAATTACCCAGTAGAAAGTGAGCACCCCATGAGGTTGAGGGATAACCTTAGCTGGCAGGCTAAATCCTGAAAGGGACTTAGCACCCTAAAAGAATTAGTTATAAGGAAGAGAAGGGTTGGGAAGCATAGTGGAGTTAGGGGAGATATCACATGACATGATGGGGGGGGGAGAGGATAAGGAGAAACACATTACAAGGCAGAGTGCTGTGGTAGACTGACTCAGAGGAAGGCAGCAGACATGGGATGGCCCATAAGTAGATTTTATCTCAGAGACATGACTGGGATTTCTAATAGGTCATGGCAAGGTGGGACTGTCTAAGTCCTCTACAGAGAGTGGGTTTCAGGAGTTTGACATACCTTGGATTTCAGACTGGATCACCTCCCCAAAGTCTGGGACTACAGAGTTAAATTAATCTCTATCAGAGCCTTTTCCCTACCTACCTTAGGGATTAATTTTTATTAATTCCTCTGCTAACCACACCTAACATTGAAGACCTCATCAATACCACTTATCCAAAGAAACTTTCCCAACTTTTTTCAGTCAAAAACCAACAAGCTTTCCAACAACTTTCTCTCTTAATTATTTCTCAAATATTGAAAATTCAGTTATTCTGGTAGTGTGTTCATTGTTCTTTGGACAATTATTTCATAACTAGGTAAGTCAATGTTTTAAGGTTTCAAATTATTATATTCTTGACATCTTTTATTCCCCTTTCTAATATACAGACACCCTTGCTGAAAAAGCAAAGACGTAGGCCTGAGAATCATTTTGTATTTTTATCTCATGGATTTTCATGACTAAAAAATTCATCATAATGGCCATTCTCTCCATGCTTTTGGGACCATACTTGAAGCCTTTCCAGCATGGTAGAACTTGCCACAGCTTGGGCTCTGCCAGCATAACCTTCAGAGTACCCAGGGTTTTTAATGACTTCAAGCTTCTCCCTGAAATAAAAAACAATGTTGTTCTGGTGATGCAATATATACAGGTGATAAGAAATATCACAATCCCAAAAGAATCAAAAAAATTGCAGGTCACCTGAAAGTCTGTGGACAGTGTAAAAAAGTGAATAAAAAAGGTTGCAACCTATTACCAATGAATTTTATGTACCTTCCTTGTCACTGCTTTCTATGATACCCTCATGAAGCAGTCATCATGCTGGTCTGAGCTCTATCTGTACTCCAAGACTGACTATATCATCTGTTGCCAAAGACATAGTATATGTGGTGGTGACTCACCTAAAATACCAGATGCTGGTCCAAACTTTGGACTTCACAATCTTGACTCATGTCAGCCACTTAATGAACTATTTTACCTACTACACTGTCATCTGTCTTTCCTCCCTGTATAATTTTGTAGATAGTTGAGGGCTTATTCTCTTGTGCTAGATGGTCCTGGCCTGCCCCTGCAAGTACTTTTCTTTCTAGCAAGCCCCTGCCCAGAAATAATTCCGTTTCCCCTGAAATAAAAAAGAAGACAGAGAAGAAAGAGGGGAAGAAAAAGAAAGAACGAGTGGCAAGGAAGAAGGAAACATAGGCAAGATGAATATGAAATTTATATAAAAATTTTATATTGAATTTATCATATACTTAAAAAAGAAAAACAAGCTTTACATAATAAATATTTGCAGTTTCATATATATTCTTTATTTTCTTTTATTTTATATATAGAAATGCTCATATACAAAATAAAAATAAATTTAAAGAAATTTTTTAAAAGTGTGTGCATTCCAGAGGCCAGGTTAAGTCACAAATTTCTATGATGTTAAGCCACTAACTAGATAAAAGGTGGTTAGCCTTTGGTAGTGTCATGTCCCTTTTGGCTATCTAGTAAAGCCTTCCTACAATAAAGTTTTAATATATAAAATAAAATATATAGGATTGTCAAGGAAATAAATTATATTCAAATAGTTATCCAAAAAAAAATTAAGACACCCTGAGCTAGAACCTTGCTTCTTCCTCCTCCACTTCCTCATTGTAAATCATCTCAAAGACCAGTAGGAAAATGCCCTAAGGAGACTGTGGTCATTTCTATTAATTCACTATTCAGCTTCTTACAGGTACCAAGGAAAGAGAAGAATATTGCTTTCTTATAGATGATTAGGCTAACCAGTAGCTCTTGTTCTTGTTTCTGACTCTTGTAGTTTCTTTCTCTCATAACTTGTTTTATTGCTAGTGTTCACCAGCCTTTTCACATAGGCTGGTGTTCCTAAACTTGCCCTATTTTCCACTTTGGTCAAAAGTAAGCCCTATGTAACTAGAGGAATGAAAAAGATCTCACTCCTTGGCTGTAGAACATATGATGTTATCAAAGTAAAAGTAAAACCAACCTATTGAGTCATGTAGATAAAATGACTAAAGTTAGAACAAGATGAAATTGGGACTTTACTACCTGAGAAGCTGTTTTGTTGAAGAGGCAAGGAATCTCAGAGTTGAAATGTATCTCAGATACTATCTAATCCAACCCATATCCTGAATCCCTTCTACTGTAAAAGTGGCAAGTGTTCATCTAATCCAATGCCTCTTTATAAATTCTACCCAAGAAAGAGTCTGTGGCTTTAGGGAGGACTAAGGAGACAATATGCAAACAACAATGTCATTTATACACACACACACACACACACACAGGGGGATTAATGAAGGCCTTTCAGGTCTGTTACATTTTGGGATTGACCAACCTGAATTAGCCCTGAGGAATCTCAAATTACATATTTGACAACAATGAGCTCTAAGACCTCAGGAGTGCTGAATTTACCTTTACTAAGATCATCAAAGGATGACACATGATTAAAATTCTGGATAGTGACAATCAGATGAGGCTTCATTTGTTTCTTTGAGATCCTCACAAAGAGATTTTTCAATCTAAATCCTGATGTCAGCAGCTGGCACAAATCATGAGAACCCCACTAAATCAGAAGATTAATGACCCCTTTACCACAGACTGCTTAAGAGGAACTGTAAGACTGTTTTGCTGCTTCCTCCACTTCCCCTAGCTTCTGGCGCAACTGAAATATTTGCCTTGGGTACTATTGCTCTTTTTAAAAAAGGACAACACTAGTTTTAAAATGTTGTGCCTTTTTTGGTAGAAGGTAGAGTACCCTCAACCAAAAACCTCATGCTGGTATATGCTAACTATCCAATATGTTTGCTAAATTTTCTGCAGGCCATGTCATTACCTAGATCATAAACATTTCCCCAGTAATAACAAAAGCACTTGATACTAAGGGACTGATCAGTTTTTGGCTTCTAAACTTCTCCCCATCATCCAGCTGAAGTATTCATAAAAAGTACAGTTAAGGAGAGAATCAAGCCAACGGAAGCCAGACTCTTCCTGTACGGGTCACCAAATGTTGAGCTTTGGGAAAGGACCCCAAAAGGTTGGGGTCACAAACCGGTGTCTTGAGGTGTCTCAAAAGAATTTGCAGGCTTGATTCATTTCCTAGTCAAGGGGCAAAATTTATTGTACTTGTAATGCCAATTTAAGCAGTTTAAATTCCAAGGGAATTTACCAAAGAAACAGAAGCAAGGAGACACATTTATCTAGTTCTTCATGTTATAGAAATGCTAATTTTATGGCCCAGAGGTAGAACCAAGGAGTAGTCTCTGGAATTTGGCTATCACTGACCAACAGACTATCCATCTGACAGTCAGCAATGGATTGAAGAGTGGTCTACTGACTATTGTCTCAGGAGTTTGATCTGTGGGACTAACCTGAGTTCAGAAGACTTTAGAATTCTCAGGTTGGGTGTGAGGGGCCTCAGTCACAGATTCCAAAGCCAGAGGATTTAGAATCATTGACTTATTGTTAGAACAGAAGCTTCCTAAGATTAGGGGACCTTAAAATTATTGCTGTCTCTCCTAGAAGCTAGATTACATCATTGACACCTAAAAGGCAAAGTCTCTGCCATTGCTAATTTCTGGCCTTTACATTTTCCACTGTTGCCATACAAAGTCTTAAAAACACAGAAAAGAGTTTTCCCTCTATACATTTATATGAATAAAGTCAATTAGCACAAAAACTTATGGGGAATTTAAGACCAATTAGTAGCTTTAAAAGCAGCAAGCAAATCCAAAAATGTCATGGTTTAGGTCAAATTCCAAAATTCTTTCCCCAGAATTTCCTCCTCAGTGATTTAGTTCTGTCTCACAGTCTGTAACCTACCACTGAAAATTGCACAAAAGGATACATGGAAAATATGATAGGTGCTAACTTTGCCATAGCTCAGTATCCTGGGTGGATCTTATTTTCTTAGGTGGAATTAAGAAGTAAATGGTGCAGGAAGGCGGTAGGAGAAAGATTGTACTCTTGTCTGACTTGGGTAAATTTTCTCTTTTGCAAAGAGGAAAACAATTTGTAACCAATTTTTCAAGGGATTTTTCTTTTTCTTTTTTTTCTTTTTGCCTTAGAAGAGTTAATAAATCAGGTTTTCTGGTAACAGCATTAAATTTGGAGTCAGTTAAGCAAATCATTTAACTCTCTGGATGTTAGTGTTGTCATGTAAAATGAGGGTATTAGGCTAGATTATCCCTTTCAATCCTTGATCATCTGAATCAGCAAAGAGAATACTATAGAATTCTGTCATGCAACCACATCATTACAAATCCAACTATTATAATTATCCAACAATTCTGGGAAGGGAGCCCTATACTAGTTGCTAAGGAGATACAAAGTTCAGCTTAGATATTCTTCTTACTTTCATAAACCTTTTAGGAAGAAGATAAGACATATAAATGAGTATAATGACATATATAATACAGGATAAACATATAATACCTGATAAAAAGAAAAGTTTCTAATCTCATTGGGGAGTTAGGTTATATGCCAATTCAGATGGAGTCTTTTAAAGGACAATTTTTTTTCCTGTATTACTCAAGTTCTTTTAGAATTTAGAAAAGCAAATGCTTGAAAACAATTATCCTTAATTAACAAGAATTAACTTAACCCAGAAGGGAAGGTTTATCTTAGTTCTGGCCCAGGATCAGACAGCCTCTCTGAAGAAGGGTGAGTACATATGAATTCAGGCACAGTTTCTAGGGATTACTGGACTCTTAAAGAGACTTTTCTTCATCTTGCCAACTATAGTAACTGCATAGGTTTCAGTGGGGTAGTCATCCTTGTTTTAAGAAAAGCTACTACATCCTACTTATCTAATCGTAGAACTTTGGAAAGGATTATAGCAATGTGGCAAATGGCATTGTCTCCATGGTGTGGCCTCCAGACGTCCCAGAGACTGTAGGCATTAAGAACAAAATAAGAATTTTCAAAAAAAATTATACTGACTGAGGCAACTGAAGCAGCCCCAAAACTTTTAGCTACACTTTAAGAGGCCTAATAAAGAAGAAAGAACTGTAATATGTGAACATGATCAAGGTTTTTTTTTTTTGTTTTTTTTTCCAGCTGGAACATCATATGGCACACACATTGTGTAAATAGAATTTATGTCAAATTGGAAGGAGACCAGAGGCTTCTATGATCTAGGAAAGCACTGACCTATCAACTTTTTCTGGGGTGGAGACAAGCTAGAGCTAGATGTCAGAGAAGGAAGGAGGAATAAGAGGGGTCATTGTTACATGCAGTTGGCAGGCTAGTGAAATGGAATTTAGTCTAAGACAAATTTGTCAGTATAGTACTAGTATCCTTGGCAGAATATGTTACATCTAAAAGTTTTCTTTTTTTAAAAAAAGCAAAATAAAGATTTTTAGAAGACGCAAATTGATGCCAATTTCATGGTAATTAAATTATTCTTCCAAAATAAATTAGAAATGTATGAAAACAGTAACATGTCATTTAATTTCTCTGTACTTTAGTTTGTTCATATATAAAATGAGGAGAGTGAACCTTATAGGATTTGTAGTTTTAAAGGTCTATACATTAATTTTCCTTAGGAAAAATAGTAGCTAATTAAAAAACAAAAACAAACCAAAACACTTGTCAATTTTCACTCTTATGATTTCCTCCTTACTTGCTCCCAATACATTCTCACCACCAAAGTGACCAAAGTCATTAGATCTAGGCAGAGTGGCACTGGTAGTGGCAATAATGAATTCTAGCAGCCCTGAAAGTTCCTTGTTCTGGTGAATCTAGGGGAAATATAGAAAGGGCTTACAGAAATATTTTATTTTTTTTTTTGTAAATAGTATTTTACTTTTTCCAATTATATGTAAAAATGGTTTTCTTTTGAGTTTCAAAATTTTCTCCTTCCCTCCTTATCTCCCTTCCCCCCTTCCCAAGATCGCAAGCAATCTGATATAAATTAATATTTTTTATATTCTAAGAAGTTATTCACAGCTTTAAATATTTACTTGGTATATAGTTAAACACTGCTAATAATGCTGGTTTGAAATCCATTATAAAATCATAGTGAACCATGCAAACTCCACTACTAGATTCTACAAATCTAAGGAACAAGAGAATATGTTTTAACATAACTTCTTTGTGTGTTTTTGTTGAGTAGTCTAGCATTGGGTAATTATAATGAATTATATTATCAGAGTTGCACAATTTAGATTTGCCCCATCTACCTTTACCAAAAGCTATATACCAGGACAGTGAAGAAACTAGAAATCTTGCCACATGAGCAGCAATTAAAAGAGTTGGTGAGGTTTAGACAAAAGAACAAACTGAGTTGGAACTTAATATTTGGGTATTTGATGAATTGTCATTGGATAGTAACATTCTCAAGGGCAAGAACTTTCTTTTGCTTTTTCGTGGGGAAGAAAGGAGGAAAGGTACATTCTCAGTACTTAGAGCAGTGTCTGGCACATAGTAAACATAATATAGTATTATTTGACTGAATGACTATTATGTGCAAATTTGCCTACCAAGGAAGCAATGGATTGGTAGATTGGGAAGTAGATTTTTAACTCTGCATAAGGAAAAAAATACTTCCTAATGGAACTGGAATTGAATTCCTTGTTAGGGGGTGAAGAGTTGGTTCTCATTAGAAATCTTTAAGTAAAGGCTTGATGATCATTTGTTGGGGCCTGCTATGGATGAGATTTTTAATATGGGTATAGGTAAGAGTGAGTGACCTATAAAGTCCCTTCTAATTGGAAATCTAAACTTCTATGATGATCTTCCTCCCCCCCCCCCCAACCTTGCTCCTACTTCAGATTTCTGACTGTCAAAAGAAGTCAAATACATGCCTGCAGAAAGCAGTGTTCTTTTAGAAACCTATATCTCTAGGAAAACTTTAAATATTTGAAATAATAGTAATAGTAACAAGAATTGATATTTATATCATGCCTTAAAATTTACGAAATTCCTTATATATACTTATTTTCTGTATGATTAGATTGAGCAGCTTTGGTGGATAGAACTCTGGGCCTGGAGTCAGGAAAACCTGAGTTTCAATATGACCTCAGATACCTACTAGCTGTGTGACATTGGGCAAATCAGACATGATTGAAATAACTAATTAAATGATTATATTATTCTGTATGAATCCGGACTAGAATATAGAAATTAAATAGCAGGTTTCAACTTAAGATAGAAGGAGGAAAGGTGTTCCAAATTGAAATGAGCTACCCCATAAGGTACTACATTCTACATCACTGAGATATTTTTTTCATGTACTGTTGTTTTAAATGTTCTTTGAGGTTTTTCCTGATGCTCTGACTACAGTTCTATTGACTATCAAAACAATAGAAGAAGCAAAATAGATTAAACTTTTTTAGATCCTTTGGCAGATATATTTTAGGTTCCAAGTTAAAATTTGGTAATTTTTTTAAACATATAGCATTAGAATTTTTTTTTAAGTTACCTAGGAAGTTCTGGTTAAGATGATAGAATTTTTACTCTAGAGTAAAAGAGAATCCTACATTTAAGCCACCAATCTCCTCCCCACTTCCATCCTCCAAAACATTCAGAATTCATAGAACTGGAGAAGTCCAAGTAGGAAAGCAAGAACAAAGCTGAAGGAATAGGATAGTATCTCAGAAGGAGAAGCTGCACAGTTCAGATCTTGGGGGATAAGAAAGATCACTGCAGTGTTCTAAATTGGGACAGCCAATCTAAGATCTCTGACTAACCTTCTAAAGCCTGCTGGGACTGAGTCCAAAAATACCAAGGAAACTGAAAAATAGCATTGAGAATCCAAGGAAATGAAGTCAAGACTAAGTAAAACCTAACAACTCAAACCAAGAAGTTATACATATATATTTCTGGCCCTGAAATGAAGTATCAAATCTGGAACTGAAGGTGGAGTTCAAAGTAGACAACACAACTGGCAGCCAAAAGGACCATAGAGATTCCTGTGAATTACGAAGAAATTAAAAATGAAATAAGAGTTTAGTTAGGTGGGTTCAATGGATAGAATGCTGGACCTGGAGTCCAGGAGACTCATCTCTCTGAGTTCCAATCAAACTTCAGACACTTCTCAACCACGTTACCCTGGGCAAGTCACTTAACCTGTTTGCCATAAAATCAGCTGAAGAAAGGCAAACCACTTTAATATTTTTGCTAAGAAAACCCTAAGTGGGATGATGAAGCGTCAGATATGACTGAACAACCACAAAATTGGAAGGCAAATAGTTTAGAACAGAAAGTGGAGAACCAAGGGGCAGCTAGGTGGCGCAGTGGTTAGAGCACCAGCCCTGAAGTCAGGAAGACCTGAGTTCAAATCTGATCTCAGACACGTAACAGCTGTGTGACCCTGAGCAAGTCACTTAACCCCAATTGCCTCAGCAAAAAAAAAAAAAAAAAAAAAAGTGGAGAACCAAACCTAAATCCTGGAAATTTTGTTAAAATATAGCTCAATGATTTTAATAAGTAAGAAATATTAAAGTGAAAAAGTTGACAAAAGAGAAGAAAATTTAGGTATCTATTATCAAAACCAATTAACCTATAAAACAACTAGTCAAGGAGAAATCATTTAAAAATCTCACTCACTAAAAAACATTGACCAAAAGGAAAAGATCTGGATATCATATTTCTTTTTCTTTTCTTTTCTTTTCTTTTTTTAAAATTTTCATTGACATTTAATTTTTACATTGTAAATACTTCCAGATCACCCCCTATTCTTTGAGAGTTCTCTTGCACCAAAATAAAACAAGCAAAACTAACCATACAGTGATCTCATCTGAACGTGCATGCAACATTCCACATCTGTAGCACACCCCCAACTTCTTTCTTTTAGTGTTTTTTTTTTTAATTAGAAGAAATCCATTTTCTATCTTTTCCAGTATCCCTTATTCCATTGGAGGGGGATGGAAACACCCTCTCCCCAAATTCTTTGTAACAAACATCCATAGTCAAGTATGTATGTGTGTATACCTTTTATATAATAAGCAATATTTTATAACCTAGATTAAATAAGGTCCCAGAGTTTAGGTAACTGTTCAATGAACAATTTGTTTCATTACACAAGACAGGAGTCATTTAACTTTCTGCCTACCCTCAGAAAATCATTTTTCAGACAAATAATTAGGTAGGGATAAAGCATTTATCAAGCCTTTACTTTGTGAGTGCTAAATAATGGGGATTGAAATAAAATCAAACAAAATAATCTCAGTCTTTAAACTTATATCTTAGTGTGAAAAGACCATAAAGTTGTGTTACAAAGCAATAGGTAGGGGAGTGGAGAGAGAGAGAATACACATGTAGAGGTGTGGCAAATAGAATGTGAAAGTGGCAGTGGTGGTGGAGACCTGATTCCCAGCAAGAAAAGGCAAACAGTTCATTTATTGAAACTGGAGTGGATTCAGGGGGTAAAATCCAAATTCCTGATAGGTAGTAAGTGGTTGGAATATGGGGTCTTGGTAAAGAGAATGCTTAATTTCTTGAAACCACCAATTTCTTTTTGCTCAATATCTTCAAAGGAAAGGGAAAGAGGCTACTATCCTTGGGTGGATCATTACCCTAATGATTACCAGTCTCAGGAGGATCATAATCATAATCATAATTAAGGGTCCCTTGTCCTAGTATGGCCATCTACCTAAGTAATTTAGGGAGGAGTTCTTACTGGATTGATCAAAAGAGGAGAGCAAGTCATTTTATTTTCAGAACTAATTCTTAGAGAAACACTTCCAAAAGTGTCATTGTTCACGTTGTGACTCAATATTCCTGGTTCTAATCCTGTTCATTGTCTTCATTTTACATCAGGAGACACATTGTGAATTGAAAAGATTTGACATTACTTATCACATGTACCATATCATTAAGACATGGGATTCTGTTCTTATGAAGAGTGAAGGGGATGTATAAAGCCTGAGATTTTTGGTATTCATTCTCCTCTGTAGTCATTCCTTCAGGAAACTATTACACATTACTTTTTTTGGGGGGGGGGCGGGGATTTGCTTTCTATTTTAACATTAGATTGATTATTTGGTATAATTTTTATTATTATATATAAATAATCATTTACTAATTATTAATATTTTAATATTTCCTCCCTCCTCTAGTTCTTCCCATTCCAGGCTTCTCAGATGTCAAAGGTCTGAGTCGTTCAATAATAATCCTAAGGTCATTTAAGCAATAAGGCCTTCTAGAACAACTTTAGGATTTTACCATCAGGAAATAGTAGGTTGTAGGAATTACATCTATCCCCCTATAAGCTGGACTGTTTTTTTTCTTAAAATGTATTAAAATCATATTTCAGATTTTATTATTTTAGTAGGCTAAAACTCAAACCACTGATGTATCTTCCTGAGGAGCTTATTGTAAACACCTGTCAATGAGAAGTTATAAGCTCCTCCCTCAGACTTGACTGGCATATCAGCATAACCAAAACAGAGACCAAGAAGTTATATTCAAAAAATTTGGTGTTATATTTTTCTGAATATACTTTCCATCTCATGATTAAGTAAGTCTTCTTTTGCTAACTGATAGATGGCTTAGGGATGTCTCATTTTATTTCATTCCTAAATCTAAACCACTGGACTTGCCTACTATCAGGCCTGTCCTATAACAGTCTGCTAAGGAGTAAATAAATTCAAATAAGTGGGGAAAATGTAGAAATAATAAACATTTTTTAAGGAAATCATGACATAATAAAAATAGTCAATTAATAAAGAAACCATGAACAGATATTTAATATATATATACAAATATTTAATATATACATAATACATAAATACACACATACATATAGAATGTGATTCTTTTATTGATTGCTATATGATTTATTTATTCCTTAGTGGTAAATAAATTTTTCACAGAGATTGTATCAAAGATTTTGAAAATTATTCATGATGCTCACATTGAATTTATATTAGAGATATAAGAATGGTTCAATATTTTGAAAACAATTGTTATTATTAACTAATAAATACACTGTAAAAACATGCTATTTTATCAACCTTAAATTTTTTTTAAAAAAAGCTTTTGATATAGCATTCCTGCTGTAAACACTATGGGGTATAGATATAAAAAGACTTTAATGTGATTAAAGACATACTTAAACACACACACACACACACACACACACACACACACACACACAACCTAAAAGTACCATTATTTACCATGGCAAACACTGAAAGTTTTCTAAGTACAGAGGCAAAACAAATATACTTCCTTTTAGTACCTAAGTTTGGGCTAATGGATGCATTCCTACTCATTGTACTTACTCCAACAGGTCTGGGAAGTTTTGAATTTCCTTTTTGTCAAATAGGTGTCAAATGATATGGAAACTGATATCTCTCTGACTAAGACTTGAGTGATCCAGGTCACAATGAGTAGGAATGCATCCATTAGCCCAAACTTAAAATTTCTATTACTATCTGATTGGATTTTGGCCTGAGTAAATCTTTAAGAGAGGTTTCTTCCACTAGTTGGTTTCTGCATGAGGAAGTGAAAAAGGAGAAAAACGTCAATCCTAATGAGATAATGTTATTAAATAAAAGAGAAATACTTCTCACACATATGTATAAGATGAAGTAATTGGATTAGATGAATTTTAGGATCTCTTTCAAGCTTTAAATTTATGATCTTATGAAAGAGTATAACAAAAATAAATCATTCCATTAGACAAAGCATTGAAAGAAGTTCATAGAGCTTGTTTTCTTAAACTTCCAAAAACATCTTGCAATGATAGCATCAAGCAAACCTTAAGAAAAGTCATCTTTCTTTGATAAATAAATGATAAACATTGAGATGCTACCACCTTTTGTTGGTTGAGTTCATTTGATGTCTGGGAGGGGATAAGGAAGCAAAAGACAATGTAAATTGTAGAGTTCTTCCTTTTTTTTTTTTTTTTTGGCTAAGGCTATTGGAGTTAAGTGACTTGCCCAGAGTCACACAGCTAGGAAGTATTAAGTATCTGAGGCCAGTTTTGAACTCAAGTCCTCCAGACTTCAGGACCTATGCTCTATCCACTGTGTCATCTAGCTGCTCTGAGTTTTTCCTTTTCTTAGCCAACTAATGAAAAGAGTGTGTGGTCTTAAACTTTTAATCTAATAAAATTTTAATTTTAATTTAATCTACTTAACTTTATCTAATTAAAAGTGCATCTTACTCTCAGTAGAAACATTGTAGTAAGTGGAGGAATCCCCTGCCCCTCCAAAAAAAAAAAATCATTGAGTAACCAAATTCGAAAAAGAAAAACTTTTCTTGCCTATCTTGGAAAGCTTAGTTATTATTTGCCCCAAAGACTAAATATGCTCTATATCCAAAGCTTGTAATTCAGAAGTCCAGAAAAAAACATCATCCTGATTGCATAACTAGAAGAATCACAAAAAACATAATATAGATAGAACTCAACTCATCTTGGTGATGTCCTTATGTGTGTGATGCTTGGGAATGACCTTAAGTGTATATTGATTCTTGTTTGTATATAAACTTAAGTGCACATTCAAGCATGTATATAGACATACTTGAATATCTCTACAATGAGTTCCAGTAGCAAATCTCACAATCTACTCTCAGAGTTCCTCTAAAGAGTAAGGAAAAACAGCAGGCAATGTGGAGCCAGATGTGGCTTGGCCTTAGGTCACAAAAAATTAGCCAATATCCCACTAAATATAAATTCATGAGTCTAAGGTTCAACTCTAAGTTCTCTTCTTACTCACTGATGAACACTTAGTGAAACCCAAAAATTATTCAAGTAAAAATCAAAATCTGTCATTTTATGCAATCTATTATTTATAAAATATCAACCAAACATTTTTTTAATCTCAATTTTTGACACTTTTACTAAGCTTATTGCACAAAAAAAGTATATTAAAATGGATACTGCTTCTATTTGACTATTTGTATTTATATAATATTGAAGTCCACTCTTATGTATAGCACAGTAGAGCATCCATACCTCCCATATGTAGACTACTTGGCATTATCATAGCCCTGATACTTGACTTTGTAAATAAAAATTAAAGACAGGGGCAACTAGGTGGTGCAGTGGATAGAGTACCAACCTTGAAGTCAGAAGGACCTGAGTTCAGATTTGACCTCAGACACTTGACAGTTCCTAGCTGTGTGACCCCGGGCAAGTCACTTAACCCTAATTGCCTCAGCAAAAAAATAAGAAAATAAAGACAGCTAACATTTATATAGTGCTTACTTTGTATTAAACACTGCAATTATCTCATTTAGCCCTTGTAAAAAACCCTGGGAAGCAGGTACCATGTTATCATCCATGTTTTATAGATGGGGAAACTGAGATAAATGACTTGCTCAGGATCACATAGTTATCAAGTGTCTGAAGCTGTATTTAAACTTGTCATCCTGATTTCCAAACCTGATTTATTAAATAACCTGAAGGGTTCTCTTTTCCCATAAACTTATGTTTATCTTTCTTTTTCAAACTCCCTAAACTTTTAGACTTGAATAAATACCAAGATTATTAGCTATATATTAATAATGTAGCAAACAACCTAATAAAGACATAATTCCTTTCAGACATCATTATTTACAATATGCCATATGTGAGAAAGATCACTTCCTCTCACTATCTCTCACCATCAATGCTATTATTGACTTCTCAATTTTGAAAACATAGACCTATAACAGTCCCATTCAGCTCTCAAAAAAGGCTAATTAAAGTCTCAATAATTTCTTACAGTTTTTCTTTATAAGATAAAACATTTCTCTCAAGAAAATGGTTCTCTTGATTCTTTATCCTAGTTCTCACTTTTTCCAGCCAACACAATTAGCAATTTCTCCAGGACAAGCTAAATTATTGGGCTCTCAAAATTGTATTCCCTCTCAAAGACAGAGTAATATCATTCACAATATCTGTGGGAGAGGCTATTTAAAAGTCTGACTGCTAAGATCAATTGCTACCCTATATTTTATTTATTTTTAAGTTTTTGAATGGCACCCTTAAGCCCAAGACTCAAAAAGATACACTGTTGTCCTCTCCTTAACTAGGAAAGAAGGGTAGGACCATCAAAGACTGGAAACAACCACTTTTGAATCAGCTAAGAGAACTGCTTGGTCCAGTAATACTTGAGTTCTTCCACTAAGATGGATTTCCAGTAAATTCAAAGGAAAACAAGTTAGAAATGCAAAACAAGGTTTTTCAAACTTATATTAGGCTCACTGAAAAGTTTTCCTTAAGCCCATTGTCACCTGACCTTTTCATCTCTGGACATGTGCTTATTTTCATGGCTATTTGAGAATCAATATCTCAGTGAACATATCTGATGAATAATAAAAAAAATAATTTTTAATCAATAGCTTTTATTTTATATACTTTATTTCTGCATTTATTCTTTCTCCCCTCTTACCCAGAGAGCCATTTCCTATAAAAAGAACAAAAAATGAATGGGAAAAAAAAAAGTTTAGCAAAAATAATCAATCAAAAGATTTAGTCTGACAGTATATATCATGTTCTACATCCATAATCCTCCAATTTTGCCAAGAAGTGTATTGTATCACATTCTTATCTTTTCTTGAGTGAAAACTTGATCCTAATTAGTTTGGGTTTGCTTGTGTATGCATGTGCGTGCAAATGCACACAAGTATGTCTTGTTTTTTCCATTTACATTGTTGTAATTATTGTGTATAGTTTTCTTGAGCCTGCCTTCACTTGTTTCAGTTGACATCTTTCCATTTTCCTATGTATTTTTAGTCATAATTTCTTATAGTACAATAGGATTCCATTATAGTCATGTGATTAGTCATGCTCCTTACCTCACCCTGCTCCCATCCCAAATTATGGGCAACTACTGTTTCTAGTCCTTTGCAACTATTAAAAAAATACTGCTAAAATATTTTGGTGCTAAAAATAGATATGATGATCATTAAAAATGATTATTAAAAACTTCTTGGAGTAAATAATAATAATAGCAGTAGGATATCCAAATCAAAGGGTATGTACATTTTTTTAAAAGCACTTTCACAATTTATGATTTCATTTTAGCATTACAATTACAGTCATTTTATAAAGTAAGGCAGGTAGTATCTTTTTAATTTTACAGATAAGGATATAAGCAAATGAGGATACATTATTTGAGCTGAAATTAGAACCTTCATTTCCAGACTCCTTTGTCATTAAGGCTTCATTTATTGGGCTTTTGGTTTTCCCCAAGTAATTCCTCAGTGACCATTTCTGGAAAGTGAGTTTGAAAATAATGTGGAATATTTCAATTTACGTATTTCGTACAGTGTTCTCATGTGTACAATTTAATATAAAGCTGACTAAATGGTTAATGATAAATTATGATGATTATTATATAATGATAAAACTGTTAGACCAGGGAGTTGAAACATCTGTGGTGCTTGATCTATTTAATTAGCAGGAAACACTGATGTAGGATATTAAATGACTTCTGAAATAAGGACTAGAAATTTAATTATTTATTTGACAAGTAGTTATCTTAAAAAAATTTTTTTTAATGTTTTCTTAAAAGAGAACAGTAAAGTACACAGATGCAAATGCATAGAGATCTTAGTTGAACTCATAGAATCATTTCTGGAAAATACAGGATCTAAGCTCCTTATAAAATACTGATCATGTTTTAATTATTTTTTGTTGTTCACTCATTTCAGTCATGCCTATCTCTTTGTGACCTCATTTGGGTTTTCCTGGCAAAGAAAATGGAGTGGTTGGCTACTTCCTTCTGTAGTTCATTTGACAGATGAGGAAAGTTAAATAAGTGGTATTAATTGACTTGCCCAAGGTCACACAGCTAGTAAGTGTCTGAGGTTGGATTTGAAAGATCTTTCTGACTGGAGCCCCCATGCTTTATCCACTGAACTACTTAGCTACCCTGTTTTAATTATAGCTAATAATAACCAACATTTACACAATCACATGTAAATGTAAATGGTAAAAACTTACCACTTACTATGGTGAGTACTCTACAATTACCTCATTTCATCTTCAAAACAATTCTAGGCAGTAGGTGCTATTATTATCCCCATTTTACAGAAGAGGAAACTAAGGCAAGTGACTTGTCCAGGATCACACAGCTAGTGTCTGAGGCCAGATTTGAACTCATCTTAACTCCAGGCCCAGTTCTCTATTCACTGCATCACTCAGCTGTATTTTTACATTTATAACTTGTATATCTTTTTGCCTTGTTTTTATACTTTGCTTTAAGGAACTCACTTAATTATTAATTAATTCATTTCTAACTCTGAAAATAGGAACACAAGTACAATTAAATGAAAAGTCTACTTCACTAATTAAAACAAACAAACAAACAAACATAGGGGTAGCTAGGTGGTTCAGTGGATAGAGCACCAGCCCTGAAGTCAGGAAGACCTGAGTTCAAATGTGGTCTCAGACACTTAACACTTCCTAGCTGTGTGACCCTGGGCAAGTTGCTTAATCCCAATTGCCTCGGGGGAAAAATATAAATCATTCACATATGGTTCATTAGGTTTTCTTTGTGAAAACAGAATAAATTCAAAGTACCCTCATAACCACTGACTTTCTAAAAGGTATAAACAAATACAATCCTGAATTATGCATTCATTTTAAAGAGCCCTCCTATTAAGAATTTATTCCCTGTTTGAATAATCATATAAAGGATGCATGAAAACTCTGTAGAATAAGAAGTACAAAATCCTTTAGAAAAGCATACTTCTTTAAAAATATTTTCCAAAGCACAGATATTTTTTTCTCACCTGTGAATATTGACTGATTTACATTCCCTTCAAATACTTGTCAAATTGCATGCTTTGGAAGGGGCAAACCCTCTATAAACAATCTGCCAATATTAATTTTCAAATGGAAAAATATATCTTTGGCTAGATTAAAAAAACTCAAAATGTATATGCAAAAAACCCCAAAACAAAACAAAACAACCACCAACCACAAAACCCTCCCTCAAAATGACAATTGCCAGAACAAATAAGGTTATAATTCAGCCAGAATTGTAAGGTTAACATTGATTTCTGTTTAACTCAAAGCACAGAATATGTCAAATTGTACCACCTGAAGTTGTGAAATATATATATGCTGTTAAAAGTTAAAAGTCTCATTTCTTTGTAGGCTAACAAAAAAAAATTGAAGTATTTTTTTTTTCTTAATGATTATCTTAAGTGCTATTATATTCACCATTTTGAAAGAAAAGTTTTTTTCATTGGCTTGGTTACTACCCCAGTGCATGCCTTGTAATAATGCTTTTCTGGAAAACATACAATTATTATTTTAGAGATAAAATAACATCTTATCATTTGTCAATTACACTGAATATCAACATGGACTTAAAATGAACAAATCACATAGGGAATTTTAGGCTCAAAGAGCTTAATGGGCCATATGAGCCAAAAAACTTTTATGCTTTTCAAATATATCACTGGTTAATCCAGATTGAATTAATCAATTTTTAACATCTGTCAAAATTGGTCAATTTTAAACATGTTTAAAAAGCAAAGTGAAATATATCCAATTCAAAATCCTCATTTGTGTCATCTAATACAAATTCACATATAACTTCTATAATAAAACCTCTTAAGAGGAATCATGGGACAGTGGGAAAGTATCCCGGATTTGGAGTTACAGCGGTCTTATTTGAATCCAAACTCTGCCAAGAATCCTTATTAGTTGTGGGATTTTGAGTAAGTCACTTAACCTCAAGGATTCTCAGTTTCTTCATCTGTAAAATGAGGTAATTGGACCAGATGGCATTTATTTTCCCTTCCACATCTGATTTTATGATCCTACTAACTAAAAATCTCTAATATCATGAAGATATTTTCACTTAATGGAAATTATAATAATATGTAAGTTGTTTTGTAGTTCTTCATTAGGAAAGATACCTTTATCATTTAGCCTGGTACATTGAAGAGTATAGGATTTGGAGTCAGAGAACCTGAGTTCAAATTCTGACACTGCTACCTTTGGGAAAACATGTAACATATAACTTTTCCAAGTCCCAGTTTCTGTATCTTTAAAATGAGAGGGTTGAATTTGATGTCCTCTGAAGTTCTTTCCAGCTTTAAATGCAGCAAGTGCTTGTCACATAGGAGATACTTAATAAATGTTTGCTAATCGATAAAAATTTGATAACTAAATTAAAAAAAATTTTAAACATCTAAGATTATAGCATTAATTGAAAAATTCAAACATGAATTTCATATGCTAACTTAGGGGAACACCTTAAAAATGATTTAATGTGCTCTTGAATATAGTTAAAAATCGGGTTAAAAAACTCACCTAAATGTTTTGAAAGATACAAATCACTAATATGCAAATAAATCATAAAGCAGCTATAAATATATTCATATATACATGTAAATATACATATATGTATATGTCTATATATACATAATTTTCCCTTAGAAAACATTTTAATTAATTGTGTTGGTATTTTTTGTTTTCAGATCACCCTTATTTCCCAAAATATTATTTCCTCTTCCTCTCAGAGAGCTATTCTTTTTAAGAATTAAAAAGAAAAAAAAAAGGAAATAAATCAACAGGACTCTGCTATTCCACATTCATAGTTCTACCTTCTATAAAGAGGTTGAGTTTGGCCACTTAGGTAGTTTCTGGCTTTAATTTTGTTTCTGTTTATATTAATTTAGACATTGTTTACATTATTTTCCTGATTCTTCTTCACTTTGCATCAGTTCATAAGTATTTCTTTCTTATAGCTCTTATCACAGTCAAGTTGTATAGAATTATAAATGCTGCTTCACAGCACAATGAAATCTTCATCTCTGTAATCAGAGATAAGCTTTTCTAACATGTTATGTGCTGAGTGTAATGTATGTATGGTAGGCTTGTTTGACAATGACCAGAAAAATACAAGACTAACATTTCACTAATTTACTGTGAAGCTTTGTGCCTCACCCCACCCCCATTTTTCCTATATTTTCCTTCTAAATATGAAAAAAGTAATTTCAAACATTTTAACTTTTTAACAAATTTTGATCAAATAATTAATGCCATGTTTGCTTTGTGAGAAACAAAAGTAAACTGTTCCGTCTGTCTCGTAGATCCATAAAGCAGCATTGTATATCCATGAAAAGGCAGCCTCTGGGGAAAGAGAGAAAGTACAGTACCTTGTGGGTCAAATTTTCAAAGACTTCTCTGAGTATCTAAAGTTATATATCCAGAGGGGGCAGAAATTTAAGCTGTGGGGGTGCCCTCAAATTAGAAGCCTATTGAGGATTTTGAAAAATGGCCTCACAGAAAAATCCTGCTTCTTAAGATCTTTAAAAAGAACAGGATAGTGCTGTACCAATTTAAAAGCTGTATGGGCATGGTCTCTTACACACAGGGAAAATGTGGATTTGATATAGTGTTCTTATATTTCAGTGAACCAACAATCTTTTACCCATATAACATTTAAATGAAAATATTTCAAAACCCACCAGTCATCTATTAAAAAGCACCAATAGCTAGTGTTTTCATTTTTTTTTGCTTTTAGCAATGAATTATAAATATGGTAAAAAAATCAGTTTAAATATGATTACTAAGTGTTTTTCTCAGAAGACTGGCATCAATTATTAAAAAAAAACCAACACAAAAAAGCAATCATCATTTTTGGGAAAGACTAGTTAGAGAAATAGAAGTTACCCTATTTGCAATTCCCAGGCACATTTCAATTTTTTCTAATCTTAAAATTATGGCTCTATGGGCTGATTTCTGAAAGGCCTGCAAAGACATATGTGAAATTATACTGAATGAAATGAGCAGAACCAAGAGAACATTATACACAGTAACAACAATATTATGTGATGATCAACTGTGATGGACTTGGGTCTTTTCAACGATGAGATAATTTGGTCCAGTTCCAATAGACTTCTGATGGAAAGTGCCATCAACATCCAGAGAAAGAACTATGGAAACTGAATGTGGATCAAAGCAAAGTACTTTCACGTTTCATTGTTTTTTTTTTTTTTTTTTCATTTCTTGTGTTTTTTTCCCCCTTTGATCTTATTTTTTTTTGTGCAGTATGATGAATATGGAAATATGTTTTGAAGAATTGCACATATTTAATCAGATTGCTTGCTGTTTTGGGGAAGAGGGAAAAGAGGGAGGAAAATGTGAAACAAGAGTTTGCAAAGGTGAATGCTGAAAACTATCTGGAGAAATAAAATACTATTAAAAAATATGGCTATACAAGGGAAGTCTTGATTTTATGTGTATGTGTATATGTTGATCATAACATGTCTGTTAATAATACAATTTACCAAAGGCAGAAAGTTGTCTAGATAAAATATTTATCACTGCTTCATTTTCTGGGAATAATTAAGAATCACCACATTACCTTTACATCTATAGCCTCAAGATATTACTTTTCCCTTTTCCTTCACAAATCCACATGGGATCAAGTGAAAATCTTTGTTCACTGTTCAGTTGTTTATGACTTTTCATGATGCCATTTGGAGTTTGCTTAACAAAGATAATGAAGGGGTTTGTTATTTCCTTTTCCAGCTCATTTTACAGATGAGAAGACTGAAGGAAACAGGATTAAGTGACTTGTCCAGATACACAGAGCTAGTAAATGTCTGAGGTGACATTTGAACTAAGGAAATTGAGTCTTCCTGACTTTAGGTCTAGCACTCTATCCATGGCACTACCTAATTGTCCCAATAAAAATCTTACTTTATGGCTAATGTCTGATTAGCTCTATTTCTGTTGCAGAAGTGCAAGAAGAGAGAGGGGCTTAATTTCAGGATGAACTAGAATAAAACCTCAGTACTGTATCTCTCCAAAAGCTCCGGTGGGGAGATGAGGCCTAATGATTTATTTAACTTTAACATGTTTGAAAATCATGAGGGATAAATAAGATTCTCAAATGATTAATACAGATGAATTGTTTAGTCATAAATTATTGACAAGAAAGCTAATGACTCATTTTCTTCAGGTTGGTGCACAGAAATCCAGTTTCCAATGGTGACTCCTTTCCATCCAAACTAATATGACAACCTACACACTTGGGGGCTGGCTTCAGTAAAGAAATGATGATTTGTCCCATCATCTCTTCTTGATAATAAAATCAATCAAACACTAGGGGTGTTTTGACTCTAAAAGCTTTATCAGTCTTGTGAGAACCTTGTGTGCAATCTGTCAACAGAAATGATGTGTGGTATTTTCAAACTGATTTTCTAAGAACACTTGCTAGAATTGCCTCCTGAAGACTCAAGGGAGTATATAGCAATCCAGCATGACACAGCAAAGCACTTGGAGGAATTGGGAATGCAGGTTCTAAATCAGTTCAAATCACATAATTTTTCTATTTTCTTATCTATAAAATAGGAATATTCCTCTTTTTTTTTTGGCCTTAATTACCTCATGTAATAGGTGCTATATTAGCATGAAATAACAGCTGTGAAAAGAATCTGAAAAGTAATTAACCCAGGTTTTGTCTGTCAAATAGTCAGGAAAATAAATGTTTAGATTCCTAGTTTGCTCTGTATCCCTAGACAACCAAGTACAAGGAGAACTAAGCAATGACAGCTACAGGCTCTCACCAGATGCTACAGGTGAAGGAGAGTAAAAACAGGAGGATTTAAATCTTTTTAGAAATTTTAAATTATTAGCCTTTTCTATGGAAACAACACACTTAGGATGTAGTCAGCAAACTTGGGTTCAAATCTTGTTTTTATTCCCTTACTCTCTCTGTGACCTTAAAAAACCATTTAACTTCGGGCCCCAGTCTCCTTATTTAAAGAAAAAGAAAAGGAGAAGAGAACACAGTTAGCTTCCTATTGGTCTAAGGGACCTTCCAAGTCTATTCTGTATAGTGCTATTTTGATTTCAACACTGCAAGGGTGTGGGCAGAATATAGGGCAACAGAGTTAGTGGCCATGCACACAGAAGAACATCCCAGAATGCTTGTTGCTGCTGCCGATGGAAATGGGGTCAATTTCTCTCTAAAATGCTGGTTCAAAAATGAATGGAAACTTTTAGTTCTAAATAAATATATTATACAAAAATAAGACATGCACACATGACTTTGATTGCAATCGGTCTTTGGTTTACTCACCAAAATATCAAACAAAATATAAACAAACTTTGGCAATTAAATAAAAATGTAATATCCTATATATTCACAACAAAACTTCTCAAATATTTGAAATCCATTCTTTTTTATCTATTTGCTCTTTGGGAAATTCTTTTTTTTTTTGTTTCCTTTTTAAACCAGCTATTCATTTCTTCTGGCTTCTACTTTGTTGCACAGATCAATTCGGTTTATTAGCAAAATTGTTCATTTAGTTTTGATAGTCCTATATCAAGAATATTCCAGATTGTCATTCTTCTTTCTCTTAATTTTGAAATTTATGTCATGCCCACATTTCACACACATTCAAAACATTAAGGTTATATCCATAACTGTATTAACAAATACTCAACATTGCCCCATTACATTTTGGAAACCTAGATGTCACCATTAACACTAAAGGGCAAGACTATGCAAGAGGCATATATTTTAACCATACCTAATTCATATTTTAAACATATTATACTATGAATTCTTTTAAATATGTAATTTTCTATTCCTCCAAGGGTAAAACTTTACCTCTGACCTCATGAAAATCAGAGTAAAATTCCCATGGTTAACAGATTTGCCTTGGACTGGATTTTTACACCATAGATGAAAACTTTGCACAAGCATCAAGGATAGAACTAGAAAACTCAAGTTGTTTCTAAAGTAGCATTGGCATCAAAAGGAAATTTTTTGTTTTAAGCAAACACACATCAAGAAGGAAAATTAGTGAAAAAAAATATAACTTTATACACATTAGATGTAATAGGATGTACCATCACCATGAACACCTCCCTAAAAAAAGTTCTTGTAGGAGGTGATAAATACATTTTTTATTATTTAATATAATTTTCATGATATGTTAACTATTTGATAGCTTTTAACCACATATTTTGGCAATATGCTCCTTTTCAAATAAAAATCAAGTTCCACATCTATCACGTGATGTTTATTGTTGGTGGTTTGGGAATAAGATGGCTCATGATCAAAGAACTGATTTGGCAAAGTCTTTTTGAAGTATCTGTAATCTTCAAAAAAACCCCAAACCCTTGGTTTTAATTTCTTTTCCTTCATAAATCAGCAGTGCTCCTTTTATAAGAAATGTTAGCAGTCACAATTGTAATCCAGGTGCTCATATATTCCCTTCATCCAGCATTTTGTTGATGCCTTCACAGAGTTTTTGTAAGTGGGGCTTATAGGTTCCAAAGGGATTGTACAAAGCAGCCAAGAATTCACAATCTGAAAAGTGGTCAAAGACATTGTTAACCCGTCCATGGGATTTGGCAGTTAGATGGCGCTGAATGATCTGATGAAGCATTTCTCTACATTCATTCAATAGTCTGGACAATACATTCCGGTCAAAGGTGTAATCAACCTGATAGAAACTGACCACGGTCATTGCAAGTTGATGAACTTTCTTCTTGAACTTCTCCATTAATGCTAGTTCATCTTGGTTAAATTGATTATTTCTGTATAGGATGGCCAGCTTGATGACAGTTTTGATTAAGTTTTTGATGATCTTCTCAGCCTCCTTTTTGTTATGAGTGTATTCCTTTGTCACTCTATAAAGTTCATCTAAAACATCACTGCTTGTATCATCAATCAAGGTTGTCGCTATGGATTTGGACACCATTTTCCCAAGAATCTTCTTTTGGGCCTGTACAGCCAGGTTTTTTGAATTAAAGACATCTGTAGCCACTATTAAAAAAAAAAAAAAGGAGGGAAAAGAAGGAGAAAAGTTAGTAAATATGGAGAGAGAAAATGTATAACAAAATATATGTTTAAAATTACTTCTTTATGTGTTTTTGTCTCAGTTATCTGGGGTTGTCTTTCCTTCCATTGATATTAATATTTGTTAAAAAGCAAGGTAGAGTAAAATATGCCCAGTTAAAACTCCTTCAAGGATTCAAGGATCTTTATCATTTAATCCTAACAATTTGTTAGGTCAGGAATTCCTAAACTTTTTTTTCACCAGATTTTGGGAGTTTTGTAAACTTCCTCATCAGAAAAATGCATAGAATGAATGCATACAATAAAACAAATAAGATTACAAAGGAAACCAATTTTATTGAAATATTGATGAATTTTTTTTAAAGTTTACTAACTTGAGGTTCAGAATCTCTTATCCCCCTTATTGGTAATATAATGGATAGTAATAAATAATAATACAGCCAAATTGGGCTATTCACCATTTCCCAGGTGTGCCCAATTCTTTTCCATTTCATGCTTTTATGTTAGTCCTTCCACATGGGATACCTTCTTTATTCATCTCTTCATGCCAAATAAGTATAATTTTTTTCCATCTAGGCCAAATATCACCTCCATAAAATTAAATATGATCTTGACAACCAGAAGGAATTTCTTTTTCCTCTAAACTCCCACAAAGCTCTCTTTGTCCTTCTATGATATTTACCCGGTATAATTTTGTATTACAGTTATTCATGCACATGTCTTAATTTTCCTACTAGATTGCCAGCTCCTTGAAGAGAGGATGTATCCGATTCATCTTTTTATTTCTCTCATACACTAGGTACTAAAAAAATAATTGTTGAAGTCTTTTTTGATCTATTTGATCCTTTATAAAAAAGATAAATTAGTCTATATATTATCTATACTTCATCCTACTTTTAATATTTTATTTTTGTTATAGGGTGATTATTTGCTAGTTTAAGGCTACAATCTTCCCCTTCCTGCATTTTTAATTCTAAGGACTCTCAGCTATCTAAAAAATCATGGCTAATCACATTTATGATAAAATAAACAAGTATACAGGCACCATTGATAAGCTATAGATGTCACATTATTACCTCTTCTGATTTCATGTGAGACTATTAAGCATAGTTGTAGTCAAGCATATATAGTACTTTTCATTCTGGGTTTGGGTTTTTTTTCCCCCAGTATGAATTATTTCATATAGGTCTTTGATAGCTTGAAATAATCAACATCAACATTGAGTTTTAACTTCCTACTAAAAGGTTTTTCTGACTTTTCGGACCTTTATACACTGTCATATTTTAAGACTAATGGATGGTAAAGAGAGAAAAGTATTAAAATTAGGTTTGAGTAGTAGTGAACCATGTAACCAAAAGGAACTAGTTCATCTGTATAATGAGGTAATACCTGCATTATTTATATCACAAGATAACTCCTTTAGTCAATCAAACTCAGGAAAGCAGTTTATAAACAATAATGTTGTTTTTTCTCGTTATCACATAGATTCTCTTCCAATACTCTGCTCACCCCATGTGGGGTGCTGCTCCTGGCTCCTGAGTGAGGCAGACTAGTTGCTGGAGGGACTATGAGAGGTAAACTCCAAGCTGTAAATTGCCTGCCAGGAGGAGAAAACATGATCTCCATACCATGAAGGAGAAATGGAGAAGGATGAAAGCTGGCAGATTTCTCACTTCCGGGAAGAGAGCAATGAAAATATGCTCTTGGACCAGGAATATGGAAATCTTGAGGCCAAAAAGATAAAAGAAGTTAAAGAGAAGGGCCTTAGTTAGGTACCCAATTCTATCCTGATGCAGCCTGACTAATCTCCATAAAACCAGCTGCAATAGCCCTAGGGCTACTTCCTACTAGGCATTCACAAGTTTCCAAGTTGGGATGAATACTACCCCATGATTAAAGGGTACACTGTGAGTCTTCCTCTTAAAATTATAGATCACAAGCCCACACCAGTTTGCTCACCTTTAAAAGGTAGCTCAAAGGAACAACATTTACTATAATGGAACATATACCAAGAACTGCACATCTAAGCCTAAGGTATACTTTCTTACAAACTCCCAAGTGCCATGGTTAATTCTTTGAAGATATAATTTACTCTTTTCCCTGCTGCTAGGGATCACACTTTTAAAAGCTATTTCCTTCCTTGAATCTCTACTCTACTCTATTTTAATCACTGTTCCTTGCTGAATACTGTAAAGCTTCCTAATATTGAGCAGCTCAGATTCTTGTCATGGAGTATGGGAAGGAAGAGGGACATTTCCCTTCACCTTACACTGCCTTTGGATAGAAGCAAATCCAAACAAATTCTTGGTGGCCTCAAATGCCTGCGGAAATGGCCCTCTGGGACTGACAGGCATAGTTTGTTAGAGGTCTTTTTAAAAGGGCATGGCCAGTGAATGGCCAACAAGAGCTTTTCTATAAAAAGGATCAACTTTACATTACATAAAGGGAGAGCAAGATCAGGCCTATGCATGATCCTACTGTCTACAGTCTTCCCAGTGTTATTGGCTGAAATCCTTTTAATAGGAAATAAAATTTTTCATTCCAAAATTCAGAGCTAAATTATTTAAAAACACAAATTCCTGGATGGAGTTACCCATTGCCATCAAGAATTTCAAAGTGACCACTGCACTCCTCTGAGATTGGCTAAGATGACAGCAAAACATAATGATAAATTTTGGAGGGGATTTGGGAAAACTGGGACACTAATGCATTGTTGGTGGAGTTGTGAAATGAGCCAACCATTCTGGAGAGCTATTTGGAACTATGTCCAAAGGGCTATCAAACTGTTCATACCCTTTGACCAGGCAGTGACATTACTGAGTCTGTATCCCAAGGAAATTATAAAAGAAGGAAAAGGACCCACATGTGCAAAAATGTTTGTAGCGGTTCTTTTTGTGGTAGCAAAGAATTGGAAAATGAGTAGGTGCCCATCAATTGGGGAATGGATGAACAAGTTGTGGTATTTGAAAATAATGGAATATAAATATTGTTCTATAAAAAATGATGAACAAGCTTCTTTTAGAAAAGCCTGGAAAAATTTACACAAACGCTAATGCTAAGTGAAACAAGCAGAACCAGGAATACATTGTTCACAATAACAGCAAGAATGTGTAATGATCAATTATGAAAGACTTGGTTCTTCTCAGTTGCTCAGTGATCTAAAGCAATCCCAATAGACTTTGGACAAAAAATGCCATCTGCAGCCAGAAAAAGAACTATGGAGACAACATAAATCAACACATGCTATATTCACTTCTTTTTTCTATTTTTAAAAAATCTCTTCCATGGTTTTTTTTTTTTTTCCATTTTGCACTGTTTTTTTCTCTCCCAATGTGATTCATAGAGCAACGTGTTAAAAATAATTTTTTAAAAAATTTCAATGTACCATCCCCAATAGAGTTGCCACATTATTATTATTATTATTCATTAAGAAAAATGACAAAAGATATGAACAGACATATTTCAGAGGATGAAATTAAAACTATTTGTAGTTATATGAAAAGTTGCTCCAAATCACTATTGATCAGAGAAATACAAATCAAGACAACCCTGAGGTACCACTACACACCTGTCAGATTGGCTAAAATGACAGGAAAAGTTAATGAGGAATGTTGGAGGGGATGTGAGAAGGCTGGGACACTGATGCATTGTTGGTGGAGTTGTGAATGGATACAGCCATTCTGGAGAGCAATTTGGAACTATGCTCAAAAAGTTATGAAACTGTGCATACCCTTTGACCCAGCAGTGTTTCTATTGGGCTTATATCCCAAAGAAATCATAAAAGAAGGAAAGGGCCTCACATATGCAAGAATGTTTGTGGCAGCCCTTTTTGTAGTGGCTAGAAACTGGAAACTGAATAGATGCCCTTCAATTGGAGAATGGCTGAATAAATTATGGTATATGAATATTATGGAATATTATTGTTCTGTAAGAAACGACCAGCAGGATGATTTCAGAGAGGCCTGGAGAAACTTGCATGAATTGATGCTGAGTGAAATGAGCAGAACCAGGAGATCATTATATACGGCAACAACAATACTATATGACGATCAATTCTGATGGACATGGCTCTCTTCAACAATGAAATGTTTCAAACCACTTCCTATTGTTCACTGAAGAAAGCCATATACACCCAGAGAGAGGGATGTGAAATGTGGACCACAACATAACATTCTCATACTCTTGATTGATGTTTGCTTACATTGCTTTTCCTTTATCTGATATGTCTTTCGTGTAGATACGATTTTTCTTGCACAACAATAAGAGTGGAAATATGTATACATATATTCGATTTGTCAAGTATTTTAACATAATTAACATGTAGTGGATATCCTGCCATCTAGGGGAGGGGTGGAGAGTTGGGGGGAAAAACAGAAAGCTATGTAAGGGTTAATGTTGAAGAATTACCCATACATATGTTTTGCAAATAAAATAAAATTTAAAAAAAAGAAGAAAAGAAAAGAAAAATGACAAAAAGGTACTATGAATCTAGTGATGCTTTTTAATGAATTTGGGTTTTATAATTGTAGGAATATCTATTTATAATTTGAAAACCAATAATACCTATATGAAGGAAATGTAATATTTTTTTCAATCTCTACTGTGCATATTTCTTCCTTATACTATCATTCTACATGATTTCTTTGAACTATTTTAAAAAATTATAATTAAAAAAAAGAATTTAAAATTTTAAGTGAAATTAGGAGGCTCTTTTCTGCTTTGAAAATAGTAGGTGCTTATGGAATAGGAATGTACTGTGTTACAAAGGGGGAAGAGGGACTGACTGTCTTGAAGGGGAAACCACTACAAAAAAAAAAAAAACTACAGATAGGAAGATGCATTTTTTTTTTTGCAGAGCTAACCATTTTGCTCTGAGTTACCCCATTTTCTTCATCCATGTATAAGAGACCTAACATTAAAAGCATATGACTAGAATAGTCAATAGTCAATAGCTTCAGGAATATCAAATATTTGCACAAAGACTAAAAAAACACTTTTAGGATATGGTAAAACAAGCTTCTTTCATGAAGTGAAATAGCAAAAGAAGAAATTGAATTTAAAAATTAAGATAAAAATGAAGGAGAATTATGACAATGGTTAGTAGTTTCCAAGTTTCATTATGATTCTGAAAATAAATTTGCCAGAAAGTCTAAGATGACCAGGGTAGGTTGCTTTGGCCTGACAGTAAATTTTTCTATTGAAATGAGTGTATCATTGAAAATGCCCCTATGAAAAGAGGAAGTGTCTAGCTCACTAAGGTGAAAAAGCACAAGATCTGGGGCTCCTTAAGAATAAAAACTAAAACCAAACTCTCTCAGCAATGGAAACTGAAAGCACTGAAGACAGGAAAAGGTGTAATAAAGGTTCCAATTACAATTCTCAGTCAAGTCCTTTATTATATCTTCAATCATGTCATCAGTTTTTTATCTTCTGTATCTAAACTATATCAAAATAAGATATAGTTTTCCCCCTAATTCTTTTTTTCTAAAGGGATTTTTTCATTGACTCAAAAAATGGCTTGATCTTATATCTTTGAGATGGAAACAAAAACAAACAAACAAACAAAAAAACCCAAGGAAAATAGAGAAAAGATCCCCATTAACAACAACAAAATGTAGGACTAACAAAGCAAAACAAAACAATTTAAATACATTTTGATTCCATGGATACTTTAATTCTTTTACAAATAATATACATCCTAGGTCATACTTAAGAGCAAAGCTTATTAAACTGAAAGTCACGACCCCATATGAGATCACATAATTGAATGTGGGATCATGAAATTATGATTATTATCAGTAAATGATTTGTATGCTTATTTTATATTCCTATATATCCAGGGTCATATAAAAATTTCTTGGCCAAAAATGGGTCATGAATGGAAAAAGGTTAAGCCCTTCTTTAGAGTCCTGTCCTGGGCTTCCAGAAATGTTCAGGGCCAGAAATTATCCAATGATACTATAAGGATATGTGATTTCATCCAAATTTGAATGTTTGAAGGTTAGTCCAGATTAATCTAACATCTCTAAAAGGCTCATGATTAAAAAAAAAATCAGTTAATCTTGAATGCTTTCAAGAAATTTTTTGCAAAATTACATTAATGTAAGTTGAAATTTAAAAAAAACAAGAAACAGGAAATTAGAACTTAAATATCTCATAAGTTGGCTATTTCACTTAATAAGAGTATACCACACTTTTAAAAGTTGAAATACTACTTTTATACTAAAAACATGTTTATTAAATTCAAATTCAATGGGGGATAGTTAAAATTCAAACCCAAATTTCTGTGTTTTAAAAATTGCCATCTTGCAAGAGTGTGCCATGGTTTCTGCTAATATCAGAAAGATATAATGTCTACATTTCATGCATGTATACATTCAGCTGAGGCTAAAAGAGAGAAAAACCTTTAAAAGCAGCTGTTCTTAATGTTTAAATCAACACTTCTAGAGAATCTTCCCCCTTCTTTTTTTTTTCCCCTGAGGCAACTGGATGACTTACCCAGGGTCACATGGCTAAGAAGTGTTAAGTGTCTGAGGCCAAATTTGAATTCAGGTCTGCCTAACTTCAGGTCTGGTGCTCTATCCACTGCACCACCTAGCTGCCCCTTTTCCCTCTTCTTAAAGCAGTCCAGCCATTCACTCACTCACTCAATAAGCCTTTATTAGCATTTACTAAGTGCCTGGCATTATGCTAAAATGATATGCAAAGACAAAGGAAATAGTCCCTCCCCTCAAGAAGCTTATGTTCTAAAGTAGGAGATACCATATATAGATAACATATAAAAAATTAATAGAAGTGGCAGCTAGGTGGCACAGTGGATAGACCACCAGCCCTGAAGTCAGGAGGACCTGAGTTCAAATTTGGCTTCTGACACTTAACACTTCCTCACTGTGTGATCCTGGGCAAGTCATTAACCCCAATTGCTTCAGAAAAAAACAAACAAAAACAAAAACAAAAATTAATACAAGTTACTTTGGGTGAGAGTGGTGGTGTGAGGGTAGGTAGGAAACAGGAGAGGCCTTATATAAAAGGTGACGTTTGAACTTTTTTTTTTTTTTAATGGAACCTTTTTATTTTCAAAACATTTGCAAGGATAATTTTTCACCATTGACCCTTGCAAAATCTTGTGTTCTAATTTTCTCCCTTTTCCCCCACCCCCTCTCCTAGATGGAAAGTAATCCAATAGATATTAAACATGGTAAAAATATATGTAAATCCAATATAGGCATACATATTTATGCAATTATCTTGCTGCACAAGAAAAATCAGATCAAAAAGGAAAAGAATTGAGAAAAACAAAATCTGAGCAAACAACAAAAGAAGATTAAAAAAAAATCAAATGTAGTTTGATTATACATGGACAGGAATACTGGTAGATTTAAAGTATATAATTCAGATTTTTATTGCCCAGAAAACAGAAAGTAATAGTTTTTAGCAAAGACACAAAATTAACATTTGAAACAAAGACTTCTATGTGAAAATAGTTTATAAAGCCTTCCCTTACTTCAAATGGTCTCATTTTGGATGAGAAGTACACAATAACATAAAGTGTTTATTCTTTGGGAAGAAAACAGTATTTTATTTATATAGTTGTTAATATTTAAGCCTTTGAGATTTGTAAAGTGCTATGTGGATATGTTTATCTGTATACATATATATACTATGCTGTGATCCACATTCATTTCCCACAGTCCTCTTTCTCGGTGTAGATGGCTCAAATCATCACAAGATCATTAGAATTGGCCTGAATCTGCAAATTAAGACAACTCTGAGATACCACTACACACCTGTCAGATTGGCCAAAATGACAGGAAATGATAATGATAAATGTTGGAGGGGATGTGGGAAAACTGGGACACTGATACATTGTTGGTGGAACTGTGAACGGATCCAACCATTCTGGAGAACAATTTGGAGCTATGCTCAAAAAGTTATCAAACTGTGCATACCGTTTGACCCAGCAGTGTTTCTACTGGGCCTATATCCCAAAGAGATCTTAGAGGAGGGAAAGGGCCCCACATGTGCAAGAACGTTTGTGGCAGCCTTTTTTGTAGTGGCTAGAAACTGGAAACTGAAGGGATGCCCATCAATTGGAGAATGGCTGAATAAATTATGGTATATGAATGTTATGGAATATTATTGTTCTGTAAGAAACAATCAACAGGAGGTTTTCAGAGAGGCCTGGAGAGACTTGCATGAACTGATGCTGAGTGAAATCAGCAGAACCAGGAGAACATTATACACAAGACTATACGATGATCAATTCTGATGGACATGGTTCTCTTCAACAATGATGTGATTCAAACCAGTTCCTATTATTCAGGGATGAAGATAGTCATATACATCCAGAGAGAGGCCTTGTGGGAACTGAGTATGGACCACAACACAGCATTTTAACGCTTTCTGTGAATATTTCCATGCATTTTGTTTTCCTTCTTAGGTTGTTTTTTTTCTTCTTCTCTTTCTAGATCTGATGTTTCTTGTGCAGTAAGATAACTGTATAGATATGTATACATGTATTGGATTTGTCATATAATTTATCATATTAGATTACCTGTCATCTAGGGGTGGGAGGTGGGAGGAAGGAGGGGAAAAGCTTGGGAAAAAAAAAGTTTTTGCAAAGGTTAATGTAGAAAAGTCACTCATATGTTTTGTAAATAAAAAGCTTTTAATTAAAATAAATAAATAAATAAATAGAATTGGCCTGAATCATCTCATCGTTGAGAGGAGCCTTCGTAAACCAGAATAGATCATTGTTGCCATTGCTATGTACAATGAAATCCTGTTTCTGCTCATTTCACTCAGCATCAGCTCATGCAAGTCTGTCTAGGCCTCTCTGAAATCATCCTGCTGGTCATTTCTTACAGAACAATAATATTCCATAATATTCATATACCATAATTTATTCAGCCATTCTCCAATTGATGGGCATCCCTTCAGTTTCCAGTTTCTTGCCACTACAAAAAGGGCTGCCACAAACATTCTTGCACATGTGGGGCCCTTTCCCTCCTCTAAGATCTCTTTGGGATATAGGCCCAATAGAAACACTGCTGGGTGAAAGGGTATGCACAGTTTGACAACCTTTTGAGCATTGTTCCAAATTGCTCTCCAGACTGGTTGGATTCATTCCCAATTCCATCAATGATGTATTAGTCTCCCAGTTTGTTCGAACTACTTCTTGAAGGAAACTGAGGATATTTCAGCCAAGATGGCCAATGTAGAGGCATAGAAAGCAAAAATGGAGTATTCAGTGTGTAAAAGAGTGAGTAGCTCAGTGTGATTACAGCCCAACACTCTGGAAGGCAAGCCATCTGTAAGAAGACTGGGAAGTCACAAAAGGACCAGGCTGTGAAGATATTAAAATATCAGGGGGAGCTTATATTTGACCCAGAGACACCAGGGAGCCACTGGAGTTTATTGAGCAGGAGGAGGCATGATCAGACCTGCACTTCAGAAAAGTAATGTTAGTGGCTATAATTGTAATTATAATGTGTAGTCAACTTCAAGGTGTTCATTGTTTGGATCAACTAGTTCATCATTTCAGGATAAAGCTTTCAGAATCAGAACAATGGGACTAAATAACCTTGAAGAAAAGAGATAGGGAAAATAGTCTTGTTTTATTGCCATGCTGTTCTTCAGGGTGAGATAGGGGTATAAGCATTGTAGCTGAGAGGTGAGATACTCTGACTTGAGGTGTAAATTCTCTCCCAAATAGGGTACTTCTCTCTGTCTGGACACCTGGAACACCTCACTACACCCTCCTTACTTCTAAGCAAGTCATAGCCTTTAATACTTAGGATTATTTGTCCAATGCTCTTAATATTTGTATAGATAGTTGTAAATTGATTATGGCTGTTGAGAATAACAGAAATTTAATTCATAATCCACCAATTGCTGCTTTACTGGAATGTAGGGTCTTTCTTGTTGTATAACAACAATAACAACAAACTATTGTCTTTTCCCTTCTAGCATCATAAAAGCTGCCACAACACAAATTCCAGATTAATATTTTTTGGGTTCCTGATCTATGTGTTCTTAGAGCTCAGATTGGCCTTGGAGTCCAAATGCAGTGGGGTTCCTGGGTCATAAGCTGGCCTTAGTGAGAGA
Organism: Myrmecobius fasciatus; assembly: GCA_023553655.1. Lineage (NCBI taxonomy): Eukaryota > Metazoa > Chordata > Mammalia > Dasyuromorphia > Myrmecobiidae > Myrmecobius > Myrmecobius fasciatus. The sequence goes on along the minus strand of JAJPUD010001727.1, from coordinate 34,495 downwards.
TATCACCTTCAATGGGGCATGGGTTGATTCTGCTCCTTTTAGAAGGATCAGTTCCTGGGAAGTTGGTTGAAAAGTATCAAAACTTTGATGAGTCCTAATGACTACAAGATCCCAATGGGATCTGGGTTCTAATTAGTCTATTCATACCTCAATATCTTCATCTGTAAAATCAATATGAAGAACCAGATGATCTATAAGGTTCCTTCCAATTCTTTCCTGGCCTTTTCTCATTGGAAAATGAGAAGACTGGATTAGATGGCCTTGAAGTGGGAAGAAGTGGGAAGGTATCTTTGAACCAGTGATCTCCATTTGTGGCTACACATGCCTTCACAAATCTCCTAAATACCTAAAAAATGAATGAATGCTGCCATCGATCCTATTACAATTTAACCACCTGAGGGCAGAAAGAATGTCTTTATTATACTTCATTATTGTCAATATAAATATTTAACAGCCAATACATTTTTCCTCCTAGAGGAGAGATATATCCTTACATTGCTTCATTCAGTAACTTAAAATCCATACCAATCTTTTAACATGTCATCTTTCTAAAGATGACATCTTTAAAAAAAAAAATCAAATGTAGTTTGATTATACATAGACAGGAATACTGGTTGATTTAAAGTATATAACTCAGATTTTTATAGCCCAGAAAACAGAAAGTAATAGTTTTTAGCACTAAAGACACAAAATTAACATTTGAAACAAAGACATGTACCTATGTGAAAATAGTTTATAAAGCCTTCCCTTATTTCAAATGGCCTCTTTTTGGATGAGAAGTACACAATAACATAAAGTGTTTATTCTTTGGGAAGAAAATAATGTTTTATTTATACAGTTGTTAATATTTAGGCCTTTAAGATTTGCAAAGTGCTATGTGGATATATGTATCTGTATACATACATACATATATATATATATATGTATATATATACATATATATATATGCATAGTAGGTAGGGACTACTTTTGCTGACTGAACATCTTCCCTCCCTCAAGATAAACATCTCTTTAATCTTCACAACTCTATGAAATGTATTAATATCCCCAAGATTACAGATGTGCTAGCAGGCTCAACAAGGTTAAGTAACCTGCTCATGACTATAAAGCTCTTAAGTGTCTGGGACAGGATATGAAACTAGGTTTTCTTGATTCCAAGCCTCTAACTGCTATGCAATCCTGCTTTCCCATTAGGATGTGATTATCACAAGGCCCAATTCTTATAATTTCTGTTTTTAAGCAATAGAGAATCAGGAAGTCCAGCTTATAAATATAGATTGTAGATTTTAGTGTAGTATCTTGTAGATGGAAATTGATGATATGAAATGATTATGATGGAAATGGAATCATAAGGAGAAATGTCTCAAGATTCCTTTACCCCTTCTTTTTTCCAAAGACAGGCTTTCCAAACAGCCTTTTTTCTGTACTATTCCTCTTATCAGGCCTAATTTTTCCATTTAAGCTCAGCTATCAGAACTTTACACAATTCTATGGAGAAGCAGTTTTACTTCCTCGAAGAGAAAGCTTACAAGGAAACTACACTTCTATTCAAGCAACGTTACTCAGTTACCACTTACGGGTAAATGATTTGAACTAAGAAAGAGAAGTTGCTTTTTTTTAAGTTCCTTTTTTTTTTTTTTTTTTTTTAAATGTAAGGGGAATTTCAAATATTATTTAGCTATTCATCTTTACTTTATTTTTGCTTGTAAATCCCCAGGGTTTTCTTTTGTTTATATAAAGGATGCTGCTATTAAGCCACTGAGAGGATTATTGTGAAGACCATTATATCTTATTTGGTGCCCTTATAAAGGATCATTGCTGTGAATTGCCTGACCAGGGCTATTATGATATTTAGAATCAAGGCATAGTACTTTTATCTTGTACAAATACTGATTTATTTGTGGTTTAAAAAACCCCATTTGCATTGTGTTTTGAGTAAGTTCAACAGCCCAAGTATAGCCATATATGTGCACTTTTGTTTAATTATAGTCACTTCTGCTCTCCTATATGCAAACAGACAAGCATGTCCCTCCAGGGAAACAGCTTTGCATGTTACTACCGGGTTTGGAAAACAAATTTTTTTTTCCCCCCTTTTAGATACTTGAATCAATACTTCTCATTCCTTTAAATATATTTCATGCTCTGGTCTTTCTCAAGTCAATCTTGTCCCCATTACTGATTCTTTAGTATGCTTTTGAAAACGATTAGTTGTTAAAATTGTGCAACTGTAACAAGATAAGATACATGTATTTTAGAGAAAGTATGATGAAATAAAAGTTCTTCAGTTGGAGAGAAAAAACACATGGGTCCAGCTGTATAGCTTGCTCAATTTTCTTTAGTAACAATGTTACGAAATAAAAGCTATGCTCCCAGGAAAGGAATAAGGTGTGCAAGTACAGAGGCCCTCAAAGGACAAAATTCTAGAAAGTTCAAGTCAATGTTCTACACATTTAAGAAGTGCAATTTTATATACAAGTAAATTACTAAGAAACAAAAACATGTCAGTGCTTACATATAAAAACTCAAAAGTTTGAAATTTTAATATATAACATAATAAATAAAATAATAATATAAATACATACATAATATAACAAAATTATACCATACCATTTCATGGAAATGATGGAGTGAATAAGACCCCAACAAAAAGATCCTAGGTAGCTTTGTGGGCCATAGGGATAGGCAGTAACCATAAAGGGCCCAAATTTGACTGTCTAAGCCTAGTTCCTGGGGCAAGCAGAGAGAATAAGTTTATCTTGCATCCTTACTTGCAGACTTTTGTTTTTAAGTAGGCCTTTTGTTGTTTTAGGTGGATTCTGGTTGAATTCTTTTTCCAGTTTCTTGCACTGATAGGACATCCCATCCAATCAGAAGGCCAAGTTATGATGTCAACCCTAGAGGCTGACTTTCTCCCATAAAAGAACCTAAGGGTACTCCACTACTTTGCAGGTTCATTAGGAACCACCCACTTTATGTCCACAAGTTCTCTAGGACTTTGCCTGTCTTAATGGCATAATAAGATCTATACTTCTTGAACTGGAGATGGTATAAGCCTACAAATTTTTTTGATATACCTTGTGATACTGACCTGAAACCCCAATATATTTTGGGGATCCAACCTCTGCACCCTCAGAAAGACTTGGAGTGATAATACAAGTATCAAGATTTTTTTTTGAGCAAAGATTACCATAAAGCAAATTTCTATTATAGGAATCTAATTTTATCATTAATTACCATTTCTAATTTAGGGAATGCACTTTGTTGGGGAAAAAAAAATTGACTTTTGGATAGAAGACAAATAATATTTTAGAATGGTTCTACTTCTTAAAGCATTGGATTTTGGGTGCTTTCAAATACTTGGGAGATCTAGGTTTGAATTTCAGATCTGTTATTTTCTTGATATATAACCTTGGACATGAGACCTTCTGGGGCTCAGAGTGGGTTGGACCAGATGACTTTAACAACTCCAGCCTCACCTCCCTGATGTCATAGTCCTCTTGGGAATGAAGGAGAAATGGCAAACAACAACTGCTAAAGGCATATGTATCCAGTAATTATCCTTCCAAAGTTCTGATAGTAATACATTTTGTGGCTAGGTGAATAATAAAAATATAAATAAAATAAAAGTACATTCATATTAGCATGTAATATTAGCATTGAATAAAATTTTCCACCTAGGATATATACACATTACTTATGGAGGAGGCAGACTGCCATATTAATAATTTCATTTCCTCAATTTGATTTCCATCATTTAGAAATGGGTTAAACATTTGGAGATGATCATTCTTTTCAGGCAATAGAGTTTGCTGTATAAAGAATCAAAATACTCTTGATTATGAAAGTTACACATTCAAGTTTTACATGAATGCCTCATGATGGCATGGAAGTGGCTTTTTTTTCCCCTGAGGCAATTGGGGTTAAGTGACTTGACCGGGGTCACAGAGCTAGGAAGTGTTAAGTGTCTGAGGCCATATCTGAACTCAGGTCTTATTGACTTCAGGTGCTCTATCCACTATACTATCTAGCTGCCCCAATGGAAGTTTCTTTAAAGGTTATGGCAAGTAAAGTACAAGATAAAAAATTTCTGAGTTTGGGTCCAATTAGTGATTAACTCTTTGTAGCTAAGCTTGGGAGAAGCTCATTACCCAGAAGATTGGCCAGAGCAATGTAGGATGGCCACTTTCTAAGATACAGTGAGTCTCTGATCAGTATTGTCACAGGGAGTACCAACACCAAGGAAATAAGATTCTTATGGAGTATAATTAAATGACTGACAAGGAACAAGAGTTCTTAATGAGGTACTTTAATCTTAAAACATTCCTATAGAAGACTATTAAAGTAAGATATGTGAGGAAAATACCTTTAAAGCATTGTACTGAGCATCCACTTTCCACAAGCAGATACCATTTTAAATGTTAATGTAAATAAATCACCTTATGGAAGTATGAATAATGGTGCTTTCTACCATGACTGAAACTCCTTAAAAATCTGATATATAGTTAGAGGAACTAGATTCCAACCTTGTCTCCGCAAATTAAATGGGACCCTGGACATATCACAACCTCTCTACATCTCATTTTTCTTCATTTGTAAAATAAAGAGTTTGGACAAGAGAATTTACCATCTCTAATTCCTATGAACTCATGAAACTATTTACTAAAGACATTGGTGAAAGTGCTTATCTATTTCTATCAGTGAAGCACTTTGACCAAAATAACAAATGACCAAAAATCACAGATATTTGTGATTAAAGAAGCATCTAAGAAAATAATGTAAAATTAGCTCCTTCTGGAAAGAAGAATTTTAACACATTTGGATCAAAAGATACTGATTTTAGCACCAGCTTTTTTTACTTGCCTGAAATTAAATGAGAATTCTATTTTAGTCATACATAGTTGACATATGAAAAATTAATTTACTAAACACAAATTTAATGATATATTCTAAAAAGTTTTAATTTTTTCTACCAAGGGTGGACAATTCTAAAGAAGGTTTTATTTATTGACATTCTTGGGGCGATGAATCTATGTGCCGATTCATATTTTCCAATTTTCCAGTAGGTAATGTACAGGAAAATCCTCTAAACAATTTCTACTTTTTTCCACTCTTTCCCTTTACTAGTCATATAAAAGGGTAGAAGCCTTGGATCCTGATGAATATTCATATTCATATGCTGTTTGGAAGGCCAGATATAAATCCAGTTCTAGTATTCCTAATATAACATCTGGTTGTGTGTGAATGAGCTTCTACACATCTGTCATTGGTTCAGTAAACAGGCTTCTAGGCATCACCTGATCACTCAGTGTCACACGGGCAACTGGAATCAAGATCCAGTGTTGACCAAGGACAATTGTTATTTTCCTAAAGTACAAGAAAAGAACAAAATGTGAAGTTTCAGATTTGTCTGCACAGCATTCCTAAGAACACCTTGGGTACACAGGATCAGAGATTTAGGGGTAGTAGGGACCTCAGAAATGATCTGGTATAACCTCCTTATTTTACAGATAAGGAAAGTGAAGCCCATAAAGTGATTTGACTGAAGTCAAATTTGTATCACCCCCATACATCACACTACCTTCATGGTTAATAAACTTGACTCAGTCCCGTCTCCCTGATAAAATTCTCTGCAGATGACTTCCAAATCAATATAGTAAGCCATAACCTCTCTCCTGCTGCATTACTTATCATGTCGATTGAAATGGATGCATTGTAGGCATCTCAAATATAACATGTCCAAAACAGGACTCCATCTTTTCTCTCTAAAATCACCTTTATGATCTTCCCTGTTTTTATTGAGGGCACCAGGGATTTACAACGGTTATTCTTGACTCTTCACTTTCCATTATCCTAATTATCCAACCAGTGTCCAAATCTTTTCATTTCTATCACCAAAACATCTTTTATTCATCAGTTTCTCTCCCCATCATTCCACATTCATATCCCTAACTTTCCATCATTTTTCTATTTTTAAAAATCTTTGCTGGACTTTATTATTTTTTTATTAAAGCTTTTGATTTTTTAAAACATATGCATAGATAATCCTGTAACATTAGCTCTTGCAAAACCTTGTGTTCCAGTCCCCCCCCCCCTTTTCCCATCCCTCTTTCCTAGATGGCAAGTAGTCCAATATATGTTAAACATGGTAGAAATATATGTTAAATACAATATATGCATACATATATACAATGATGAAGAAAATAAAATACAAGCAAACAACAACAAAAAGAGAGAGAATGCTATGTTGTGAACCACACTCAGTTCCCACAGTCCTCTCTCTGGGTGTGGATGGCTGTTTTGATCACAAGACCATTGGAACTGATCTGAATCATCTCATTGTTGAAGAGAGCCATGTCCATCAGAACTGATCATCATATAATATTGTTGTTGCCATGTACAATGATATCCTGGTTCTGTTCATTTCCCTTAGCATCAGTTCCTGTAAGTCTCTCCAGGACTCTCTGAAATCATCCTGCTTAATGTTTCTTATAGAGCAATAATATTCCATAGCATTCACATACCATAACTTATTAAACCATTCTCCAACTGATGGGCATCCACTCAGTTTCCAGTTTCTTGCCACTACAAAAAGGGTTGCCACAAACATTTTTGCATATGTGGGTCCCTTTCCCTCCTTTAAGATCTCTTTGGGATATAAACCCAGTAGAAACACTACTGGGTAAAAGGGTATGCACAGTTTGATAATTTTTTGAGCATAGTTCCAAATTGCTCTCCAGAATCTGGATCTGTTCACAGTTCCACCAACAATGTATCAGTTTCCCAGTTTTCCCACATCCCCTCCAACATTCATCATTATCTTTTCCTGTCATCTTAGCCAATCTGAGAGGTGTGTAGTGGTATCTCAGAGTATAATCTCTTAATTTGCATTTCTCTGATCAATAATGATTTAGAGCACCTTTTCATATGACTAGAAATGGTTTCAATTTCTTCCTCTGAAAATTGTCTGCTCATATCTTTTATCCATTTATCAATTTCTCCATCATTTTTCAATGGGATTGTAAAAAGCTTCCCTATTGGTCTCTCTGGCTCAAATCTATTCCCTCTTCAAACCAACTCCCAAACAGGTGTCAAAATAATTTTTTTAAACAGTGCAAGTTTGACCATAGTTGCTTTCCTATCAATAAACATTCATGAGCCCCTAATACTGTTTTTTTTTAATTAAAACTTTTTATTTGCAAAAACATATGTATGGGTAATTCTTCAACATTAACCCTTACAAAGCTTTCTGTTACAAATTTTTCCTCCCTACTCCCCACCCCTCCCCTGGATGGCAGGATATCCACTACATGTTAATTATGTTAAAATACTTGACAAATCAAATATATGTATACATATTTCCACACATCATTTTTGTGCAAGAAAAATCGTATCTACCAGAAAGAAAAATCAGAGAAAGGAAACATAATGCAAGCAAATATCAATAGAGAGCATGAAAATGTTATGTTGTGGTCCACATTTCACATCCCTCTCTCTGGGTGTATATGGCTTTCTTCACTGAACAATTGGAACTGGTTTGAAACATTTCATTGTTGAAGAGAGAGCCATGCCCATCAGAATTGGTCACCATATAGTATTGTTGTTGCCGTGTATAATGATCTCCTGATTCTGCTTGTTTCACTCAGCATCAGTTCATGCAAGTCTCTCCAGGCCTCTCTGAAATCATCCTGCTGGTCGTTTCTCACAGAACAATAATATTCCATAACATTCATATACCATAATTTGTTCAGCCATTCTCCAATTGATGGGCATCCATTCAGTTTCCAGTTTCTAGCCACTACAAAAAGGGCTGCCACAAACATTCTTGCACATGTACCCCTAATACTGTTAGGATTAAATATAAACTTCTCTACACTGACTGCTCTAGTACCTGAAATATCTTTCCAAATTTCAATAGTTCTTACTTTCTTTAAAATTATGTTCAACAAGCTGATTTTAGAAAGATTTGGAAAGATTTGCATGAACTGATGCTGGATGAAAAAAGCAGAACAAGTAATATCAAGATTGTGCAATGGATCAACTATGACAAACTTGATTCTTCTCAGTGATTCAGTGATCAAAGAAATCCCAATAAACATCGATAGAGAGAACTATGGAGACTGAATGTAAATCAAACATGCTATGTTCACTTTTTTTCTTTTTTGTTCTGATTTTCCTTTCCTAACATGATTCAGAAGGAATTATGTTTTAAAAATAATGAATGTACATGTATAACAAAACAAAAACAAAAAATTCTGTTCAGAGGTTACCTTTCCCTTTCTCCTCCCCTCCTGTTCATACCTTCTTACTAAGATCAATTAGTATTGATGTACTGCACATACACACATGTATGTTGTTTCCTTCAATAGAAAAAGTTCCTTGCAGGAAGAAACAGTTTCATTTTTGTCTCTGTATGTGCTTAGTACAATACAAGGCATGAAGCAGATCCTGACTGAATGCTTATTGATTGGTGCTTCCCTTTATAAACTTATAAATTCCTTGAGGATATTTTTTTTCTTTTAAGACCCACCCCAACTCCAGCACCTAGCAAAGCCTCCTGCAAAAGGAAGGTAATTAATAAATATCTGTGGAATCAAGGGACATTAATTTCCATAACTTGTTATTTTATTTCCTTCCCTATCCCCCCACACCTCTCTTCTTGTTTCTGCTTTCCCTAAACCCCCACAACAACCCATTTGTAAGAAGGAGGACATATTTATTATTCCATTTCTCCAGCAAGTATTCCAAAGATTTCCAAGGGAAAGTATCAGTATCTAAGAAAAATCTCAACGTATTGGCACATTTTAGGATCAGTAACCCCTGCCCCCAAGCTTGAGAACAAATGAGAGAATATAAGTAAAGTACTCTGCAATCTTAAAGCACTATGTAAATATTAATCATTATTATTGTTGTTGTTAGCAGCTCTCAAATATACATCTTAGTGAAACTTTCCAACATTCTTTTTATGACCTCTGCCCAATAACTATATTAAAATATTAAAGTCAGTCAAGCATTTTATAACCATGTTAGTGGCTGGAGAAGTTTGGCGCAGGAAATAGCCTCAAGGGTTTCAGCCAATTTAAAAAAAAAAAGTCAAAGCTTCAGTGGGGCTTGCTGTGCCTTTCAAGGGGGGCGGGGAGAGTGGGGACTGTTTTTTTTTTTTTTAATTTTATTTTTTTTTATTTTATTTGCATAACATATGTGTGGGTAATTCTTCAACAATAACCCTTACATAGCTTTCCTGTACAAATTTTTCCACCAACTCCCCACCCCTCCCCTAGATGGCAGGATATCCACTACATGTTAATTATGTTAAAATATTGGCAAATTGAATATATGTATACATATTTCCAAACTTGTCATTGTTGTGCAAGAAAAATCTTGTCTACACAGATGATATATCAGATAAAGGAAACACAATGTAAGCAAACATCAATCAAGGAGTATGAGAATGTTATGTTGTGGTCTACATTTCACATCCCTCTCTCTGGGTGTATATGGCTTTCTTCAGTGAACAACTGGAGGTGGTTTGAAACATTTCATTGTTGAAGAGAGCCATGTCCATCAGAATTGATCGTCATATAGTACTGTTGTTGCCGTGTATAATGATCTCCTGGTTCTGCTCATTTCACTCAGCATCAGTTCATGTAAGTCTCTCCAGGCCTCTCTGAAATCATCTTGCTG
>JAJPUD010001727.1:0-18092 GCA_023553655.1 Myrmecobius fasciatus | reverse complement strand
GACTTGAAACATGGCTCGTGTACAATATTTTTAAGCTATCAGCTGTACACTTTAGTCTTTATATAGGCAACAAACAGGTGCTTCTCCATACATATATTTCACTGCAACAGTCAAATCTATGAACAGAATTCCATCCACATTCCTATGCTAAGTATGCTCAAATCTTACATAGATATTGGTCTTCAGTTATAGAAATAAGCATATTTTATATACACTATACATTTGATATGCATATACACACGCATGTGTATGTCTGTATCTGTATCTATTTCTGAAATACATAAAAGAATACAGCTGCATTTTCTGGAATTATGTGTCAAATTCTGGTAAAAGGTAGTGTGATTTAGTGAATGGAAAAAACAGATTTGAAAGACAGGAAAACCTGGGTTCATAGGATATGTGTCAGTCATGACACATTGTAGCTTCATAACCCTAAGCAAGTCACTTAGGTAACCCTCTAAGATTGTAAGGTGCAGAAAAGTTGCTTCTATATGCTTGTAGAGGTAGTTTCCTCACCTGAAAGTTCACTAGACCAGTGGAATCATAAACCCAGTCTCCATCCTCATCATTACATACTAATCACTAATATTTTCCTTTGCCATATATTTTCTCAAATTTATATTTTAAAACAATTATACTTTACTACTAGAAACACCAAAAAATTACTTTTCATTCAACTTGGAAATCATGTTTTGAATAAGTTTAAGAAAGACTGAACAAACATTAAAAGGTTAAGATAATTCTTCAATGATGATTGCTTTATGAAATACACACAATAACATCACAAGATAGAGTAGACCTAGAAACTTTTTTATTTAATAGAAATAGAAAGTGATTCCTTTGTCTAAGTCTATAGTCTAAGTGCAGACTTTAGAGCAAGGATTTGACTCCCAGTCCTTCAACCCTAAGTTTCATCACCTTTCCACTACACCATGATGCTTCTTACCAGTAAAGACCAAAGTTAAGACAACTCTCCTTTCCTGAGAAGAGCTTCCTTCTTTCCTTCCCAAAATACTCAATGTATATTTTAAAGTTTGCATTTTGCATCTTTGGAAGATTTCACAGAACATAGTAACTCAAAGAGTTAGCTGCATAAAGAGAATATCTGCTGCCTACAGTTTTTCCTTCTGAATACAATTAAAAGTCCTGATTGGAGGTAAAACAGTACCAAGCATAATCATGATCATTATAATCAACAAACTGATGGAAAGTACAAAGCCCAAAGGCAACAAGTATTCAGCAAAGAAGCCCACTCAGTGTAATTTTTTGACAATTGCTGGACTTTTTGAGTACAATGCATTACAAAACGATGGATTTTTTTTCAATTTTAACTAATTCCCAATTATGTATGTTAATGTTCCTTTTATTTTTACTTGTATCCCGATAAACCAAGTGAATTAAGATTCTTGATAGATTTCAATTTAATTAAACATTTGAGTGCCTACTAGAAATGACTCACTGTTTAAATAGGTACAAAATTAAGACTTTTTTTAATGAAATAAAAAAATTCTTAAGTACTTTCTTTGAGTAAAGTGCTGCTTTAGGAACTATACTGTGAAATGACCAAATGCTGAAATGCAATGTGGGGCTCTGGAAGTAATGTAGAATCAAAAGATATGAATCTGAAGCCTGGCTTGGCCATTTACAATTATCTCAGATGAGTCACTTAATTTTTCTAATGCTCAGAGAGTCAAAGAGATAATCATATTTATATTATCTACCTTATCATTGTGGGGAAATACTTTGTAAATCTCCAGTGCAATACAAATGGAAGCTATAATTATTAGTGACAATTTTCTCAGACTATTTCCACATTATAGTGTGTATGTATGTGTGTGTATGTAGATTGTTCAAATATTGTCTCCCCTATTACACTGTGAACTCAGAAATTATTTCTGCCTTTCCGTAATAATCCCAGAACTTAGTGTGGAGTCTAGCACATAGCAGATGCTTGTTTGTTAATTTGTTTTTGTTTTTGTTTTTCTTTTTTGCTGAGACAATTAGGGTTAAGTGACTTGCCCAGGGTCAAACAGCCAGGAAGTGTTGTGTCTGAGACCACATTTGAACTGGGGTCCTCCTGTCTTCAGGGCTGTTTCTTTATCTACTACATCAATAGCTGCCCCTTTGTTTGTTAATTTGACTTGAATGCATTTGCTCAATCCTTAATATCATATTCTTTCCAAAATGTGATATATAACAAGCTTACTTAGCTTTAATTCACCCAATTTGAAACTTTGCTTTTGGTGAGTGAACCTCCCATGATAAAAAGCATTATTTCTGAAGTAGAAATTCATTAATTTACTCCCTTTTCTATTGCTAACAACAAGTAAAATTGTAGCTTTTTGATAATAGAATGCTTCTGCAATGACCTGGGAAGGGTTAACTTTTAGCTATCCAAGTGGTCTGGTGTTTTGGCAGTAAATCTAGAAATTGTGGGGCAACACTCTTCAATGCACATGGTCATTCAATGAGATCTGTGTCAACATATCCCATCTCTTCTCATTCCAAATTCAGACCAACTTAAACTATGCACAGAAGAGAGAGTGCTCTTGTGTGGACAAGAGTAGGCTACAGCAGTGATCAGCCACAAACAAGTCACAGACAGTGATCCTAAGCACAGTGTGGTTGGAATTTGGAATCTATGTGGTTATAAAAGGCCATAGAGAGGAAGAGCACTTCACTGGGCACTTCAGAAAAATCCCATTAATTCTTCCTTGGCAGCAGTTCAACTAGGGAATAAGAACAAGGGGTGATATAGGATAGATGGAGTTGATTCCATAGACAGTGAAGCTACTTAGGAAGGAAAATATCTTCACAGTCAATCAATAATCAATCAAATAACAAAACAAAAAATGGGTTAACAAAACAGGCTCTAAAATCTTTGCATAAGAAGTTGAAACATTAAAATATGGGAATTTTAAATTCAAAAGAAGCATTTTAAGTTGGAGAAAATATTTTTCCTCTTATGTGAAAATCAAACCAGAACTAGGAGAACAATAATGATAAAAACAAACAAAAATTTGAAAGACTTGTTAATGAAATGATTAAACAATTTTAGGGTGCAGGAAATGAAGGCTGCTAATGCATTTCTTCATAGAGAGCTGAGAGATTTATGATGTAGAATTCTGATTCTGCATACTATTTTGTATGTGGGCAATATAGGACTTCATTTTGGCTATACTTGTTTGTATTAAGGGTTTTGTTTACCTTTTCTTTTTCTGTGTGTGTGTGTGTGTGTGTGTGCATGCGCACGCTCACTCATTGGTAACATGCAGCTCACATTTGTATAATTTACAACAATAAGGAGAGTAGTATAAATATTATCCTTTGTTTTCAGATGAAGCCAAGACTCTAAGAAGTTAAGTGACATCCAATATAGCAAAGGTAATAAATGCAAAAGGAGATAGAGGAAAGGAGAAAGGGAAAGATGAAATAGGGAAAGACAGACAGAAACAGAGAGGACATAAAGAATTATAGAAAATTTGTTGTTTGTATTTCATTTTTGAAGAGAACCAATGATATTATGGGATGATGCCTTGATTCATGTATGAATTAAATGTGAGGCAGGATTGCATAAAATCATCAACCTCATTCTCTCTTCCAGAATCATGAAAGTCCAGGGGCATGACAAAAGTCAAGGTGACTGCTGTTAGCCTAGATTGCAGTGGTGTCACAAAGTGTCTGAGGTGACTGAATGACTCAACACCAACAAAGTAAACATTCAGGACAGATATAAGGAATCACAGGGCTTAAGGAAATAATTCTGAACTTAATCAATAGCAATAACTTCAAGTATATGTCTTGACTGATGAAAAGGGAGACAATGAGGAGTTTTAGAGAGCAAGAGAAATCATATTCTGTTAAAGTATAAAGAACTCTAAAAATGAATGTTTTACTCCAAAATCTGACAAATTACTTCAAATCAAGCTCCTAAATTTTCTACATGGACTAATTGCTAATAAAAACTACCATATATTTTTGTATTTTCAATTATCATAATTGCTAGAGGATTTTAACATTTGGAAAGCAAAACAAAAGCTAATTAAGAGAACAAATATTCGCATTCTGCTTAATGCAGTAACAAAAAAAAAGATGTATTACTCTTAAAATTCTTGAGAAAGTATTCTGTTCTCTATGCCCAATACTTTCAATTTCTCTCACTTGACTCTAAATCTCCTGCACTTTGGCTTTCAATTTCATTATTCAATTGGAACTATTCTCTCAAAAGTTGCAAATGATTGCAATCTAATATTCTTATCTCAATTCTTATTCTTCTTGACTTCTCTGTAGCTTTTGACACCACCAATCTTTTTCTTCTTTTGGAAACTCCTTCTCTAAGTTTTCCTGAACCTGCTTTAGTCTGACCATATCTTCTTCTCAGCTTCTGTTACCTGCTCTTCTTCCAAATCATGTCCAAAAACCCATTGTTTTGTCTCTCAACGTGCTGCCCTAAGCTCTTTTCTTTTTTTTCCTTCTATAGTAGGAATTCTTAATATTTTGTGTTATGTACCCTTTGTCAATATGGTGAAAGCTATGGTCTTCTCAGAATAATGTTTTTAAATTCATAAAAAATATATAAGATGATAAATTAAATTTGAAATGGTAATAAAAAAATTATTTTTAAAACCCAAGCTTATGGATTCCAGGATCAAAACATCATTCAGTGATTTCATCATCTCCCATCCATTAAATTATTATTTCATTGCAAGTAATTCCTCAATCCATTTATCTAGTTCTAGTCCTAACCTCTTTCCTGTTGTTTTTTAATCATGTTTGACTCTTCATGACCCCAGTTAGGGTTTTCTTAGCAAAGATACTGGTTTACCATTTCTTTCTCCAACTCATTTTGCAGATGAGGAAACTGAAGCAAACAGGGTTAAATGACTTAATGTGGCTCACACAGCTAGTAAGTATCTTGGTCAGATTTGAAACCAGGAAGATGACTCTTCCTGCATCCAGGTGTGTAACTCTTATCTACTATGCTACCTGATAGCCCCTACTCTTGTCTTACTACCTACTGACCATCTTTAATGTCCCATCTTTAGGGTCTCAAAGATACCTTAAATTTGACCTGTACAAAACGGAACTCATTATCTTTCATACCAAACCTTTTTTTTTTTTTTTTTACTGTAAAGAGTATCACTTTCCTCTCAATCACCCAGCCTAACAACCTAGATATCATCTTGGTTTCTCACTTGCACTTGAATGAACATATGCAAAATTTCCAAATTTTGTCATTTCTATATTCATTATATGTCATATATTTCCTTCAATTTATATAGACTCCACTGTAATGCATAATCTCACTACCTCACAGCCAACCTATGATAATAGCCTCTGTTTGGTCTCCTGCTTTAAATCTCTTCTCATGCAAATCCATCTTCTACTCAGCTGCTTAAGGTCATCTTTTTAAACCAAGGTCTGATCATATATGTAAAAATACACATAGCATTTTTTTATGAAAATAAAATCACTATCAAGATTAGAAGGGAAGCATTTTTACATTCAAAAGTTCTGATAAAGGCCTCATCTATAAAATATATAGAGAACTGACTCAAATTTATAAGAAATCAAGCCATTCTCCAATCAATAAATGGTCAAAAAATATGAACAATTTTCAGATGAAGAAATTGAAACTATTTTTAGTCATATGAAAAGGTGCTCCAAATCACTATTGATCAGAAAAATGCAAATTAAGACAACTCTGAGATACCACTACATACCTCTCAAATTAGTTAAGATGACAGGAAAGACAAGGACGAATGTTGGAAGGTATGTGGGAAAACTGGGACACTGATACATTGTTGGTGGAACTGTGAACGGATCCAACCATTCTGGAGAGTAATTTGGAACTATGCTCAAAAAGTTATTAAATTGTGCATATCCTTTGACCCAGCAGTGTTTCTACTGGGCCAATATCCCAAAGAGATCTTAGAGGAGGGAAAGGGACCCACATGTGCAAAAATGTTTGTGGCAGCCCTTTTTGTAGTGGCTAGAAACTGGGAACTGAATGGATGCCCATCAATTGGAGAATGGCTGAACAAATTATGGTATATGGATGTCATGAAATATCATTGATCTATAAGAAATGACCAGCAGGATGATTTCAGAGAGACCTGGAGAAACTTGCATGAAGTGATGCTAAGTGAAATGAATAGAACCAGGAGATCAATATACACGGTAACAACAAGACTATATGATGCTCAATTCTGATGGACATGGTTCTCTTCAACAAGATGTTTCAAACCAGTTCCAATTGTTCCTTTCAAATTACTTTCTAGAATGGTTCATAGTTTCACTGATAAAGCATTGGTGTGCCTGTTGTCTCATAGCACCTCAAATAGTTTCCCACTTTTTGGTTTTCTTCAATCTGATAAACTTGAAGTGGAAACACAGAGTTTTTTTTAATGTATATTTCTTTCATTATTAAAGAAGCAACTTCTAATGGAGATGAGCTGCAAACAACTATGTACACAGATAAATAGATATAAACATATATGATATATAAAGATATCATTCCTTTGTTAGAAAGTAAATTTTTTACTACAAATCTTTTTCATAAATTATCTCCCTACTAATTTGAATTTCATTAATTCTGTGCAGTAATTCTTTTCAAATTATATGCAATCAGAATGGTCAGTTCTTTTCTGAGATTTATCTCTTTTTAAGTTAATTCTACTATTTATGGTTGAGAGAGGTAACTACTCTTTTTGTCTAATTTGTTTATGATATAAAACTATAAGAGGACAGATTTTAAAACAAACAAAACAGGAAAAGGAGCATGCTGTGTAATTTTTTTTGGACTATTTTAATCCTTTTTTATTTCCTTTTTTTTGACTTTTATTAAAGTTTTTTATTTGCAAAACATTTGTATGGGTAATTGTTCAACATTGACCCTTGCAAAGCTCTCCATTACAAATTCCCCCCCAGTCCCTACCCCTTCTCTGATGGCAGGAAGTCTACTACATGTTAATTATGTTAAAATACTTGATAAATCAAATATGTATATACATATTTTTATAGTTATCTTGCTGTGGAAGAAAAGTTGGATCTACAAGAAAAAAAAATCTAAGAAAGGAAACAATGCAAGCAAACATCAATAGAAAGCATGAGAATGTTATGTTGTGGTCCTCATTTCACATCCCTCTCTCTGGGTATATATGGCTTTCTTCACTGAACAATTGGAACTGGTTTGAAACATTTCATTGTTGAAGAGAACCATGTCCATCAGAATTGATCATCATATAGTCTTGTTGTTGCCATGTATAATGATCTTCTGGTTCTGCTCATTTCACTCAGCATTAGTTCATGCAAGTCTCTCCAGGCCTCTCTGAAATCATCCTGCTGGTCATTTCTTATAGACCAATAATTTTCCATGACATTCATATACCATAATTTATTCAGCCACTCTCCAATTGATGGGCATCCATTCAGTTTCCAGTTTCTAGCCACTACAAAAAGGGCTGCCACAAGCATTTTTGCACATGTGGTTCCCTTTCCTTCCTTTAAGATCGCTTTGGGATATAAGCCCAGTAGAAACACTGCTGGGTCAAAGGGTTTGCACAGTTTGATAACTTTTTGAGCATACTTCCAAATTGCTCTCCAGAATGGTTGTATCCGTTAAAAGTTCCACCAACAATGTATCAGTGTTCCAGTTTTCCCACATCCCCTCCAACATTCGTCATTATCTTTTCCTGTCATCTTAGCCAATCTGACAGGTGTCTATTGGTACCTCAGAGTTGTCTTAATTTGCATTTCTCTGATCAATAGTGATTTGGAGCACTTTTCATATGACTAGAAATGGTTTTAATTTCATCATCTGAAAATTGTCTGTTCATATCTTTTGACCATTTATCGATTGGAGAGTGGCTTGAATTCTTATAAATATGAGGCAATTCTCTATATATTTTAGAAATGAGGCCTTTATCAGAACCCTTAAATGTAAAGATGATTTCCCAATTCATTGCTTCCCTCCTAATCTTGTCTGCATTAGTTTTGTTTGTACAAAAACTCTGTAATTTAATATAGTCAAAATTATCTCTCTGGTGTTCAATTAAGAGTTCCAGTTCTTCTTTGGACACAAATTCCTTCCTTCTCCACAGGTCTGAGAGGTAAACTATCCTATATTCCTCTAATTTGCTTATAACATCACTGTATCTAAATCATGAACCCATTTAGACCTTATCTTGGTATGTGGTGTAAGGTGTGGGTCCAGCCTTAATTTCTTCCACACTAGTTTCCAATTTTCCCATCAGTTTTTATCAAATAGTGAGTACTTATCCCAAAAGCTGGGGTCTTTGGGTTTATCAAACACTAGATTGCTATAATTATTGCTTAGTTTGTCCTGTGATCCTATTTTATTCCACTGATCATCTACTCTATTTCTTAGTCAGTACCAAATGGGTTTGATAACCACTGCTTTATATAGTTTTAGATCTGTTACAGCAAGGCCACCTTCATCAGTCTTTTTTTGTTATTAATTCCCTTGAAATTCTTGACTTTTTGTTCTTCCAAATGAACTTTGCTACTATTTTTTCTAGATCTGTAAAATAATTTCTTGGGAGTTTGATTGGTACGGCACTAAATAAGTAAATTAGTTTGGGTAGTACTGTCATTTTTATTATATTCGCTCGGCCTACCCATGACATGTGTGTAATTTTGCAGCATCCTACTAAGGAAATGAGAACTTGATTGACTCAGTGGATCCAAACAGTTGAATAATTAAAAAGAAAATGGTAAGTAATTGACAGAAAGTAGAGTTTAATCCAAGAACCAGACAAATCCAACTTTTATTTCTCACTCTACTAATTTGTATTAAGAGCAACAAAACATTGAGTGGACAGATATGCAAATTACTTAACTAGTTCATTGAAACCAATTTAAGGGGAAAAGATATGATTCAAACTACTTCAAAGTAGTCTAATATACAAAAAGTGAAATTTCGAGTTCTGAATTTCTCAAACCTTGTGCTTTATTATCCATTGCATCCCACATCACAACTGCTCAGCTATGCAGTTTAACAAACAGATCCTGTATTACCACCCTCATGTGTAAATGAAGTAATTGAAAATGTACAAAAGATAACACAACAGACCTAGATTTTTTTTCCTACAAGGAGTCATTTAAAAGAACTTCATCAATTTCATAAAATCTTATGAAAATATAAATAGACATAAGCTGCTGGGCCTGGAGCAGGGAAGACCTGAGTTCAAATTCAGTCTCAGTTACTTACTAGCTATATGACCTTAGGCAAAACACTTAACCTGTTTGCCTTAAATGAGTGGAGAAGGAAACTGGCAAACCATTCTAGTATCTTTGCCAAGAAACCCCCTAGACAGTATGGTCCACAGGATCTTTAAGAGGATAATGACCACAAAAACAGACAAAATAAAGGAAGCAATAAAGGAAAGAAAGAAATAAAATAATATCACAACTGTCACAGAACTCTTGAAGGCTACTAGACTACTAGTACAAACTGGTCATTTTATAAGTGAAGTGAGGCTCAGAGAAGTTAAATAACATCACAAAATAAAGGTCTGGTTTATCTGGAAAAAAAAAAGAAATAAAAAATCCCCACTTTATTTTTGAGACTGGAAACTGATTAGTCATATCCACACTGAAATCATCATATCCATACTGAAAGCATGTGAAAGAATCACATAGTAATGGCAACAAGCTGCTTCTGTTATTTCCCCCTCTCCTCACTCTCAGGGGTAGGGAAAGGAAGGGCACACAGTTAATCCACAGAGTTTAAAAAAAAAAAATCAAAATGGCAGAAAGTAGGCAGAGTCTCTGCCTAAATTAAATCTTCAGAGAAACATTTTAAATTGGTCTGATTATTTGGTATGGACTAGATGAACTTTCCTAAAAGAAATTTTTTTTTGTATTTGTATTTTTTCTTGTTTTACAACTTTCTAACATAACCACCAAATATAACTGTTCCCAAATGCCAATCCTTTTCCCTCCAAGTTAAAAAACAAATGAAGTTTTGCCCCTTCTATGCTTCATTATAAAAATGCCTAAGGACAGTGGAATATTTCAGTGGAGGAAAACATAAAAAAATTTTTTTTCTTTTCATTTTTGTGCATTTGAGCTTATTAAAAATGATTACTTGATAATTTTTAAAAATTAAAATACAGAAGAAACATTACAGATTTTGCCCCAGCATTTGTATAGTAAAAGGGTTAAAAAAATATCATTTGCCATGCAAACTGCTTGCTAATTTGTGTTTTCAATATAGTCTTATGTAAAAGGAAGTGCTCTTATGTAAAAGGAAGGGAAATCAAGAGAAATAAAATAAATGAGGTAAGTTAGTTCTCTTTCTTCACCAATTCCTGAGCTGGTATTGAAGGGCCTAAAAAGATAGCCTATATAGGAGTGGCAATTACATTAATTCTTATATCTGTTAAAATTTGTCCCAATTTTAGAGAGCCCACTACCATGTACAAACTTTTATGGACCATAGGCTATAGCCATAGTCTCTTAGTTTACCAGAGCCAGAATTGTCATCAGTTTCAAATATTACTTCTGTAGTTTTAAGTTTGATTGCTATCAGTGATTTGGGTCAAGTGAAATAAATAACATAAATAATTAACATTTGCATAGTGCTTTAAGGTTTGCAAAGTTCTTTTACTCATATTGTCTCCTTTCATCTTTTAAAAAACATTGCTGGGAGGAGAGTAGTACACATGTCATGATTACCATTTTATAGAAGGGGAAACAATATTGGAAGGGTTTAATAATTTGCCTGTAATCATACAATTAGTTAATGTTAAAGTCAAGATTCAAATCTGGACCCTTTCTGAATACAGATCTTTTCTCCATTATCCTGCATATACCCTTAAAATTGATAGCTAGTCCTAAACAGGAAATTATATTATTTCATTATCCATTGTGTCAAAAGTAGAGCCAACATTTCAATAAAAAGTGGGTAAAAGTATCATTACCAGTTCTGAATTAATTTCTGCAAATATGGTATTATTTCTTTGACAACTGACTCAGTCAATGCTCAACATATTTATAGGGAAATCCAATTTTTATAGCACAATAAGAGAATTATTAGAAATAAGGCAACAGAGCACATTAAACCTTTTCCTTTTACTATTTTCATTGTAGTCATAGGAAAAGCATCAAGAATATCCATCTTTGGACAGCTGTCAACAAATTAACGTGAATTGGCAAACTTATCTGATAATCTAAAAGCCATTTTCTCTGTTATTTTATAACTTCCAAGCTTCCATAATGCTTCAGAGACAATCTGATAAATACTACTCACTTTAATCTTATAAAAATCTGGTTTTTTTAACCTTAAAAATATTACAAATACTATTCTGTCTTTAGATATCTTGTTTCAACTAGTAAAATACCTGCTTGTCTAATATCCTGTTCCCTTATATATAAATCACCATTTTCCTTCCATGTTCCATGTCTTCATATTTCTATCTTTAGACTTTCCTTCTTCTTTTCCTTACCTTTTGCATCAGCTTCGTGTGTTTTCCCTTCAATGCTCTGCATCATTCCAAAATATGTGCACCTTAGCTCTAGCTTCTTTTTACTCTTGTATTCTCAAGTCTCTTTCACTTTGTTCGTTGAAACCTGCCAAGAAGCCACTCCCTCTACTTCCTTTTCCCACTCTTGTCTCTGAATCTTTCAATCTATTTTCAAAGTACAAGAGTTCTTTCCCCTTCCTTGTCTAAAAAGGCATTATTTGTCTCTGAATTTATATTTTATTAAAAGTTCTTTATAGAACATTTCTACTCATCTTCTTCCATGAAAGGCCTTAATCCAACATTCAAATGGTTGTTTTCATGTAAAGTATTTCACAACAGAATTACTCAATAGTAGTTTGAAAACATAAAGGCAGAATTTGTCTTTACATTTGTTATATAATTATAGCATTCAATCACTGGTCTCTTATTAAGATTAATTATTAAAAGGTTAGCTCCTTGGAGGAGAAATATTTTTCCTGATTTTTAGCAGTCTATATAAGATTGACTTTTTAATTAAAAGAACAGAATTCTGTGAGTGCATGTGATTATAACACATTTTAAATTTATGTAGCACCTTTTATGTGAAGAATTCAGAGCAATACTTGTCAATTCCCCCTCCCCCCATTACCTCATGAGTTCTCACAAGGGATAAGTCATCATTCTACTTTAAACTGGTGTGACAGCTACTTACCACTTCATGAGAAATTCAAGATTACCCAAGGTTGCTTAGCTCAATGATATATTCAAGGGCCTAATTAGGAGAACACCATGAACATAAGTCAGGAAGACTGATTCAGAGAATAGTGTGAGTAGAGGAAAAAGGCCAAGGAGGAGGAAACATGTTATAATAGAAGGAGCATCAGATTTGGAGTTATACAAATCCTGGTTCTGCTATTTATGATCTCTCTGACCTTGGGCAATCTGCTTACCCTCTCAAGGACTCAGTTTCCTCATCTATAAAATGAGAGGCTTGCAAAAGGTCAAGTGTAACTCTAAATTTAGAAACAAAGTAATGCTTGCACAGTAATAATGTAGTCCTGGCTTTGCCATTATCCATCTGTGCTACTTTGGGCAAGTTGAAGAACCATACCTTTAGAACTGCAAATTCCAAGGACCTTTAAGAAGGGAGTTCTTCATTTTCCAGATGAGGACACAGAAGAACCAAGAGATGAATCCAAAAAAATAAGGAATTAAGGTAAACTGACTTATACAGTAAGACATGACAGAGATAAGAATTTAAGTTCAATTTTCTGTCTAAACCAGTGTTTTCCCACTGGACTTTACTTCAATTTCCTCATTTGTGAAATGAGGAAGAGTGACTTCTTATTTCATCAAGTGTCTAAGGTCCCATCAAACTCTAAAATTGAGAATTCCAGACTATAAATTCCAGGCCAAATTCAGAGTTCTCAAAGACAAAAGCATTGGCTTCTCAAGACAAAGACATGATATTATCAGTCTATCATAGAATGAAAAAAAATTGAGGGAGATGGGGAAGTAAAAGGGGAGAAAAGAATGGAATAACCCTTATCATACATGTATATATATGATAATACACATACTGTACAAAAATGAATTATAATAATTTCCAAACTAGAATGGGGTAAGAGCAACATTGTGGATTTAGAATGAGGATTTAGTGTTGGATTTAGAGTGAGGAAGAGTTGGGCTCAAATCCTTTCTCCATATTGACAGTGTGACATTGGCCAAGTCACTTAATGTCTCTAAGCATGAGTTAACTCATCTATAAGATGGGGAAAACACCACATACCTACCTCACTAATTTGTTGCAAGGCTCAAATAAGACAATGTGAAATGATCAAAAGTGTTTTGAAACTTAAAACACTTTTAAATGAATTCTATTCATTTCTATTAAATAAATGATTTCTATTATTACTACCAAAAGATTAAATTTTCAGGAGTGACATAACTCTTCACAAAACAGAGACAGATTAAATTTTCTAAGGAAAACATACTTCTTTGTGTACATGTACATACACATGCATGTATATATATATGCATGCATATATAGATTTTATATATATACACTTTTCAACAATGCTTATTGTTTGATGGCTGACTTGGAATTAATCTGAAAAGTGGCTGCTTCAAAAAATGAAGGGCTCATTTTCAATTGATTAATCAGTAAGTAGATTTCCTGAATACACACATACACACAGCTCTACTATACTTTCCAAAAACCTTTTAATTAACCCTCCTATATTCTTTAACTATCATGCTATCTTCATATATACAAGTATGTTTCTCCTCTTTTTCAATGTCTAATTCCTTTGAACAACTGTTTATACCAATGATCTCTTAATTACTAAACTCTATGGCTTTTTCCTCAATTCCTCAACTTCTCTACAATTTTAAATACTGATAAATATTTCTTTTCTGAACATTCTCTCTTCCTTCACCTTCTACAACCTTCACTCTTATCTGTATGGTTGTTTATTCTCAGTGAATTTTTCTGGATCTTTCTAGAGCTTCTATCCTGAAACCTATTCTCTCTACATTCACTGATGCCATAATTTTCCAGGTTTCAAGTATCATCACTATAAAGATGACACCAAATCTGTTTATCTCACCATAACTTTCTCCTGAACTCCAATTATAGATCATCAATTAGATATCACTGGATATTACTCCTGAGATGTGTCATAGTCATTTCCTATTCAAATACTAAGGATAACTCATTATCTTCTTCTGTAATCCCATCCTTTTCTAAATCTCAGTATCTGCTGAGGGTATCACCATCCTCTCAGTCATCTAGGTTTGTAATCTCAGAGTAATTTATTATTAGTCTTTCCCCCCTCTATACTCATACTCAATCAATTTTCAAATTTTATCAAAGTTCCATTTAACTCAAGAGGAAAATAGGAGAGCAAGGGGAGATAGAATTAGAGGAAGATTAGATTAAAGGAAGGATGAGTCCTAAGTAAAACAAACTCTAAGAATGTGTAAAAATATCTACAATTCTTTTTGAGGGGGCAAAGAATAGAAATCTAAGGAAGAACCCACAAATTGGGGGGATATATGAATAATTATGGTATATCAATTAATAGAATATTGTTGGGCGAAAGTCTTAACAGCAAAATGACCAACAAGGTTTCCAGAGGACTATCTCCTAAACGAGGTGAAGGAATCAGAATGAAGATCTGATCTTCATTTGAGATCATTTGGGGGGAAGAGGAAGTGGTGGTAGAACTAGGTAGAATTTTTTTTTTTATTGACTATACATATCTGTAAACATTAGACTGAATCTAAACATACTGGAGCTTTCTAAGGTCCACCTTTTGCCCTCATTTCTAATTCCATATTGTTTCTTGAATCCAGCATGAGCTCTGGCCACCATCCTGGGCTCTCCTCCATCTCATTTTAACCGACCTGTACAGGCTTATTCCTCCCCTTTATTTACCCAATGGCTCACCAACTGACCTTCTTGCTGCTGCTCACAGCATGGCATCTCCATTTCCTTGCCTTTGCAAGGACTGTTGCCTGAGTCTGGAATGCAACCCCTCCTCCACTCCATCTCTTAAGAATATCTAGAATCCTTCATACTTCAGCTCAGAGGCATCCTCCTGTATCAAAGGTTTTCCTCTTCCAGGTTCTAGGACCTCCCCATCCCCTTAAAGTAACTTTGTATTTACTTTTGGGATATTTCATATGTATGTCCATGGTTTTTTTCCCCGATAGAATATCGGGCAACCTTGAGGGTAGAAACTGTTTCATTTATGTCTTTGTATTCCAATTCTGAGCACTGGTGTCTGGCAGGTGGGAAGCCCTTAGTCAATGTCGGCTGATGAGTGATCTTTCTTCTCTGAATTCTGAGAGCATTTTCTGTTTCTACTTCTCATCTGCTTCTTAACACAGAGGACTCAGTGCTATTTCACAAAAACATATTGTCCCTTCAACTAAGCTAAATTCCTAAGGGCAGAGACCTATCATAGACCTCTATGCTAAGCAGACACATGATGACTATTTACTGATGATGCCAGTAGCCAAGATAAAGGAAGAATGGTAAACAGGTTGAATAGAAGCTATTATAAACTTTTAAATATAATATAAGCTATTAAATGACAACAGCAGCATGGAAAAGGTTGCTAGGAAGTCTTCCTAGTTCCTGCTTTGATCACATAGGGGTCAGCATAATCACCTTTAAAACAGGATCCATGGAATCACATTTTAAAAAACATGGCCAGGCTATAGACATGTTAAATTGGGAAAGCACTTTTTAGAATTTTCTCTCCTTATCTGTCTCTATCCTATTCTCCTATGAAAAATTCATAATCTGTTGATTTTTAAGAGGCCTTAATTTTGGCAAGGGGGTTCAAAGGCCTTCCTGGGCCTAGAGTTTGTATTGTTTGCAAGAAGTGAATCATATTTCATTTGCTTTTCCATCCCCATGGAAAAAAATAACATCATTCATAATTATTTTCAAAAACAAAATCTTGTCACTACAAAGTCTATTTAAATATACAGACAGCACACAGAAATGAAATTCACACATTGAAAAAAATTATAATTGTACAAATAAGAGTTATACCATTTATTTGCTCACTAAAAATATAAGCCATTAAACATGGGCTTTTTTTGTCCTTCCCTGCAGACCACTGAAGCTAACCTCTAAGTACATTTATGTTCTCCTTTTTACTAATGAATCTGTGATACTTTAATGTTAAGAAGGAGTAATTGGGTCCTTTTTTAAGACTAATGCGTCTCTAAGCCTTTTTTGTTCATCATAAAAGCATGGTTATCTGCTCTAAGGCTACTGCACAATTGGCTTCTGAAAAGAAATGCATGGTCTAAAGCTGGGATTGCTGAGGATACTCACTGTCACTTATGAATTTTCCAGAGAGGAAAACTCCTGGAAATGTCTACAAAATCCTATGATGGCATGTTTCACTCAAGGATCACCTATACAACCTTTCTGTTTTCCTTTGATTCACTCTCCTCATGAAGAGTATCTTTCCTTCCAAAATTATACCCCTAATAGTCACTATAGCTTAAATAATATTCTATAAGCAATAAAAACTTGATAATTAACTTCTTAGATATTTTTGTTTGAAGATAATTCCTCTCAAAAATGAGCTAAACTTGCTTTAAGAATCACTTCTTTCTTTCTTTCTTTTTTGTTAGATGCTTAGGGTTAAGTTACTTGTCCAGGTTATGTTAAGTGATTAAGGCAGGATTTGAACTCAGATTCTCCTGACTTCAGGACTGGTACTCTATCCACTACTCCATCTAGCTACCCGAAGGACCATTTTTTTTTTTCTACAATAATGCCTCATTTCTACATTCAAGCTACTGGATTAGGAATAGTTGAAAGAAAAATTTATTAGCCCTAGAAATTTCACTTAAAGTAAGCAAAGGCTCCATGTCCTTTTGACATACTTCTCTTACCAGATACTTGTACCACTCCCACATTCCT
Organism: Myrmecobius fasciatus; assembly: GCA_023553655.1. NCBI lineage: Eukaryota > Metazoa > Chordata > Mammalia > Dasyuromorphia > Myrmecobiidae > Myrmecobius > Myrmecobius fasciatus. Next base: position 1,172 of record JAJPUD010001727.1, on the reverse strand, counting down.
CAATGAACTTTCCATCATTTTAATCTGTTATCCCTCCACCACTTCAATTCTTTAATGACTTGACTCCCTACTTTGACTGGATCTGATGGTTTTTCTATGCCCAGGATTCTACCTCTCATCCTAAAAACTCTTGACACTACCACCCCTTCAATGTTCTGTCAAGAAACACACCAGAAAGGCCAGAACAATTTTCCCAAATGAATACGTAAGTTGCTGTCCCAGAAGCTGGATTTCAACTCAGATCTTCCTGACTCCAGGCCTGGTGCTCTATATATTGTGTTACCTAGCTGCTCACTTCTCTGGATTTTATCCCTTTAACTGAAACAAAGAGTTAAAATGTATTACTATGGAAATAAGAGAGTCAAATAAAGCAATTTATTGAAATATAAAGTTGTCAAATTACAAAAGATCACAGAGATCATAGATCTCAAGTTGGAAGGTCATTCAAAAGTCATGTAGTCCATCCCACTCTACTCTTCCTTCCCCCCTCAGGCCAGGTTCAGAGATGTCAAATAACTCACCCCAAATTCCAGATACCAAGAATCTAAGTTAGGATTCAAACACAGTTCTTATGAATGAAAATTCTGTGCTGTTTTCATTGTACCAATCTGACACCCTGATATAATTTTTCCTGTCCTGGTACAGTTCGAGGTCTAGCTTCAATTCCTCTTCTTCCAAGTCAGTATTTCTTAACCCCTTGTAATGGGACTTTCAACATTATTACTTAACTAAAATTTCTCTCTTGAAAGATACCAACAACTCAGCTGTAAATCTTATGACTTTTTCTTAGTCTTCATCCAATTTTATTTCTCTGCAGCTTTTGATGGTCACTTTGCTACCCCCTTCCTAGATATTTTCTCTTCTTTTGGCTTACTACTGGCTTTTCTTTCTATATACATGCCTACTACTTCTCAATCTCCTTTGCTGGATCACCATCCACCACTCCCTGATCTTAATTAAGTATGTCCCATGGTTCTGTCCTCTTTGTGCTCTCTCTACTGAAATTCTCCCAAAAGTTCAATTATTTTCTTTTTTCTGGACTTCAGTCTCACACAATCAAATGCTCAAAATCTATATGTTCAAAACAATTCATCATTATGTCTCTTGGACTCATCTATTCTCCAAACTTCCTTTGTTAAAAGTACCTAGATGTTCACATTTACCCAAATTTA
>JAJPUD010001726.1:373840-396505 GCA_023553655.1 Myrmecobius fasciatus | reverse complement strand
TTTTTTTTTTTAATATCTGATTTCTTAGTCTAGCTCAGATTAACTCAGTCCTTAGAATTTTATTCCTTCATATAGTGTGGCAACTAATATAAAGCAACAGATATTTGTTAAGCACACACATATACAATATTAATGTATGTTCACTATATCAAATTTGGCCCTGGAATAATACTCATTACATCTCAGTCCATTTCCCTAGGTGATTATCTGTTTGGAGCAGCTGGTCTCATTATCAATTCAAGTGATCAAACATTTACAGGTATCCTTCCTAAAATATCATTTCTTAGTGGAAGATGTAATAGAGATTTGGTTTTGAGTCACAGATCACCACCATCTAGTTCTCTGTGGCCTTGGAGAAGGCACTTGAACTCTCTTTAAGTCTGAGTTTCATAGTACAACTATGCTTTCCATATTTTCACTTTCAAAATTGTGGTTTTGATATAAGTGGCTATAAGAAATTAAATGCGAATTTTTTGGAGTTTTGCAGAAGCCACGGATGACATATGAAGGTCAGCAGACAACACAGAAAAAGTTTAGAAATTCAGAAATGCACAAAATATATGCATAGTATTGTATAATGTTATATGCATAATATAGAATTATGGAATATTAACATATTTTTATCTGTCAATGCCATAATTAATTCAGACTTCTTCTCTGGTACAAAGAAAGGGCTAAAAATCTATGGAGATACTGTGTCCTTAACCCCTGTGATGAGAAAAGGGTAATCATATTTACATTTCAAAAAAAGCATAGAGATCTAGTCCATTTTTTTTTGAAAGGAAAACTGAGACCCAAAGAGTGCAAGTCACTTATCCCTATTGGCCTCAGTTTCCTCATCTGTAAAATGAGCTGGAGAAGGAAATCAAATCAAATCATATCAAAATTAAAATGCTTGAAGGACTGATTTTCTTTTCTTTTCTTAGTTGTTACTGTTGAGTCATTTTAGTCATGTCTGACTCTTTGGAGTTTTCTTGGCAAAGATATTAGAGTGATTTGCCATTTCCTTCTCCAACTTATTTTACATGTAAACAATTTTTTTTAACATTTGTTTTTAAAATTTTTGAGTTCTAAATTCTCTTTCTTTTTCTTATGAAGAAGACAAGCAATTTGATATGGATCACACATAGACATTTATCAAAATATTTCCATATTAGCCATGTTGCAAAAGAAAATGCAGACCAAAAAATCCAAGAATAATAAAAAATCAGTTCTTTCTGTGGAGGTAAATAGTATTTTTTCATCACAAGTCCTTCAGAATAGCCTTAAATCATTGTATTGTTGAGAGTAACTAAGTCATTCACCCTTGGTCCTCATATAAAACTGGTGATAGATAGTGCATGCAATGTTCTCCTGGTTCTGCTCACTTGACTTTGTATCAATTCATGTAAATCTTGCCAAGTTTTTCTGAGAGTCTCCTGCTCATCATTTCTTATAACACAATAATATTTCATTAAAAACATATACCACAACTTGTTCAGTCATCCCCCAGGGAATGGGCATCCTTTCAATTTCCAGGTCTTTGCAATCCCCAAAGGAACTGCTAGCTCCATAGTCTCTGTAAGATATTGGAGGGGGGGAAGGAAGGAAAAAAGGAGGGATTGGAATGGGACAGATCTTAACAACAGGAGAAGGAGTTTGCCACAGCTTCATTTTTCTATACTGTGCTTCCTGTGGTCTACCTCACTTCCTGCCCTCATATCACAAAGCAACCTCATAAATTTTGCCACATGCCAAACAAACGTATGAAAGAAGCTAGATGCAGATTATAGCTGTCAAGCTATAGAATCAAAAATGTTTTAATAGAAACTCAAACAGGAAGTGGCATAATGTCAGGGAAGGAGTACTAGATTTGGGGTCAAAGGACTTGAGCACATATGCTGCTGCTGCTATTTATTACATGACTTTGGGCAAGCCATTTTGGGACTCAAAGGTGAGAAGGTTGTACTGTTCATCTATGAACTCTTAATGACTTTTGTAGCTCTGTGATTCAAAATGGGGAATTTGGGATGAGATGTAAAAAGCAAGTCAACTGAGCCATTCAGGAAGAGATCAAAGGAAAAGTACCCAAGAGGATGGTCTTGTGCAGATCCCAGAGTTGGAGAAACTCAGGTACCTCAGGGACCAATGATTCTACCTGCTGAGGAAACAAAGTACACTCTTGGGCATTCTCCTACCAATCACTTCTGCATCTTTTCTTTTTTTTCCAAATCATCCTTCGCCACCTGTCACTCCCCATCTGCCCAAGGTTTTACAATGCCTTAAATCCTTCCTTCTTTCCATCAAAATTTATCCCATGAATCTGATTTCTTTCCCTCTCTCTCCCCATCACTTCCCCAGCCCAGGCCAGGTACCTTACTCAAAACTACAAAGATCTGGATTTCTATAACTGTATATTTTATTACCACAGATGGAGACCACACTCTATCTACATCTTAGAAGGTAGTTTGGGAACCTCCTGTGGTTCAGAGAATTCATTTGTCTGTTGGACAACTTTCTGTGATTAGAATATTTGAACTTAGCATGGCTGACAGTTACACTGAACGGTCACCTGAGTTTACCCCCACTCTGTCTTTAAAGATTTTCCCATTTGGTAGGCCTTTCCAAGGCTTGCCCTTTACTCTGAGAACCTGAGGTCACTTTCCTATCTTCATAAAGATCAGAAAAACAGAGAGCAACGGACTTAAATGGAATAAAAGACTTAGGTGTTAATGGTTCTAGTCCTTCCTTTGCTATTTGTTAAAGTACAATATAAATTAACATTCCATTTATAAAGTACTTTATTTGTTGATAACCTAAAAGTAGACAATACTTATCTAGTTCTTGAGCTCAGAGAGGTGCCTAGTTTTTAGTAAGTACTTAATAAATGTTTATTGAATGAATAAATGAAATTGTTTACTCAAGATCATATGTCTAGTAAGTGGCAAAAATGATGAAGCACTATTAAAACTGAATCTCCTTGTAATCTCCTTTAGAGCTTCCAAAGCTTTTATTAATTTGCAAAAATTCTTGTTAAAGTACTTTAATCTGTGATGTTTTATAAACTTTAGAGTGCGCTGAAAATGTCAACACCCTAGTCCATCTCTGTCATTTTAAATATTAAGGAATTGAAATCTAGAAAAGTTCAAATCTAGGTAAGATTTGATAGTTAGATGGCACTAAGTCAGGAGGCCCTGAGTTCAAATTTAGTCTCATATACTAGTTTTATGATCATGAGCAGGTCACTTAACTTCTGTTTACCTCAGTTTCTTCAATTCTAAAATGGTAATAATAATGGCATCTATTTCTCAGGGCTGTCGTTAAGGTCAAATAAGATAATACTTGTAATATTTGTAGCACAATTATCTGGCACAGAGTAGGCACTATATAAATGCTGCCTATTATTATTACAACTATTACTGAACTCACATAGTTGCAATAGCAGAGCTGGATTTGAATTCTTATTCCAATACTAGTACTTTCCTTTTTGATACTCCATTTGTGAGTTTCCACAATTTTTTTTAAGAGCTTCCAAAACCTTTCACATACAATAGCTCATCTGATTCTGACAACAACTTCCTGAATTATATAATTCAAGTATTATTATTATTCTCATTTTGCAGATAAGGAAACCTGGACATAAAAAGGAAGGATGACTTATCCAAGATTCTTATCCAAAAATGAGTGACAGAGTCACTTTAGCCAGATACCTTGTACTTTGTACTAATATCTGAAACCTAAAGAAAAAAAGTAAAAATTTGAAATATTAGGAATTAAAAGTCACAAAGAAAACCATGTCTATTCCTTTGGTTGATACTGAGAGGTATGAAGGTCATGAAAAGAACAAAGGGTCTCAAAAATATTACTTTTTCCTGACTCACTCTCATTAGCAATCTTTCTCAGGTCCCCTTATGAGGAAGGATGTCAAAGGGCACACCATTGGTGAATCAGGGCTGTATTTCAATGGCACATTTCCCAGAATTTCTTAAGAATTTTAAAAAAAGTTCTATTTAAGAAACATTTTTTTCAAAAGCAACCTGATAGTCTATTCAAAATCGACTATAGAAAGGTCACCATCTACCTCTTGCTTTTGATGACAATAGTAATATTAGAATTCTGTCCATTTGTATAGTCCATTATATTTTTCAAACTGTTATCTCACCCATTATCCATTTATCACAAGCATTTTGTGCAACGTAAAGCCTTAAGGAAATGTGAGTACTAGCTTCTGAACGATGGAGATAGCTTAAGTTTTACCTCCATTTTAGAGAGGAGAAAACTGAGGGCAGGATTTCAGGCTCTCACAGCTAATAATAGGAACTGAGACAGGTCTCCTAACTTCACCTTCCGTTTCAGAGCATTCTTCTTGAGATGGAAACAGGAAAGCATCATTATCTCCTAAAACTCAGAGAGAGGAAATGACTTGTTTACAATTATAGCAACAGCTAGTGGTAGACTCTAGACCTATCTGCCCCCCAAAAGCATGACACAATAGGAAGATTACTGAGTTAAAAGGTCAAGTGACCCAGGTTATTGTCCTTACTTTGCCTTTCTGAGCTCATGATTGCAAGGCCACTTAGCAGTGCAAATATTATAGAATCTATGTGTCTCACGGCTCTTTCAGCTTCTGCCATTTTATGATTTGAGAAGGTGAAGCTGCCATTTTTTAGGTCAAGATACTATAACTTTTATGGGAAAGATCTTGCAACTACATCTTCCTGCTAAAACTAGCTTTCCTCCACACTCTTTTCTGTTTCCCTCTTTTTCTCCATTATCATTAGCAACCCTGGCAATATCATATTCCATCTTCAAAGGAAGAAACGCTTGACTGCCTTTGCCTCTTGCCTTTTATAAATGATGGACTCTAGAGCAGGGACAAGGGAACCATTTATAGACTATATGGAAGCAAAGAAGTGGCTGTCACATATACAGAAATATCTCGTGATGCTGTTTGCAACCAAGTCAGCTAAACATGCAGCAACAGAGAGATCAGCAAATCTCCACTATCTAGGACACTGCAGTGTCAGGGTAGTGGTTACCCTGAGAATGAGAGACATTTGCATGGAACTACAGCCCTACCTGACTATGTATAGTGGCCAACAGCAGCCAATCGCCCCATGGGGCCTCTTCTCTTGCCTAGACAATTGCAGAGGATGTGGCTGCCCATTGACAGCATGAAGCACAAAGAAACCAGAAGAACCTAAAGTAACCAGAGGCTAATTAGAATAAACTGACAAGGGCTCTCTGTTAACTGGAACTGTCTTCCTGTCTCACCCAGAGGGAAAAGAATTGAAGAATATTAGTACTGAAAAGGGACTAGAGAATAAATTCAAGATACGGAGATGAGGAGGGAGTGCACTCCAGACATGGGAGACAGAGAGTGAGAAGGTCTCAAGCAGTACATTTGGATTGAGACACACGAATCTTGCAAATGTTATTATTGTGAGCTTCTCAGACACTGGGTCTGGTGTGAAGGAGAACTGTTTGCTCAACAGTCCCCAACCTGTGCTTTCTTTCCAAAGATTGCCTAATGAGACTAATGGCTATTTGTGTCCACAGATTTTGGTATACTCTCTTGTGAATTATTCACATCTGTTTTCTTTGATAGGTGAGATATGCTTTGATATCTCATTCTGCACATTCAGCTTCTGTGTGGGAGTTTAACGGAGTAGGGCAGAGATTCAGTTATTCATACCAGGGACATCTGCCAAGTGGTACAGTGAGTAGAGTGCCAGTGCTGGAATCAGGAAGACAATTCCTGAGTTCAAATCTGGCCTCAGATATGAACTAGCTGTGTGACCCTGGGCAAGTCACCTAATCCCCGTTTGCTTCAGTTTCCTTATATGTAAAATAAGTCAGAGAAGGAATCACTCCATTATCTTTGCAAAGAAGACCCCAAAAGGTGTCATAAAAATTAGATATGCCTGAACATCAAAGACACGAGTCACTCTATGTGCCAGATACTCTTCTAGGCACCTGAGATTTTTTTAAAGACAAAAATAAAGTGGGCCTTGTCATCAAGGACTTTGTATTAGAAGACATAATATGTACACATAGAAAGACATACAAAACATATTCAAAATATATACAAAGCTGTTTAAGCTTCACTTTAGAATTTTCCCTAGAATCAAATTTCAGGGTCAAGGCTTGAGCCAAGGAGAAAAAAAAGGCCCTTTCAGGTAAAGCACTCATCCAAAGTCCTTAAGTTACAGTTGAATGAATCATACAACTTTGTATTGTGGTGAGTTCTCTGTCACAGAAGGTCCTTCAGTTGAGGTTGCCTTGCAGAGGGAATGTGAGAGGTTCCATTGGACGAGCTCTAAGGTCTTTTGTAACTCTGAGATTCTATGACTTTAAAGATCCATGATTTTAAGAACCCATAGTTCCAAAATCCTAAAATTTTGTGTTTATGATTCTCAGAGGCCATTCTCTAAGTACACAATATTTTAAAAAATATTTGGCAATAAAGGTTGGAATATAGTTTTATGTTTTAACCCTAAATTATCCAGAAATTTTTTTTAAAATGAACCCTATCCACTACTACTATGCTTCAACATTTTTATTGGTAGACTATAGCCTACAAAAAAAAAAACCATAAAATAAAATTGTTTATTGATCAGCTCCTGACTACTGACAGAGTCCTACTTCTCCAAGGGCCCCAACATTGACCTAAATCTGAATTCCCAAGCCCAGGAGGCAGAGAACCTCTCATGCATGACCACTTTTCAAAATATACCAGAGAGTGGTTAATGCTCTATGGCCTCTGGGAATTCTTGGACTCTTCCAAGTTAATTAAAGGCCTGGTTTAAATGGCTCACATTAAGGGCTTAGAAGTCACATACCAGGTTTCTCTGATTACAGATATGGCAAGGGGCCTTCTCACACAGTTCACCTAGGCTCAGAAGGGCCAACCAGTGAACAATTCTGCAACCCAGGGCTATTCACTTTTGCCAAATGCTTCCTTTGCCCTCCACAGTCTGTGAGCAGAAGGCAAAAATGAACTTTCTCAGATCTTCTTAAAAGAACCTTCACACTCTGAAAAAGCTCCCTTAAAATAAATGAGGGCCAAATTGGTGTAGTGCAAAGAGTTTTGGATTAGCAATCAAAAATTAGTTTTGGACCCAGTAGTCACTAACTTATGTGACCTTCTCATTTCCTTCCCATCTCTGGTGAGGAATAGAGGGTAAACAGTTGAAAAGGGGAGCTAGAAATAGTAGGATTCATTTCAATAATATTTCCAGTAGGTTTTTTTTTTTAATGCTTGGCCCTTTTGTCTCCTTAGGAGAGAACCAAGCCGAATCAGTACAGGCAGAGCTGCAAAATTATGAGAACTGTTTATCATAGATGATGTTGGTAATAAGGTACAAGAGCTGAAAGGGAAGTTTGAATTGTGTATCATAGGGATGGGAGTCTTTCCCATAGTAGTAGAGCCACTGGTGGTGGCTATCATCTTTGTTCTTCCATTTTTAATGTTTCTGGTAATTTCTTGAGGCTTCTCTAAGCTTTAGAGTATGGCATGGTGCTGGTTAATCAGGAGATGAAAAAGTAAATAGAAAATGTCTTTCTGCCTCATCCCTACCTCCCTAGTCCCCAAAAGACTCAATGACCACTGCCTAGTGGGTGCACCAAAGCAGGGAAGGGGAATTGTAATTCAGTTCCCTTAAATCAACGAAATATACAGGTTGTAGAACATTATATCAGAACATTTATACAAAATGGCATATTTTAAAGGGATTGTAGAATTCTATTTTAGATAAAACCTAGACTGTTTGAGTTGGGAGAGAAGTGAGAGATCAAAGAATGTCAGAGCTGGAAGGAATCTTAGAAATCATCTAATCTATTCTCTTCCAGTTTACAGGGAAGAAAATTGATTCTCGGAGAGGAAAAGTGATTGGCACAGAATCAAAGTAATTAGTGACCAAGTCAGGATTTGAATACAGATCTCCTCTTTCTGTGTCTAATGACCTTTCATCATATGACTTTCATCACAGCAAGCTTGTATGAAAGAGAGAGGGTCATAAACCAAGAGGTGAAGGAACCTTAAAGGTCATTGAATCAAACCCTCACATTTTATTGTTGCTAGTATTTTTTGATGGTATTTGTTGCTAGGTTTTTTTTTTTTTTTTTTAACTATCAACAACTTCCATTATTTTTTATTTTAGAATTTCAGCTAAGGCTTTGAATTTCCAAGAGTGGAAATTGGATCTGCCTAGGGGATTCTTATGTTACCTAACATTTTCTACTACCATGAGAGGAATGCCTTAAAAGCCTTTAGTGAGATAGCCCAGCATATGATCATTAGATACTATCAGCAACCTTTCCATTGGCTAGCCTTCTTACACTGTCTTTTGTTCCCCTGTCTAGCTATCAAAGACCATTCTTGAAGATGGACCAACATGATGCACAAACAGTACCCAATTTGATTTTTAGAATACATTTTAATCGATATCTTGGAACACTACCTATATTTCTTTTACAATCCTTCCTCTGCTTATTTCCCCCCAAACCAACCCATAGATCAAGGATTTTTTAAAGGACAAAAGAAAGACTCCCCCCCCCACAAAACCAATCAAAATAAAGAACCTTGAAAATATATGTAATGTTCCATACCTGTCGACCTCCCACCCCTGTGAAAGAGTGAGAGGAGGAGTCTTCTCACTTCTTTGGGACCACGCTTATTCTTTGCAATTATGCAACAAAACACAACTGTTTTGTGGTAGTTATTCTTTCCTTTAAATGTTATTTCTTTTACCTATTGTTTACTTGACTCTGCTTGTTCCACTCTTCATCAGTTCATATAGATCTTTCCATTCTTCTCTGCATTAATCATATTCAATAATCATTCAGCAGAAAAAATATTCCATTACATTTATGTACTAATTTTTTTATGGTACCAATGTACCAATTTGTTTGGCCATTCCTCAAATGACATATGCATGTAATTTTCTTTCTTTCTTTTTCTTTTTTTTCTTTTTTCTTTTTTTGCTTTTTTTGCTGAGGCAATTGGGGTTAAGTGACTTGCCCAGGATCACACAGCTAGGAAGTGTCTGAGATCAGATTTGAGCTCAGGTCCTCCTGACTTCAGGGCTGATGCTCTAACCACTGCGCCACATAGCTGCCCATATATGCATGTAATTTTCAAGGGGCAATTAAAAATAATATACTAGGAGAAAAGTTTAAACAAATCCCTAATCATTGTTATCTCTTTTGAAGATTTGAGCCTGATGTTTCAGAAAGTACTGCCTTCCCACAGTAATCATGAAAAACTGAAGATGGCTGGAATCCCGTTGTCATTTCCTCCATCTTCTGAAAAGCAACACTTATCTATACTGACAGTTATCACTTTGCACTTCCAATAAGTAAAGGAATGGGAATGGCCCTCTCAAATTAAAGGAAACTTTGGAAAGATTGAAAATATTAACAAAAGAAGATAAAAAAGCTGTCAGTTATCTGGGGAGCCCCATACATTCTACCTCTTCTGTTCCCTCCTTTTAAAGTTAAATTCAAAGAGCACCTCCTTCAAGATGTCTTGCCTGCTTGCTTAGTTGTTTAGTTGTGTCAGACTCTTTGTGCCCTATAGATCACACAGCATGCTGATACTGAACATGGGATTTTCTTACAAAGATACTAGAGTGATTTGCCATTTCCTTTTCCAATGTACTAAGACAAATGAGGTTAAGTGACTTGTTCAGCATCACACAGCTAGTGAGTTTCTGAGGATGGTTTGGAAATCAGGTCTTCCAGACTCCAGACTTTGCACTTTATACAATGGGTCACCTCACTGCCTCCTGGTTCAAATACTCCATCCCTAATTTGGTAGATATTTTCCCTCTTGATTTCACATGGTACTTTGTTTTCGCCTCTCTGGTGCATTTATTATTTAATAATCATTTCAGTATAGAGAGATAATTTTGATATTTTGCCAGTACTTTGATACTTTCTTATAAGTTCATTTGTTTCTTCTTCCTTTTCAAAGTATTGTTTTCATTTCTCATTTTGCATATTTTTGACTACTTCTATATTGGGAATGCATCTTATTATCAACTTTGAGATATCAGATTTTTATAAGAAATGTTTATTGCAAGGATTTCCCTCCCTCCATTCTATTTTTTTTTATTCTGGCTGCAGTGCTTTTTGTCATACAAAAGTTTTATCATTTAGATATATATTTTGATTCATAATTTCAAGTTATCTTCAGTTTGTCCATATCCATTAATAATGTTGTTCTATAGTTCTCTTTTTCTTTTATCCTTACCAGGTTTGGGGATCAGGATCACATTTGACTCCAAAAGAGAATAGGTGGAGCAGTATCTCTCTCTCTCTCTCTTACTTTGCAAATTTGAATGTTTTATACTTTTGTAAACATTACTCAATTCTTTTATATCCTCAGTTTTATTGGCATATGTCTCTATAAAAGCCTCTTATTACTTTATTTGTTGTATTTTTCCTTTCTTATTTTGGTAACTAATTACCAGTTCTGGTCTTGCAGATTCATTAAAAGAGAGATCACTTCAATCTTAAGGGAAAGTTTTATTGAAGAAAAGGAAGGATAATAATTTGGGATTGTGACAGAATTAGTGAGGAATAGGCATAGGAAAGCATTAATTTCAAGTTTGGAAAATGAGCCATAGATAAAAGGAAGCTGAAACTTGTTTCTCTTATGCCAAGACAACACAATTAATATCCCTATGTGAATTGAGAAGGAGTGAGAGGCAACACAGGATAGAAATATAAATAACTTATCTTAAGGAACTTGTAAACAATATGTTTGAGGTGAACCCTCAATGTTCCTGATCTAATCTTCTCCTCCAATACATTTGTGTGTTACAATTTCCAGTCCCCCAACACTTAAATAGATCTCTCTTTTCCCTCCATCTTATATAATCCATCACCATTTCTCAACCTCTTCCATGAAGCCTTCTCTGATCTCTCCAAGTAAAGTGATCATTTTCTCAATGACTTTGTCTCAAGTTGTTCTGTTTGACACATCCTTTGCACTTAATCCATTTTAAATTTCATGATTATTTTTGTTACCTATAAAGGAAATATGTTGCTTCGAAAGAGCAATAGGATACAGAAGGAAATATGTGGCTTTGGAAAGAACATCAGGATACAGAAGACTTGAGTCTGAGTCCAAGCTTTCACACATTCTAGCCATATTGTGGTGTAAAATGAAGATAACATAGTTATAAATCAAGTGCCATGTAAACATGAAAAGTGCTACAAATTGTTATACCTATATACAGCCCTCATCTTTTTTACTAGACTATATATGCCCTCCTTGAGGGCAGACATAACTTTTTTTGAATCCCTAGTACTAACACAGATACTTTCACATACTTCAAAATATCAGTTATGTTACTTCATCCATGTGGGCACTCCTCCTTACAAAGATCACAATTTATCCCATGTGACAATATTTTTCTGTAGATTCTCAACAGGAGGTTCACTTAATATACTGGGGACTTTATGCTACCTCTCTTAATTTTATATACATAGCAGAGAACTGTCTTTCAACCCATCAACCTCACCATTTCACTAGCCCTCCTTATTTTCTAATCATATCTCTTATTGGTGGCATCTTGACAACACCTTCTTTGATTGGTAATGTATGTCAACTTACTTAAATCTAGTGTGCATGGGTTACTCTTTGGGAGATCCTGAACTTTAATTTTGTAGAGACTACAGTATTCCATGATTCACAGTTAGCAGTATACTGGCAACTCTTTAGTAACTGGCTCTCAAAAAGAAATGTATGCATAACACATAAGTTTAAGCTCCATTATTAATGTTTTCTCATCACTTCCTTAATTCTGGACAATCAACAAAACAATAAATTTAAGCCTTGATTTACTGTAAGAACTGGCTCCAGTTCTTACAGTATCTGTAGGATGCCCTACAGAATATTCAAAATACTGATGTTGTAAAAATGGATCTTTTTTTCAGGAAGAACTTTAGGATCTTAAATTCACCATCTAATTTCCCCAAATCAATATCACTTGCCTTATTCTTTCTTTTAAATTCTGAACCTAGCTATTTTCAATTTCCATATATGTACTGATGAATCAATTCTATGGTCCTTAAAACTCACTTTAGTAGATCACTTTATCTACTTGATCTTTCCAGTAGGAATGATTAAATAAAATTTTTTGAGTGGTTGTGTGCACATATGCATGTACATACACAAACATGTATAGGCACACACATACATATATGTGTGTTCTGTGAATATATATGTAGAATGTATATCTATCAATCTAGCTAGCTAGCTTTGGAGGTTCTGCATTGTTCTGGGCAAGGATTCAACCTACACAATTTCATTTGCAAAGGGAAAAATCTAGAGCTTGGTCATTTATATGGAATCCTTCTTCTATTTGATATTTTTACTGTTCAGCCTCCATAATGCGAAAAACTGCTGGTAATTGTTTCTCCTTCCATTTACAATTAATGAATATTGTATACTTAAACTTTTTTACTGAGCAATCTCTATTTCTTAACCTCTAAATTATTTTGATGATAATTATTTCATAATATAATTTGGAATCTAGTACTAATAGGCCCCCTTACTTTCCATCTTTTTTTCATTAATTTTCTTGAAATCCTTGACCTTTTTTTTTTCTCCACATAAACTTTTTACTATTTTTTCTGGTACCATAAAGTAATTCTTTGGTCATTTGATTAGTGTGGCCCTGAATAAATGAATTCATTCAGATAATATTGTCATCTTAATTATACTTATACTGATTTAGTCTACCCATGAGCGATTAATATTTCTAATTATTTATGTCTTATGATGAATTTAGTTTTGTTAGTCAACCAATTAGTTAAAAGCAAAAGCATTATGTGAAATAGCATAGAAACAAAAGTAACTCTCAGGAAAAAACACACACACACCATGAATGGAAAGAATGGATACACATCAGAACAAACTCAATTAGGGAATATATATGGTGAAAACACTAATGAAAGGAGCATATGTGAACAGAGCACCCATGTAGAAATGTAACGTATGCCTTGATGCTAGAGAGCTAACAATGTCTTTTGGTGATGTCAATATGATTCTGTTGAGCTATTTTCCATGGAGATATTAAATTTGTTTAGAAAAAAATAAGTCTATTTCAATGTCTATTTTCTCATCTATTTCCTATTTTTAAGCAACATAAGTACAGCTTTTTTTTTAGTTCCAGATTTTCTCTCTTCCCATCTACTCTACTCTATCCAATTATGTAGAGTCACCCAAAACAAATTTCTGTTTTAGCTACTTAAAAAAAAAAAGAATAAAAGGGGGAAAATAGGCTTCAATTTATACTCTAGGTTCATCCATTGTTTCTCTATCTAGAGGTGGATAGCATATTTCATCATGAGTCCTTTGGAATTATGATGGGTCATTGTATTTGATCAATGTAACTAAGTCTTTCAAAGTTGGTTATATTCACAAAATTGCTGTTACTGAGTATATTGTCCTCTGAGTTCTGCTCACTTCATTTTGCATCTGTTCTCACAAGTCTTCCCAAGTTTTTCTCAAACCATATATTTCATTATTACTTATAAATAATAGTATTCCACCACATTCATATACTGCAACTTAGTTGGCCATTTCTTAATTAAAGAACATTCCTCCAATTTCTAATTCTTTGCCACCACAAAAAGGACTGCTATAAATATTTTAGTGATATGAGCTCTTTTATTTTCTTTTTGATCTTCTTGGGGGTATATCCCTGGTAGTGATTATTTTCTCATCAATTTCTTATTGTTATTTCAAAATCACTTTCCAGTGATTTTGGAATCACTGGATTCCAAATCCAGACTGGTTAAAATAGTTGACAATTTCTCCAATAGTACATTAGTGTGCCTGTATTTGTCATCTTCTTTCTTTCTTGCCTAGCCAATCTGGTATGAAGTGGTACCTTAGACTTGCTTTAATTTATATTTCTTTAATTAATAGCGATTTAGAGAAATTTTTAAATATGGCTATTGATAACTTTAGTTTCTTTCTCTGAAAACTGACTATTCATATCCTTTGACAATTTGTCAACTGGGGAATATCAATCTTATTTAAGTAGTTGAGTTCCCTTAATTGCATTCTCTCATTTTTTTTCCTAATTTGATATTAATTTTGATCTTTAATAAATCAATGGTCAAACTGTCTATGGACAGCTGATTTTTACATGATTCTCATATACATAAGTAATCACTTCATGTTTATTAAAAACACTTTGTGTTTATGCTATTATTTGGTGCATGTCATATCTGGCATGGAGAATCTGTACTCTCTTCTTGAAGAAAGTATTCATGGTATTTAGTATCTCAGTATTTAATCTGTATATAGATACCTGGTATCTAGTATCTCAAATGTGAGATTTAATTTTAATAATAGGATCACAGTTACAGAGCTAGAAAAAATGATAACAAAGTTCATCTGGAAGAACAAAAGGTCAAGAATTTCAAAAAAATTAATTTTTTAAAATGCAAATGAAGGTAGCTAACTATACCAGACCTAAAACTATATTATAAAGCAATAGTGATCAAACCATTTGGTACTAGCTAAGAAATACAGTCATCGATCAGTGGAATAGGTTAAGTTCACAAGACACAATAGTCAATGACTATAGTAATCTAGTGTTTGATAAACCCAAAGACCCTAGCTTCTGGGATAAGAACTCAGTATCTGCTAAAAATTGCTGGGAAAATTGGAAATTAGTATGGCAGAAATCAGTCATTGACTCACACCAAATACCCTATACCCAAATAAGGTTGAAATGGGTTCATAATTTAGACATAAAGAGGGGTACTATGAAGAAATTAGAAGAACAAAGGATAGACTACCTCTCAGATCTGTGGAGAAGAAAGGATTTTGTGGACAAAGAAGAACTAGAGTACATTATGGAATGTAAAATGGATAACTGTGATTATATTAAGTTACAAAGTTTTTGTACAAACAAAGCCAATGCAGACAAGATCAGAAGGGAAGCAGAAAACTGGGATAAAATTTTTACCTCCAAGAATACTGATAAAGGCCTCATTTCTAGAATATATAGGGAATTGACTCAGATCTATAAGAATACAAGCCATTTTCCAATTGATAAATGGTCAAAGAGATATGAACAATTTGCAGATATAGAAACTAAAACCATTTCTAGACATATGAAAAAATGCTCTAAATCACTATTAGAGAAGTACAAATTAAGACAATTCTGAGGTACCACCACACCTCTCGGGTTGACTAAAGTGGCAGAAAATGATAATGATGTATGGTGGTTGGGATGTGGGAAAATTGGGACACTAATACATTTTTGGTGGAGTTGTGAACTGATCCAACCATTCTGGAGAGCAATATGCAACTTTGTCGAAAGGGCTATCAAACTATGCATATAGCATTGTCTCTAGTTGGTCTGTATCCCAAAGAGATCTTAAGGGATGGAAAGGGATTCACATGTGCAAAAATGGATGTGGCAGCCCCTTTTGTAGTGTCAAGGAACTGGAAACTGAGGGGATGCCCATCAATTAGAGAATGGCTGAATAAATTATGGTATATGAATGCTATAAAATATTATTGCTCTATAAGAAACAATCAGCAGGATGATTTAAGAAAGGCCAGGAGAGATTTACATGAACTGATGCTAAGTGAAGTGAGCAACAAGATTATGTGATGATCAACTCTGATGGATGTGGCTCTTCTCAACAATGAGGTGATTCAGGCCAGTTTTAATGGTCTTGTGATGGAAAGGTCCATCTGCACCAAGAGAGAGGACTATGGAAATTGAGTGTGGATCACAACATAGTATTTTCATGTTTTTTGGTTGCTGTTTGCTTGAACTTTATTTTCTCTCATTTTTTTTCACTTTTTATTCTTATTTTTCCTGTGTAACATGATAATTGTGGAAATATGTATAAAATTGTATATGTTTAACATATATTAGATTACTTCCCATCGAGGGAAGAGAGTAGGGGATAAGGGAGAGAGAAAAAATTTGGAACACAAGGTTTTGCAAGGATGAATGTTGGTAACTGTTTATGCATATGTTTTGAAAATAAAAAGCTTTATAAAAATAATAATAGGATTACAAGGTGATGAAAATATAGTTTAAGAAAATGAATCTTGGGCTTCTCTTCTTTCTCATGACTGAACCAAGTTTTCCCCAGGGCTGTTATAGGTTCAGAATTGTGTTTTAGGAAGATTATCTTGGTAGTTAGAAAAGAAAAGTGGAGAATGGATTGAAGAAGGCAGAGTCTGGAAGTTTGGAATCCAATTAACAGGTTCTTGTAATAGGACAGAGGTGATGGAGGCTTGAACTAGGGTGTTAGAAATGTAAATACAGAAGGGATGGAGTATAGATGTGTGATAGGTTGTTAGCAACTGATTGGAAATGGTGAATGAAGGAGAAAAAAGAAAAGAGGATGAATCTGAGGGAGGGATCATGTAGGGGAGAAGATAAAGAATTCCATTTTGAAATGCTGAGTTTGAGTTGCCAAAGGAAGGTACAGGTTTATATATATAAAAGACATGTAATGATGTAAAACACAAGGTCAAAAACAATAGTCTAAGCTTGCTTATAATGATCTAAGTCGAGATGACAATCACTTGGGAGCTTTACTTTTCCATATCGAGTTGAGTTGTTAAGATTGTGGAGGAAGAGCTAGAGAGGATCAGTGCTAACAGAGTCATGTTTTCCTAGAAGCTATGCATAGGAATAGGATAGCTAGGTGGTACAGTGGATAGAGTACAAGGAAGACCTGAGCAAAACCTGCCTCAGACACTTATTGGCTATGTGATACTGGGAAAAAAATCACTTAACCTGGTTTGCCTCAATTTCCTCATCTGTAAAATGAGCTGGAAAAGGAAATGGGAAACTACTCCACTTCAGTATTTTGCCAAGAAAGCCTAAATTTGTTCCTGAAGAACTGGACATAGCTGAAATAACTGAACAGCAGCAGCAGCAACAGCAGCAACGTACATAGGAAAAGGACTGAATTTTTCTACATTGCAGCCCAACTCCTCTATACGTTTTCTGCCTTTAGTAATTGGGACAATTCTATAGTCCTGGTGCATTGAGGAGATGGGAGATTTATAATAAACCATCAAACTTCCATGATGACCTTACTTCTCCACTAGAGCAGCTAGGAACAAAAAAGAGCAAGAATTTGAGCTCACACCCTTTTGTCCCTGAGGATTGAACAAGTATTTGAAGTCATGGCTGTGGGGTGAAGATTAGTGTATTTCTTTGATGTCATAATCTTTTTTTTTTTTTAAATTGTTGTTGCTCCTTTCTAAGGTAAGAAGTCTAAGTGATTTGTTAACAATGATTAAATTCAAGGAGAAGGAAGGTTACCAGAGGATGGGTAAAGGGGGTAGAGCCAATAAAAATAGCTTGAGTGTAAGAGTAAAAGAAGTGATTGGCTCATAAATCTCAAAAAATTTTAATGTATTCTTTGATAGTTGCTTTTTTCCCCCATGAGTAAAATTCCTTTTTCAAAAATGACAAACTTTGTCCTGCTGTTCTATGGAGAAATGGGTTCCCACACTCCTTGGTCAGTTCAGTTTGCTCATTATTCTTCTATGTTGTATTTCCAAAGGGGTTCATGTCTCCAACATTTTTGCATAAGTTTAGGGCTGTCTTTTGTGTACATCTGTCTATAATTTTGATATGATGGGAAAAACATTTGATGGACAATTAAGTCACTTAGTTATGTAGTACCAGTTATATCCTGATCTTTGTAACTGACTTAGTATGAGATCTTGGGCAAGGCATTGCCTTTCTTTGGTCCTCAGTTTTCTTCACTATAAAATGGGAATATTTCATTCATTGGGCAATTATCATAATCAAATGAAATACTCCTAGGTCCCAATTCTCCTAAAGTGATTGAAGTGTTTGAATTTATGCTGCATATTTTATATACATATGAATATATTCTATATATAATATTGCATATTAGGCAAAAAGATGGAACAGTGGATAAAGTGCCAGGCCTGGAGTTAGGAAGACTCAACTTCCTGAGTTCAAATCTGGCCAGGGATGACTATGGAAATTTCTTAAAATAAGACAATGAAGTTTAGTTATTTCATGACTCTTCCTTTTACTTGAATACTTAACGAGGTCATTGCACAGCTACTAGCTGGTTTAATTTCAATATTGCATCTCAGGAGGCTCAAGAAGGAGAGAGATGCTAGTTGATAGAGCAGTCAGAACACACACAAGATTTGTTAAGTTCATATGGGCATGGTGTGTGGCAGCCTATAAAAATTTCAATAATAACATCAAAATCACTGACCATAGGTTACATTAATAGATATAATACCATATATCACCAGAACAGATATAATAATATTAAAAAATTTGAAATATTCTGAAAATTGCCAAAAGATGACTTAGAGACATTATATGAGCGCATAATGTTTGTGGAAAAATGGCAATGATTGACTTGCTCAACATAGATTCCCACACTCTTCAATTTATACAAGAAAAAAAGAAAAATGCAACATCTGTGAAGTGTAATAAATAAAAACTCAATAAAATGAGGTTTATCTATACTGCTATTATTCTAGTGCTGAGATTCTGTGGCCTTATCCTGCCATCTCATGGATGGGAGAAAGGAAGGGATCATCAGTACAAGAGAAGAGCACTAGAATGAAAATAAAAAGACCTGGAGGCCAGCTATTAGTTCTGTTCCAATTAACTGTGTGATTAGGTCAATTTGCTTCCTCTTTCTCATATTATCTCCAATTGTAAAATGCTAAGATGTCTATGAACCTTCTTTGGCTAATATTCTGTTCTATGATTCTAAGGTTCCTCCTACTTCTAACCTTCTATGGCTCTGTTCTGGTACAAGCTTCTCTTATTTCAATACTGCTGCTCTTTTAAAGTTTGTCCAACAGAAGCTGTTATGAATAAGGCAGATGGTTTGTCTCATTCCTCAGTCTGGGCTGAGAGGAAATAAAATCACATGTTAATGGTATTTTTTTTTTTTTAATGAAACCTTTTTATCTTTGTCCAAATGTCCTGACTGTTGTTTCTGGCATCATCTTTCAGATGGCTTATTTAATTTAGGATCACATTAACATCTCAATAATGAATCACTTCCATTGGATGTGATTTGGCTTTTTCTTTTTGACACATTTGTGGAAAATAGAATAGATCTATCAACAACCAGTTCAAATCGAGATAGTCTGGTATAATGTAGTTAGAGAACATGGGATTTCTGAATGGAGAATCAGGAGACCTTGCTTTGGGATTGCCACCAAATAGTTATTCATACTAATTGGATAATAAAATTAGATCTGGAAGGGACCTTTGAGGTCAACTCCTTCATTTTACAATTAAGGAAACCAAGAACTAGAGATATAAAATTATTTTTCCAAAGTCAAACATGTAATAAAAAATAAAGCCAGAATTTCAAATCATTGCTTTTGATTTTAAATCCTAAATCTTACACTCATTATTCTTTAGGACCACTCTAAACTTTTGAATGCAGTGTCCCAGGCGTGTCCCAGGTATGGAGAACAGCCAGTGAAAATATTACAATTGGAAAATGGGGTTTCTTATTGGAAGAACACCAAAGAGTCCAATGTCATTGGATTGTGTGTAAGGAGAAGGCAGGGTCTGGGTAGGGAGTGATAAGGAATAAAAAGATTAGGAAACTACCAGATTAGAGACAGCTTTAAAAGTCAAACAGAGGAGGTAGTGGGACTGAACTTGATGGAAGATCTCATTAAATCAATAGATCTCACCAATGAGGGAACTCCTAAAAGTACTATCCAACCACTCCCCATCCTACAAAATTCTGGTCCAACTCTCCCCCTCCCTCAGATCTTCTAAAAAGGATACACCCTGGAGGTCTTAAGATCTTTTAATGTTTCATGCATATCAATGCAAAGCCTTGACTTTTCCTTTGTTATTCCTTGCTTTTTCTATCTGACCTTTTCAATCAACCACCTAATTTCCTTTTAGAAATTTTCTACACTTCTTGCATAAGAGTCATCAGTGGCAATACTGTAATTTTGATTACTTGTAGATTATAGTGGTTTATGATTCACAACCATAGAGCATTACCTGAAAAAATATTTGTTCTTTAGAACAGACCTCTAATTTCAATAGGTTAAGGAACTCTGTAATATCATATCTCTCTATCTGAAGAAGACTGGTATTGAAAAGATAATTTTTTTTTACTATGTGCCAAGATTTTTATTACACACACAACTGCTGATGGTAATGAAGGAATGGTTAGGTAAGGTGATAGCATGATATAGTGAATGCAATACTGGACTTGGAGTTCAGAAAACCTTGAACCCTTAGTTCAAACATGTGATTCTGGCAATTCCTTAGGATTTAAGATGAGCTGCAATCTTCATTGGGAGAAAAAGTTCCCATATTGAGATTCTGCATTAATGAAATCAAAGACCATTTGTGTATTTGTATGTTTGTGTATTTGTGTGTGTGCCAGTCTCAGAAAATTTTAAGTCAATGATTCATTCACTATTTGAAAAAGATTGGCAACCATGGCAAAAAGCCTTAACTATATGTAAGATGTAGGAATAGAAGAGATCTTAAAGAATCCTCTCCTATATTCTTCCTCTAATTTTAACTTAAATGATTCCTGAAAAATAAACCTTGCACTTAAGAAAGAAACAAATAAAAAATTGTTAGGGGTCTGAAGAATACTTTTTATTCTTAAAAGTATGGTATAAATAAATGAAAAAGCACATAATAACATTTGCTAAGTGCCGAGCACTATGTGAAGTGCTAGGTGTATAAATTTTCAAAAGAGTAAAGACATTCCTGCTTTGTCAAGAAGGTTACATTTTAATGGGGAAGATGAACAAGGTAATGGTAGCCAAAGAGGGGTACTTTGGTTGGTGGTGATTAGGGATAGTTATCATTTTTCAGCTGTGTCTGATTCTGTGACCTCATTTGGAGGGTAGGAGTTGCTTGCCATTTCCTTCTCCACCTCATTTAACAGATGAAAATACTGAGGCAAACAAGGTTAAGGCACACTGCTAGTATGTGTCTGAGGCTGGACTTGACCTTAAGAAAGGGAGTCTTCCTGGCTCCAGTCTTGGTACTCAGTCCACTGCAACACAGTGACAGAACTGCAATAGGGGAGTAATCAACACAATTCTTCCAAGAATGTGGTGAGGCTTCTTTGATCTTGGCTGATGGCTCCAGAATTGGGATTGAGGGGTGAGCTCTATGATATACATAACCAAAGCTATCCAACATAAACCACAATGATCTTGGAATAGTGATGGGTTCCAGAGTTTCAAGGAACCCATGTTCATGTGATTCTTACTGCTGTAAATTCAAGGAAGGCAGTAAGAAGCTTTTATGGCATTTCTGGGTATTCTTAAGTGTCCAGAATGGTCTATAAAAGGGACACAAAGCCAAGATGGAATAATAACAGGAAGAAACTCCTCCCAAAAAATCTGGAAAATTAAAGAAAAAATAACAATGAATCACATTTTCTAACTCATGTTTGGCACAATCAGAAAGGTCTGGGGACAGTGGGGAAGGGTTTGATTAGAATCTTGGGACTGCTAGGAGTACTCCAGCATAGAGAGAGTAGCTGGGCAAGGAGGTTCTAGACCCATTTAGAACCTGGAGTGCATGGTTTGGGGACAAAGCTGCAACTCACAACTCATAAAGTTCTGGCTTACAGATCCAGGACAAACTGAGGAGAGTGCCCATATCTAGGAGTTATGTTCCAAAGTAAGAAGCAGTATACTGAAAGAGAAACACATTCAGAACTGGGCAGCAGCTGTCCTCAGACCTCAGTAACAGAACATGTTAGCTGTAGCTTCTAGTCTAGGCTAAAGCCTATAGAGGAATAATGAAGAAAGGAATCTCAGAATAAAGGGAAGTCTGCAGTTCTGTCATTATTCCCAATTGGCTGATCATATCATCAACTACTCTACTGTTGCTCAAATCCAAAACCAGGTCAAAAACTTGCAGAGTTCAGAGAAGGAGGGCAGTGACCAGGTCAGACCACTGACTGGTTCCTGATTTGAGCTGTCCCTAAGATGACAGAATAACATAACACTTAATATCCCAAGAAAATAGCAGCCGGATTAGCTCTGTCCTTTTCTCTGGAACTGCCCAGAAGATGCCTGCATTTATTTGAAGTCCAAAGTCAGAAAGTATGCTGGAAGAATAAGTAGAAGAAAAAAGAATCCCCCTGTAAAAAGCAATTGTGAGAGAGAACCTCAAGAAACAAAACCAGGAAAAGGGACTACTTTAAAACACCTATAAGCAAAGTCTCAAAAAAACAAACAAACAAACAAACAAACAAACCACCCCAAATCTTAGAAAAAAATTCAACCAGAATCCCTGTAAATGAGAGTGCTAGATGAGAAAAAGTTTTTGTTTTTGTTTTAATTTGCAAAACATATGTATGGGTAATTCTTCAACATTAACCCTTACAAAGCTTTCTGTTACAAAGTCTTCCCCCCTACTCCCCACCCCTCCCCTAGATGGCAAGATATCCACTACATGTTAATTATGTTAAAATACTTGACAAATCAAATATATGTATACATATTTCCAAACTTATCATTGTTGTGCAAGAAAAATCGTATCTATAAGAAAGATCAGAGAAAGGAAACACAATGCAAGCAAACATCAATCGAGAGCATGAAAATGTTGTGTTGTGGTCCACATTTCACATCCCTCTCTCTGGGTGTATATGGCTTTCTTC
>JAJPUD010001726.1:293412-368840 GCA_023553655.1 Myrmecobius fasciatus | reverse complement strand
ATTAGTTTTGTTTGTACAGAAACTTTTTAACTTAATGTAATCAAAATTATCCATCTGGTGTTCAATTAGGAGTTCCAGGTCTTCTTTGGACATAAATTTATTCTATCTCCACAGGTCTGAGAGAGAAACTATATTACGTTCCTCTAACTTGCTTACAAAGTCCCTCTTTATATCTAGATCATGAACCCATTTAGATCTTATCTTGGTATGTAGTGTTAGGTATGGGTCAAGCCCTAATTTCTTCCACACTAGTTTCCAATTTTCCCAGCAGTTTTTGCTGAATAGTGAGTACTTATCCCAGAAGCTGGGGTCTTTGGATTTATCAAACACTAAATTGTTAAAGTTATTGCCTAAATTGTCCTGATAACCTACCCTATGCCACTGATTGACTGCTCTATTTCTTAGCCAGTACCAAATGGTTTTGATGACCACTGCTTTATAATATAGTTTTAGATCTGGTACAGCAAAGCCACCTTCATCTGCCTTTTTTTTTCCATTAATCCCCTTGAAATCCTTGACCTTTTGTTCTTCCAAATGAACTTTGCTACTATTTTTTCTAGATCTGTAAAATAATTTCTTGGGAGCTTGATTGGTATGGCACTAAATAAGTAGATTAATTTGGGTAGTATTGTCATTTTTATTATGTTCGCTCTGCCTACCCATGAGCACTTAATGTTTTTCCAATTGATTAGGTCTGATTTTATTTGTGTGGAAAGTGTTTTGTAGTTTAGTTCGTATAGTTTCTGGGTTTTCCTTGGCAGATAGATTCCCAAATATTTTATCCTATCATCCGTTATTTGGAATGGAATTTCTTTTTGTATCTCTTGCTGCTGAATTTTGTTGGTAATATATAAAAATGCTGATGATTTATGTGGATTAATTTTGAATCCTGCAACTTTGCTAAAGTTGTGAATTGAAACATCTCATTGTTGAAGAGAACCATGTCCATCAGAATTGATCGTCATATAGTATTGTTGTTGCCGTGTATAATGATCTCCTGGTTCTGCTCATTTCACTCAGCGTCAGTTCATGTAAGTCTCTCCAGGCCTCTCTGAAATCATTCTGTTGGTCATTTCTTACAGAACAATAATATTCCATAATATTCATATACCATAATTTATTCAGCCATTCTCCAATTGAAGGGCATCTATTCAATTTCCAGTTTCTAGCCACTACAAAAAGGGCTGCCACAAACATTCTTGCACATGTGGGGCCCTTTCCTTCCTTTATGATTTCTTTGGGATATAGGCCCAATAGAAATGCTGCTGGGTGAAAGGGTATGCACAGTTTGATAACTTTTTGAGCAAAGCTCCAAATTGCTCTCCAGAATGGCTGGATCCGTCCACAGCCCCACCAACAATGCATCAGTGTCCCAGCCTTCCCACATCCCCTCCAACATTCATCACTATCTTTTCCTGTCATTTTAGCCAATCTGACAGGTGTGTAGTGATACCTCAGGGTTGTCTTAATTTGCATCTCAGATGAGTTATTAAAGAAAAGATTGGAAAGGAAATTAGCACCTTGGCACAAGAGGTACAAAACCTTTTTCGAGGAACAAACTTTCTGAAAATTACAATGGATCAAAAGAATTCAGTGAGATCATGAAACAAGAAATATTAAAAGAAAGTTAAAAAGGAAGGAAGAAAGGAGGGAAAGAAGTGAGGAAGGAACTTAGGCATCAAATTTTAAGAAATCTTAAAATTGTATAGATCTCTTAGAACCAGAGAACAAGGTAGAAATAGAATCCACTGGTTATCGCCTGAAAAAAACTCCACAATGAAAGCTCCTAGGAACATGCTACTTCAGGTCCATTAGTCCCTATTTCAGCTAAACCATGCTTTTTATTGAGGCATTTGTGATGATGTTGGTGCCGTTTGGCCTCATAATTGCAGCATCTTAATGGTCACAATGTCAAAATCAAGAGCTTCCAGGTCAAAAAAAAAAAAAAAGTCTACAAGTGGCCAAAAAGAATTCAACTATCAAGAAAGATTACACATGATTTAGCAGCTTTTACTATAAAAGAATACGGATCTTGGAATATAACGGTCCAGATGACAAAAGATATAGGTTTACAGTCAAGTATAAATTATACAACAAAATCGTGCATAACTCTACTGCATAGAAAATGGACCTTTAATGGAAAAGAATAGATCTGCATAAAAAGTTTGAAGTTCAAGCATAAAAGTTAAGAGAAATATGGAAAGGTAAACACAAATGACGACAACTAGGTAATACAGTAGATAAATCACCAGGTCAGGACTTAGGAAGACCTGAATTCAAATCTAACCTCAGATACTTAGTACCTGTATGATCCTGGCCAAGTCACTTAACCATTTGCCTCAGTTTGTTCATTTTTAAAGTAAGGGGGTTAAGGATATGATAAGCCACTTTACCAAAAAGAGCCAAATGGGGTTGCCAAGAATAGGACAACAATTATGAGGGATAATCTACTTATATTCAAATATGAGATGATGTCCTCTTCATATCCATCTATCATAATTAGGAGTTACAGAACCTAATTAGACAAGGTCTGGGAGTGGTTCTATTACGTGTTGACAATCTTAAGAAATAGTTGAGAAGAGAAAAGCAAATATTTCACATAGTAAATATGTACAAGATGTTTCTTCTTTGGTTTTGAAAAGGACTAATGACTTCAGAGGGTGTTATCTTAACTGGTCCTGCTGGATTTAAATGAGGCAAATCCAGAATCATTGAAGATAAAAGTCAGAATAACTGATGGTCACGTATGAGCTGGAAGATCTTGGCATCTTCTATATTTAATCAAAGTCAATGCATTCTCAGTAACTGCTTCAGCAACCTTATGGCTTTTGGAACAAATTGTTTTATCCACCCATTCCCCTGGGGAAAGTCCTCAAATGTTTGGGGTAGGCATCCTTCTAACTAACCAATAGGTTAGTAACCTACCTCAATCTGGTTTAGTCCATCTGCTGAGACTGTTTACTGGGTTGTGGCTGCTGCACATGCTTCTTGGAGCCACAAGTGAGAGCTGAATGCCAGGTGGACACCAAAGTTCAGCAAGAAGTGCTAGTTCTCCTTGAACAACCACACACTTATGGGCATTTGGTATCTATCCAATCAAGGAGGAGGGGTAAGGGAAGTAGCTGACACTTGAACCTCAGTCCCATCTGAATTGGTCCAGCAGGAAGAATACACAGGGACACAAACACAGCTGGATACAGAAATACATTTTATTCAACAGGGAAATGGGAGGGAAAAGAAAGAAAGGAGAAGGGGGAATTAGAGGAATCTTTGACTATTAAGTGAGAGATTAGTCCTAAA
Organism: Myrmecobius fasciatus; assembly: GCA_023553655.1. NCBI lineage: Eukaryota > Metazoa > Chordata > Mammalia > Dasyuromorphia > Myrmecobiidae > Myrmecobius > Myrmecobius fasciatus. Next base: position 365,540 of record JAJPUD010001726.1, on the reverse strand, counting down.
TAAAAGAGATACTAAGGATATGCAAAAAGTACTTTTTTTGAAGAATAGGAATATGGGGGGATGCCCACCAACTAGAGAATGGTTGAACACATTATGATATATAATATCATTTTTTTCTCTTGTAGTTTTTATTTTTTTATATATATATAAAGCTTTTTATTTACAAAACATATGAGTGATTTTTCAACATTGACCTTTATAGAAACTTTTTTTTCCCCAAGCTTTTCCCCTCCTTCCCCCCACCCCCCACCCCTAGATGACAGGTAATCTAATACATGCTAAATAGGATAAATTATATGACAAATACAATACATGTATGCATATCTATACAGTTATCTTACTGCACAAGAAACATCAGATCTAGAAAGAGAAGAAGAAAAAAAACCTAAGAAGGAAAACAAAATGCATGGAAATATTCACAGAAAGCATTAAAATGCTGTGTTATGGTTCACACTCAGTTCCCACAGGCCTCTCTCTGGATGTATATGACTATCTTCATCGCTGAACAACTGGTTTGAATCACATCATTGTTGAAGAGAACCATGTCCATCAAAATTGATGATATATAATATCATATAGAATACTATTGTGCTATAAAAAATGATGAAGGTTTCGAAAAACCTGGGGAGAATTATAAGAAAAGATACGGAATGAAATGAATAAAACAATTCATGCAGTTACAACAATAATATAAAAACAAATAACTTAGAATGAATTAGGAATGCTGATCAACATGATGACCAACTATAATTCCAGAGAACTAACACTACTAAATATGCTATCCCCTTCTTCAGAGATGAAAGGGTACAGTATGAGACAGAGATTTTTTTTTAAATCCTGGAGTCAGGAAGTCCTGAGTTCAGATGTGATGTCAGACACTAAACACTTAAGAGCTGTATGACCCTGGGCAAGTCACTTAATCCCAATTGTCTCTCTCACACACAAAATATGGCCAATGAAGAGATTTGTTTTGCTCAACTACACCTGTTTTAAAGAGGAATTTTGCTTTTTTTTTTTTTTTTTTTTCATTCTCAATTTTAAGGATCCAGGAAGAAAGGAAGAGAAGGTAATTTTTATTCATTTCAAAAATATAACTTAAAAATGTATTTCAAATTATTTTTAAAAAGAATACTTTATGAATGGCTTATACTACTTGGAAGGCAAACCAGAGAGTACACCTAAGAGGAAATCTGATCAATGCTTTATAAACTCATCTTGAGTATTACATATCTGATCCTTCCTTGGAAGAAGCACTATATAAGAAGATCTGATTTCATAACCAACCATTGAAACTTTCTAGTACCTGAGTGGGGACATGTTAATGCAGTTCTTGAGTATTTGTCCTCATCTGTGAAATGAGGACAATAATGTCCATAGGAACTATGTCATAGGGCTACTGTGACTATTCAATGAAATAATGTGAATGTGTTTAAAGCACTATAATTATTATTAATTGTTAATGAATAGTAGGAGAGGATGATGAAAATAAGGAAAACATGAATCATGAAAAGGAAATGAGAGTCTAAAGGCAAAATTATCAGGGAAAAAAGGCTCACTCACACTTATGTATCATGAAAACTTTCTTTAAGAAAGGTATCAAGAGCTGTTGAAGGTATAAACAAAGAAAAAAAAATGAAATTAATTTTTAACAGAAAATTTTTGTTTCTTATATAGAGTCATTCTTGTATCAGTTGTATACTATCTGACCACTATGTCTACTGTAAAAATAAAACAATACAAAAATCAGTAGAAAGAAAAGAATTAGGGGAAAAAAAGGCTTATAGTACAATGAAAACAATTCCACCCCAGTTTTAAATAATCTGTTGATGAGAGAAAGATATGGATATGATAGATTATAATCATTACCTAAATAAGTTCATGTAAATTAATTAAAATGAGGAGACCAAAGTTTATACAGAGTATAAACTACATCAGTAAACAAACATATATTCTTCTTGCCAAAGAGAAAGCTATGATGGCTTAGAGCAATATTATTTTTTAATATAAGCTGCTGTAAAATCTTATGAAAAAGGATGGGTCAAGGATTATCATTATATGATTATTTGATTACTTCATATAACAGAGAGAAATTCTCAACTTTGGAGACAGATTTAATTAAGCAAAGTCATCCCAAAGGCATTTTAGGAGGATAACAATTGAAAAATGGAATAGATATGCATAGGTTTTTATAACAAATTTTTTTACCATCAGTCACAGCACAGCCATCACTTTTGGATTCAACATCACTACCCTTGGTGTGCAACATTTGAAAGTAGAAATAGTAACAAAAACAAAAATACTAAGAATAGTTGAGGGACAGCTGGGTAGTGCAGTGATCAAGGGCTAGAGTCTGGAAGACTCCTCTTCCTTAGTTCAAATCTGGCCTCAGACACTTACTAGCTGTGTGACCCTGGGCATGCCACTTAACCCTATTTGCCTTAGTTTCTTCATCTGTAAAATGGGAAGGGAATGTCAAACTATTCTAGTATCTTTGCCAAGAAAACCCCAAATGGGGTTATGAATAGTTGGACATGACTCAAATAGCTGAACAATAACAACAAGAATAGCTGGCCAAATATATAGTAAAGTTGAGTGGGACTAATTGGATGAAGTTTGTCACATGAACCCTATTCCCAGAGCTGGAAAATCAGGTCTTGGGCCAAGGTTACAGGAAGTCACATGATCTCTGGGCCTAAGTCTCTAAAGGCCAGAGTGACAGGAAGTTAAAGGAAGTGACATGACCCACAGGAAGCAGACACTATTGGTGACCATTGGTCAAAGATGCTTACCTCCTTTTAGTTTATCCAATGAAAAGGCTTGAATCTTTTGCTGTTTAAATACTGAAAAGATTCCTGTTTGTCAGGTTCCACTAGCACATGGTGGGAGCTGGGATGGCTCCTCGGTGTGTCTAGGCCTCTCCCTGCAGGGACTAAATAAATGCTTTCTCTTTGTACCTGAAGATGTCTCTGATTAGTTAATTTGGGGAAGGGGGTCTTGTCTCCTTCCCCCACAAAGTCAATGCTGAAGGATTCAATTTTGAATCTTAAAGAAGGGGAAAAAAAGCATGGAGGAAAGACAATCTTCAAACCGAATTATTGCTGAAAAAAGACAAGAAAACACCAATAACATTGGTCTATAAGCCTACTTTACATCTTGACAAAAGTTCAATGTGAATTTTTGTGGTTTTTCCTTCATTCTTGCAGAGGACTATGATGTCAAACCATAATGTCAGGGAGGTGATGCCATGGCATGCAGGTGAGGATTTCAGTGAGGAAGGGCTGTGCAAGGTCACCTGCTTCTCTTTCCCCTCTCGAACCATCTGGGTCCAGCAGCCAGATATAGATCAAGACAATTGGAAATGGCCCTGGGTGAAATGGGAGACCTTGGCCTTTTTAAGCTAAGGGAAAGAATCTCCTCTTTCACCTAGTCCAAAAAAATCTATATAAATGAATGAATGACAATTTATCTGGGAGGGGAAGACCCTCAGGGTTTCTGCACAAGGCAGAAATGATTGCTATTTAAAAGCATCATTTTTACACACATGCTAAGAAAGTAGGCAGACTTTGACAAGGATCAAGGTTGGCTTCAGCATTAGTTTTTTTTTTTTTAAATTGATATCTTTTTGTTTTACATATCTTCATTTCCAAATAACTCTTTCCCTACTCCCCTATCCCACAAAAAATCATTTATAACAAATATTTTAAAAAAGCAATTCAACAAAACCAGTCAATGTACCAAATGAGTCTCTACTCATAGTCACCTACCTCTTGAAAGAAAAAAGGCTTTCACAAACTATTTTATATAGCCAGCCATATTTTTATAGTCATACAATTGAATGAAATATTTTAGAAGATAATTATTATTTAGAGAATAATACTTATTTAATTCAGAAGAGTGAAATGCTTTCTTCCAACACAATATCTTCCATGCACGTCAGAATCATACACATTCCCTTCAGTGATATACATACTAGTAACTTTTTTTGGTGACTGATTACTAACATCAAATGAGGTACATCTTTTACAAAATCTTATTCTGACATCTCATTATGGTGTTGGGTCTCTCTATTCTCTCTAAGGCTATGAGATAGAATGGTTGTAAACTCTATCATACTAGAAAGGCTTCAAGTAGCAAGACAATCTGGTTTTCAAGGACTAGCCTAATTAAGCATGGTGGGAGTCATCATCCAAAGGTTGGGCACCTGGCACTCCACTTGGCCACACTAATCCCATGAAACGAAACAAGCCAATTCTCCATCCTACACGCTTCTGATCCATTTGCTTCTTTAGTTATATAGTGACAAAGTGTTGGAAAGGAGGCAGTAGAATCACAGAATTTTTAGACTATTCACTAATTAAATTAAACATTAAGTTGACTAGTGACATTTCAAATAAAAATCTTAATCCAGTGAGCAATGAGTTGACACTCAATTGGAGGAAATCTTGACATTCTCATTTTGTGGCAAAAGGGAAAAATGAAGGAAGTTATTATAACTAATTAGAAGGGTGGCTCACAGTTAACAAAGTTGATTTTATCACTTCAAGCAACACCTAAAGATAGATATCTAGTCCAGAAGTGTCAAACACACTGTCAAATGTGGCCCACAAATCTCTTGAGTGAAGCTGAAACTAGATTGAAATGTAATTGGGAAATATTTAACAAAATAAATAAAACATTAATGTTTTTTTTCCCCGTCATTATGCACCCACAGGAACATTTAAATAGTTTAATAATTCTTGTTTCTACCTGAGCTTATTAACATTGATCTGGTCCAAGCCCTGGTTTCACAAAAATCCAGCCCTTTTCTCCAAAAAAGCAAAATAATATAGTGAAATTGAGACAGGTTGGGACAGCTCTGATAACTTAATAGTTGTTTGACCTTAGCAAAGTTAAAGTTCCCACCCTTCTTTGAGTTTGTTTTCACAACTTTAAGATGAAAATTACAATGCTGAGACTACCTACCCCCAAGGCTATTGGGAGAAATACTTTGTAAATGGAAGAGTGATAAGTTTATATAAACTATTTGTAATCTATTTTTCTTGTTGTTATTTTAGTTAGAGGGACAAGGATGCTGAGTTGGACTATTCTTTACTCAATGATTCTAGGGCATTTCTAAGGAAGAGGGACCTGTCAATGGCTGAGAACCCAAATAAATCATTCTGGTTAACTTTAAATAGCGACCAGCCAGTGGAGATTAAAATCCCTGAGAAACCTAGTCTAGTTTATTTTTTTTTACCATTTTTCAGAAGATGAAATTTAGGTACAAGAGAATAATAAATAGAAACATAACTGGCATAATAAATGTTTATAGAATTAAATTGAACACATATAAGAGAAGCATGTGTGTGTGTGTGTGTGTGTGTGTGTGTGTGTGTGTGTGTAAATCCAGAACTGTGATTTCAATGATAAAGGGACTTCCCAGTGGAGAACTCCTCTGCCAACCCAGATCAATAACTTATTATCTTAACAAGCTGCCAGAGGCAATTCTCAAAAATATACTCTGTGAGACTAATCTAATTTCTTAATGGCCAAGGAAAAACTTTAAGAGACATAAATGCTAAAATTTAATAAGGACAAATATAAAGCATTATACCTGGGTTGTTGTGTTTTTTTTTTTTAAATCAGTTCAAAAATATAATACATGTGACTAACCTTTTTTTAAATCTGAAAAAACTAGGGATTTTAGTGGAATATAAACTCAGTATCATTAACAGCATAATGTGCAGTCAAGCTAATGCAATTTTTGATTGTATGTAAAGAGGCAGTATTTCCAGGAATAGGTGGTGATAGTCAGTCTACACTCTTCCCTAGTCAGATGAAATTGTGATGACTTCATAAAGCCCTCTTTGGAAAAGAGCTGTCATTTCAATTATTCCCAAGTCATTGTAGACAAGACTAGAATAGAAAGTCTCTAACTGCTGATTAGATCACTTTGGTCTATGAATAGGGACTTCCCTGGAGAGACAGGAAAAGTCATCTTTTTAGTACTCTTCTTTTTAAACTGAGTTGGTTAAGGCAGGATAATTGTTGTGACCATTAATTTTCCCCAAAGGGGAAATTAGAGTTAGGGTGTCCTCATAAGAAATGAGGAAATTTGGAGCAGAGAGGTGGGAAAAAATCATGATCAGATATATGCATAGAGAGCAGATATATGCAAATACATAAATTATTCTTGCTGGAAGGTATGGTTTGAGAGAGAGAATACAAACTGGAAAGACCTGTTAAGAGATTATTGAAATAGTCCAGGTGGGTAATGAGTGAATTCATGTTTTTTTTTTCAGAACTCAGCTACAAATTCTTTGTGGGAAGGAATGGCACCTGATGCTAGCCCTATCAGACTTCTGTGCAATGTTTAATAAATACTTGTCAGTGGAAAATCTTGGGTATGGAGGAAATCAGTACAATCCTCAGAAACAACGAGGTTCCTATCTGAGAGGAAGCAGGTAGAAAGATGTAAAAAATATTCAACTTGGAGTTAGGAGTTATAGGTTCAAATCCTGGCTGCAAATTTTACTAGCTATGCAACTGAGTCATTGCATCTCTTTTAGCTTTGACTTCCTTATCTATGAAAATGAAATGAATAAAAATTGAACTGTACCTAAGTGTGTCCTATAAACATAATTCAGTCTATATTCTAGGGGATGTCTTCCCTCATCTATGGAGCTATACTGCTGAGGACATCATGTGCTACCTTTGGAGAACTGCAGGCAGAGCTCCAAAGTACACAATGCAGATGAGAAATATTTGAGAAAAGGACATGGGGGGGGGGGGAGATGGGGAAGAAGAGAGGCTGAAGACTCAAATGAGACATATACCATGAAGTCACACCATAGACCACACCTGCTAGGAGCCTCCCTGCCCAGGTTGAGAAATCAAAGCCATGCTTCTTCCCAAGAATTTAGCTGTGAGTCCTATTTCTTTACTTTGAACAATTTTCATTTTGTTGAGTTTTATGAATGATGGACTTACTGGTGAGGTCCTGAGCAAATAGATGTAGCTGACAGAGAAAGACTGAAGTATTGATGAAATTACTCCCTGAGGCAAGCAGGGAAGGGCACTGATGGAGATCAATTTAACCTTATAGTCCCACCCTCAGTGGAGGTCATCCATTCAGAAATGCAAGTTATGCCAAACCCCTGAGGTTAAATTTCCCCTATAAATTTGTCCATGGCTTCCTGCTGAATCCCTTTTGGGGTAATAGCCTGTTACAGTATTTTGCCTCTTGATGTCTTTCCCCTTCCCTCTTCCCTCTTCCCCATGCTTTATGATTCTTTCCCCTTTCTCCTTATAATTAACTCTTTTCAGGTGCTAAATCACTTTTAGGATTTAGCCTGTCAGTTAAGGGCATATTCCAGCCTCATGGGGTGTTTCCTTTATCCTGGTTAATTGTGGATTCCTCTAGAGAACTTGTCTTTTCCATTGTTAATTGTTACAAGCTCTCCCAACTCTGTGTCATATTTACCATTCCTGGTATCTATTGTATCCCTTCATTTTGTTTGTAACCTCTTCTAAATAAACCTCACTTTTGACAAAAAGAATGGCTATTGAGAATTCTTCACACACATGATAGAACCCCAACATTAATGCCTACATCAATCTCATCATTTGGAACTAGGAATTGCTCTCCTAAATCACATTACCAGGAGGAGTTGATAACAAGACGTTAGGTGGTAGCCACCAAATTGGAAAGTTCCCAGATTTTCTGGGTAGGGGCAATAACTCAGATACATGAGAAATTAGTGCAGAGTCTCTAATATTAATGATGATTATAAAGAGGAAAGATATAAGGACAGGGACAAGAATTGGATCTTTCATTTCATTGATTATAGGGAACTCCCAGATAAGGAATCTCTACTTAATTGTCTGCAACTCACAGTCTTAGAGAGTTGCTTGGAACACTGGACTTGTGCAGGGTCATTATAGCTATTAAGTGTCCAAGAAAGGATTTGAACTCAGATCTTCTTGAGTCTAAATCCTAGGCCCTGTCTGTTATGTCTCCTTAGTATCTTGAGTTTTTTGTGTTGTCTAAGAGTATTCCTGTATGAAGGTTCCAAGGAAACTTCTATTATGTGATATCTCTCCTTTGCATACCATATTGACGTTGAAAAATGTTTATTTCCAAATATGTTTTCAATTTTACATAGAGGACTGTGAGTTACTTTTTAACTTTGACAATAAATGATCTCTTATCTAATATACCATGAAATTTGGCATTCTACCTAACTGAATATTCTTTACAACAGAGTATTGTCCTACATAATATCTGGAAACCTCCAATTTTCAGCTGGAATATTGTAAAATGTATCTAACACTAAAACTCTAACTGAATCCTTTCTGGATAGTTCAGAAGAAATTTTAACTGGTATCAAAAAGTAGGAAGGTTTCTGATAAATGAATCAGGATCCCAATAAATTCACAGATCAGAAAAATGAGTTAAATTGAATAATATGGCATTTAATAAAAAGAAATTCAAATGTAAAGTTCCATGCTTTGATTAAAACATAAATGATAAAAGTATAGGATAAGAAAGGTATGGTTAGACAACATTTTAGAAGAAAAATATTTGGAGATTTTAGTAGATTGCAAGATCAATGTCAGCAGTGTGATAGGGTATCCAAATTAGCTCATTTGATTTTAGGCTACATGAATATAAACTGAATATCTGTGATAAGGGAGATGAGAGTCTTGGTCCATTCTGACCTAGTTTGATCATACCTAGAGCACATCATTCTGTTCTACATGTGACATTTTGAAAAGAACATCATCAAGCACAAGATAAAGCAGGATAGGAAGAAAAGATAGGAATACTCCAAGTCTTAAGAATATCATTTGATAGGTGGAATTGTTACTGAATAATTGGTTGTCAACTGTAAAACAGAGCTAAAGATGCTTTATCCTATTATGTATGTGCTCTCAGACTGAAGCCTGAAGGACCTGTTTTGATGCTATTATAATCATGTCCCTGCTTTTTCTTCTTATAGCAAATTTCTATAATCAGAGCAAGTGGTCAGTAGAAGCCATGAGCACAATAAAGCATGTAAGATCTTGCTGTTTTCAATCTGAAAATATGCATTCATTATATCCTAAATAATTAGGTAAATGAGTATGTGGTCTAGTTATCTTCCTGTTACTAGATATATACCTATATGAAATTAGAATCCTAAATTGATACACTATTAAAATAATAGGACCTATTGATTATTAAAATCTGAAACATCTTCAGTATGGTTTAGAGAATTTTAGTGCAATCAGTTTTCTTGGGATGTAACTTAATAGGATATTTTGTTTCATCAATGAAAACGTTGATTTTATTATTAGTGTGGAAATAGCATCTGTTTATGCTATGTGTTCTGTGGTACAGACATGTTTTTTATAAATGACCCTCCCAAATCTTTTACTCTAGGAGTAGAAACTCTACTTGTGTAGGTGTTGTTGCTTATGTTTCCATGTCAATTGTTATCCAGCCTTTTTGAGTTTTGTCTTTTCTAGGCTCCAAACCATGAATTTCCAATTACTTGTTCAATCTCAATACACCTGCTACCTGATTCTGAACTTTATCGACCCCTGACCCCCGGATGCTGCTGCCACCATCTTTAAGCCATGTGTCTCCCCTCCTCAGTCTAGACTCTGCTAGGTAGGATCAGCTTGACACTCTTTATCAGCCTGAAGCATCTCCAGAAGATGAGAGCTTCCTGACTTTGTCCCAAATGAATCTAGGTCCCAATTGCATGAGAGGGGAATGATAAAGTGTAATTCCTAGGGATTATTTAGCAATAACGCTAAGGCTACCTGGCCTTGAGAGTTCCACATACAATGCTGGCTGTCAGATAACAATCTATTAGTCAATAATAACAAAGTTTCTGAGACAATCTATGCCTTAGAATTTAATAATGGGATGCAAGACCCCTCTAAGCCATAGATTTCAATATAAACACCAGTGCTCAATTCTATCTCTAAGCCATAAAATTAGTATATTATAACATGAAGCCTCCTCACCTTTCTATCTTTTCCCTACAAATTTATCTTTTTGATCCTGGTTCTTTCCTAAATTCTTTTGGAACTTAGCCCACTTTAATTGACATTACAATTATATAAACTTGACTGGGGGGGGAGAATATCATTTGATGTAACGTAATATTAATTTAGGGAATATATTATATTTGTCTTTAAATATTTGAAGATCTATCATGTAAAAGAGGGAGGAGCCATAATCTTGAACACAGAAAGGAGAATTAGGGGCAACAGACTACAGTCACAGAGACAATATAAGGAAAAAAATTTCCTGACAATTAGAACTATACAAAAGTTGAATTGGCTCCTTTTGAGTTCATGGTTTTCCTCTTAGGAGAGGATTTCAAGATAAAATAATCAATCAATCAATAAACATTTCTTAAGCACTATGTGTCAGGCACCAAGTAGGGCAGATTTCTGTTTAGTTATAGGTTGCACAAGTGAGAATTAGATTCCCAAATGTTTATTTCAAGGCTGATTTCAGAGCATTTATTTCTCTTCATCTAGACTTTTAAGCTCTGTGAAGATGGGGATTGTAACTATTTTTGCCTTTCTATAACCAGCACAAGAATAAAACCTTGCTTACAGTAAATATTAAATAAAATGTCTGTTGAATGAATGCTTAATGAATGATTGAATGCAGATTTTCAGGGAGCATAGTGGCAGTTTTTTTGCAAATGACAGATTGTTGCTTATATCTAAGGCCAGCTGTAAATGTAGGATGTGTTAGTGAGCTCCTAATCTCTGGACGCATGCAAACAGTCTGGTTGACCTAAGGTCAGGTATATAGGATTCTTTCACAGGATTGGCTAGAAAATGCTAAGATCCCTAGTATCTCTAATATTCTATGATTTTGCAAGGGCAAATGAATGGTTCTGTTTGCCAAAAGAATGTCTCCAACTGCCTTGGAGATTTGAAAGTCTCATCACAAAGGGCATATTTTCTTTGTACCAGTGGTCATTTAATAAATGTTTGCTGAATCAAATTATGGTACTGAAGACTGCTGTTAAAATGGAACTATTTCTATTAAACAAAATATCTCCTTTTCAATTAAGTGATCTCATTTGCTCATGTCACAGTATCTTGGAATATCAGAGGCAGAAGGAACCTTAGAATAAAAGATCTATAGAATGTTAGTGCCCCAAGGGATTTTAGAACACCATCACTTCTTTTAGCTTTCTCTTTTCTCTCTTAGCTATTAGTTTCCAGAACATTCTCAGTCTTTAGCTAATTCAGGGGTAGAAAATCTCTTAGACCATACCACTATAGCATATTAGAGTTAAAAGGAGCCTTCGAAGTTTCCTTCTCCAATCCCTTCATTTTACAGCAAGTAAATTAAGGCAGAAAGAGGTAAAGTGACTTACCTCATATAGGTATTTTGTGGCTGCTCTGAAAGAAAACCCAGGTCTCTTAAAGGACACTAAAAGTCTTTCTATTACTGATTTCTGTCTCTCCAGATATTAGGGCCTTTACAAGACAGGACTAAGGACAGCTCAATTATGATGGAGAGAAGAGCTAGGAAATGTATAGAGCACTGGCCCTAATCTGAAAGGTCAGTGTGAATAAGAGAACTCTGGGAGCACTAGAAATCAGGCAAGAGATGATAGTGGTAGAGGTCATGAAAAGGACAAAGAGAGAGAACTTCAGGTTGACAAAGAAAAGGGGAAGGGGAAAAGGGAATAAACATACTATGCACTTACTATATACCACATACTGCGCTTTACAGATATTCTTATTTGATCCTTAAAATAATTCTGCAAGATAGGTGCTAGAGACACATTTTGGTAACTTTGCAATTTTGGTAAGGATCTTCAGCTCTTGCAATGTTTATGGGACAATTTATTGTAATCTCCTTGGGGGTAGTGTATGTCATTACCTTTTTCACTCCTTAGTCTTCATAGTATAATTAAGTGGTGTCAAATTCATGTAGAAATGGATACTTGTATGATGCATATTGATTTGGAAAATAAGTCATAATTACTTATGTTGTATTTTTATTTATTTTGTTAAACATTTCCAAATTACACTTTAATTTGTTTCTACTGGGCACTACTGGGCACAAAACTGGGAGTTTTGCAGGCTGCTTGCTATTCCTAGACTGCAACTGATACTTCTAGTGTAGCAGAAAGAATGAGCTGGGCTCAAATTTTACCTCTGTGACTTTACTACCTGCAAAGTGACCTTTGTCAAGTCTTAGGACTTCAATTTCTTACTTCAGTTTCTTCATCTGTAAAATGACAAGTTGGAAGAGATGATTCTTTCCAATACTGAATTTATGGTTTCTTGATATCTCCAGAGGGAAAATGCCATTCGGGTGGACAAAGACTCATACATTTAACTTGGCCAACCAACTTGCACATTAATCTTCTGTGGGATGACTCAAAACATGCTTTCTTAAGTTAAGAAAAAGTGAGAAGCCCCCAAAATTCCCATAACACATTTTTAGAACTTTTTTTTTTTTTAACATTTTATTTCTACAGTAATTTATCACCAAGACAATAGAATCATCACACTTAGAAATGATCACAGGCTCAGATAAACTGATAATAGGTAACTGAAGAGAATACATATGGGGAAAACATCTGGATTAGACAAAATATACACATAAGAAATAAATAATGAAATCAAAACAATCTTGGGGATATTAAAGAGGTGATTCTCAGGGTGTCTGAAGGAGGGGAAGATAGTAAAGGCAAGGAAAAATCTTGGTCTTTATTAATATCAAAATAAGACTGAGAAAACATCAACAACTACTTACCTAAATGCCTATTTTCACATCTATAAAAATTTTTGTGATTACACACATTAATAATGGATGAGAATATTAGATGTAGATTGAATCTTTACCATCATACAATATAATATTTTTACTATTTATTGTTTGTACACTGTAAAAAAGTATTTGATTTGGTAAAGCAAAACACTGCCTTAAAATTTTTCTTCCAATAAAGTGAACAAAATGTCAAAATTATAGAATATTTCTTGAAAGATATAACATAAAGAAAACTTTGTCCAATTCCTCTTAAAAGGTAAAACATAAAATAGAGACATTTATTCTCACTAATATATGTTTGCCACTGTCATGGAGGAGATCTAGTAAAAAGTTTAAGTTGAAGAGGGATTCCATGTGGATGGTGAGGTCCTTCAGATGCCCGTATTTGTGGATGAGTTGCTGGTAGCATCAAGTTCTAGAACTTTACAGAATCTGATGGATGAGATTCATAACCATTCAAAAAGAGTTTAACCTAACTATCTACACAGAAAGGACAAGTAGATGAATAATGTTTATTATGCAGATTATGACAGTCAATTAGATAAAACAACCTGTAGAGCTTGCCTATCATTAAAACTATCTATCTTTCTATTTATCTATCTACATGTCCCATAGGTGGAGCCCATGAAACTTTTGGCACATCCCATAGGCATTTTCAATTTCTCAAATGTAAAAATAGGATATCAGACTAGATAACCTCAAAGGTCCCTGCTATTCCTAAATATATGATTCAATTTTCCCTGAAACAAGGGTTCACCTCTTAAAAAATACCAATATTCTGACAGTGCTGCTATACAGCTATGTCATGAAACATTTTAGTTTTAAAAATATTAAATGTTATTCTCCCTAAGAGATAATGAGGAAATATATGGTAAGTGAACAAGCTGTATCATATAATAAATAAAGATATACAAATAAGAACCAGAGTAAAGAATTTCAATAAAGAAGTATATAACCAAAAAAAGAATATGAGATGATCATATGACAAAAGTAAAGAATAAATAACAGTCTGTAGACTATAACCATATCCTCTCAGAATCAAGAGAAATTAAGAGAAAGTCCTGGCATAATCAGTGGAATTTTTAGGAATAAATGAGAGAATAATTGCATAGGAAGGACCAGCAGAAATGTGTTTCAATTGCATTGGTGGGGGTGAGGAGGAAAGATCATCCACATTGGTGAGAAATACCAACCACAAAGGTATACAAATAGATGCATTTATATACCTATAGGCATGAAATACAAGTCACAGATCCCCTTATTACCTTGGACATTGCTTTCTCTCTTCATTAAGTTTAAATTTCTTCATCTTTTTTTTTCCCCAGAGACAATTGGGGTTAAGTGACTTGCCCAGGGTCACACAGCTAGTTAAGTTAAGTGTCTGAGACCAGATTTGAACTCAGGTCCTCCTGACTTCAGGGCTGGTGCTCTATTCACTGCGCCATCTAGCTGCCCCAATTTCTTCATCTATAAAGTGAAGATGAAACTACTTGCACTCTCTGCCTTATGAGAAAGTCAAATAGAAATAATGTATATAAGGATAAGATAGGAGGAGAGAATTTGGAACTCAAAAATTTTAAAAATGGTAAAAAGTTTTTAATTAGAAATTATTTAATAAAACTTTATATTTTAAAAAGAAATGATTTATAAAGTTTTAAAAATTTAATTCAACAAACACTAGAGAGTATAGGAATAAATGGGCTTTTCCTTAAAATGATCAGTAGCATCTATTTAAAACCATCAGCAAGCATCATATGTAATGGAGACAAACTAAAACCATTCCCAATAAGATCAGGAGTGAAACAAGGCTGCCCACTGTCACCATTACTATTTAATATTGTATTAGAAATGTTAGCTTTAGCAATAAGAGAAGAAAAAGAGATAAAAGGAATCAGAGTAGGTAATGAAGAAACCAAATTATCACTCTTTGCAGATGACATGATGGTATACTTAGAGAACCCTAGAGACTCAACTAAAAAACTACTAGAAACAATTTACAACTTTAGCAAAGTGGCAGGATTAAAAATTAATCCACATAAATCATCAGCATTTTTATATATTACCAACAAAGTTCAGCAGCAAGAGATACAAAAAGAAATTCCATTCCAAATAGCAGATGATAGGATAAAATATTTGGGAATCTATCTGCCAAGGAAAAGTCAGAAACTATACGAACTAAATTACAAAACACTTTCCACACAAATAAAATCAGACCTAATCAATTGGAAAAACATTAAGTGCTCATGGGTAGGCAGAGCGAACATAATAAAAATGACAATACTACCCAAACTAATCTACTTATTTAGTGCCATACCAATCAAACTCCCAAGAAATTATTTTACAGATCTAGAAAAAATAGTAGCAAAGTTCATTTGGAAGAACAAAAGGTCAAGGATTTCAAGGGGATTAATGAAAAAAAGGCAGATGAAGGTGGCCTTGCTGTACCAGATCTA
Organism: Myrmecobius fasciatus; assembly: GCA_023553655.1. NCBI lineage: Eukaryota > Metazoa > Chordata > Mammalia > Dasyuromorphia > Myrmecobiidae > Myrmecobius > Myrmecobius fasciatus. The sequence goes on along the minus strand of JAJPUD010001726.1, from coordinate 350,303 downwards.
AAACTATATTATAAAGCAGCGGTCATCAAAACCGTTTGGTACTGGCTAAGAAATAGAGCAGTGGATCAGTGGCACAGGATAGGTTATCAGGACAACCTAGGCATTAACCTTAACAATCTAGTGTTCGATAAACCCAAAGACTCCAGCTTTTGGGATAAATACTCTCTATTTGGCAAAAACTGCTGGGAAAATTGGAAACTAGTGTGGAAGAAATTAGGGCTTGACCCATACCTAACTCCACATACCAAGATAAGATCTAAATGGGTTCATGATCTAGATATAAAGAGGGACTTTGTAAGCAAGTTAGAGGAACGTAATATAGTTTATCTCTCAGACCTGTGAAGATGGAATAAATTTATGTCCAAAGAAGACCTGGAACTCCTAATTGAACACCAGATGGATAATTTTGATTATATTAAGTTAAAAAGTTTCTGTACAAACAAAACAAATGCAGACAAGATTAGGAGGGAAGCATCAAATTGGGAAATCATCTTTACATTTAATGGTTCTGATAAAGGCCTCATTTCTAAAATATATAGAGAATTGTCTCATATATATAAGAATTCAAGCCACTCTTCAATAGATAAGTGGTCAAGGGATATGAACAGACAATTTTCAGATGATGAAATTAAAACCATCTCTAGTCATATGAAAAGTTGCTCCAAATCACTATTGATCAGAGAAATGCAAATTAAGACAACTCTGAGGTACCACTACACACCTGTCAGATGGCTAAAATGACAGGAAAGGATAATGATGAATGTTGGAGGGGATGTGGGAAGACTGGGACACTGATGCATTGTTGGTGGAACTGTGAATGGATCCAACCATTCTGGAAAGCAATTTGGAGCTATGCTCAAAAAGCTGTCAAACTGTGTATATGACCCAGCAGAGTTTCTACTGGGCCTATATCCCAAAGAGATCTTAGAGGAGGGAAAGGGCCCCACATGTGCAAGAATGTTTGTGGCAGCCCTTTTTGTAGTGGCTAGAAACTGGAAACTGAAGGGATGCCCATCAATTGGAGAGTGGCTGAATAAATTATGGTATATGAATGTTATGGAATATTATTGTTCTGTAAGAAACGACCAGCAGGACGATTTCAGAGAGGCCTGGAGGGACTTGCATGAACTGATGCTGGGTGAAACGAGCAGAACCAGGAGATCATCATACACAGCAACAACAGTATTACATGATGATCATTTCTGATGGACATGGCTCTCTGCAACAAAAATTGTCTCAAACCAGTTCCAATTGTTCACTGAAGAAAACCATATACACCCAGAGAGAGCGATATGGAATATGGACCACAACGTAACATTTTCATGCTCTCTATTGACATTTGCTTGCATTGTGTTGCCTTTCTCTGATTCTTTTTTTTTTTTTTTTTTTTTTTGTAGATAGGATTTTTCTTGCATAACTTCAAGCATTTCAACATTATTAACATGCAGTGGACTTCCTGCCATCTAGGGGAGGGGAGGGGACTGGGGGTAAAATTTATAATGGAAAGCTTTGTAAAGATCAACGCTGGGGAACTACCCATACATATGTTATACAAATAAAAAGCTTTAAAAAATTTAATTCAACAAATGCTTATTATTTATAAGAAGCAAGGAACAGTCAACTCTTTGTCAACAATCAAGGCTTGTCAACTTCTATAGAAATATTAGTTCTCATTATTACAGAATCAAAGATCTGAATTGGAAAGGTTCTCAGGACATCTATCCTCATCACAACTGTAGTATGAATCTCATCTCCAATAGCCATGACTGGAAGTCATCCAATCTGTTTGATTATATCCAGCAATGAGGAATTCAGTATCACTATGAGACTGCCCATTCCATTGTTGGGCAGTTCTGATCACTAGGTATTCTGCCTTGAAGTTAACTGACATTTATCTACCAATAATTTCTTCCCACTGGGGAAATATAGAATAATTCTTTCTCCATAAAAACCCTCCATATATTTAGATATTGGAATCACAACTCCCCCACTAAGGATTTTCTGCCGTAGGATAATATGACCAGTTCTTTCAACAGGTATTTGTAGAACATAGTTTTGAGTTCTTTTATAATCTTGGTCACTTTACTCCAGATACTCCCAATTTTGACAATGTGTTTTATACCATATGTTGTTCAGAATCAGAAACAGTAACCTAGATGTGGTCCCACCAAGGCAGATACTGTTAACAGGACTATCACCTTCCTTGCTTTGGATACTCTATTTTTATTAAAATGTCCTATAATTTTTAGCTTTTTTGTATTATTTTACTTTTTAGCTGTTTTGTATTATCACTAACTCATATTGGGCTTGTAGCCCACTAAAACTGCCAGGTCTTTTTCTAACCAACTTCTCTCTACCTATGTTTTCTCCATTCTGCTGTTGCAATGATTCCTTGAACACACGCATAAAAACTTGACAAATTTCCTCACTAAATTTCATCTTAGATTCAACCTAATGTCATCTGTCAACATCTTCTTTTATTTTGTCATCTAGTATATTAACTTTCCCCCATAGTTTTGTGTCATCTGAATATTTTATAAGCATATTATTAATCTTTAAGTCAATCTAGCGTTGTGTCCTCTACTGCTCAGTGCTGTCCGAGGTTCTGGGCACATTAAAAATACAAACCCCAAAAACCTCCAACGTAGCCCTTCCCTTAAAAAACTTAAATTCTATTAGAGAGACAATATGTATAGATATAGATATATATGTATGAATATGTAGACATTCACATATGCATTTAAAGAGACAAATACAATAGATATAAATGGTAATTTTGGTGGGAAGGCAATAAAAGCTTGGGAGACAGGGATCAGGAAAGGTGTCATATAAGAGAAAGTATTTAAGCTGTGCCTTGAAAGAATTTTTAAGAGGCACACAGAAGGAAGGCTATATTCCAGGTATGGATTTAGCTGTATATAGAAGAGAAAACTGTATAGAGGATAAAAATCTGTGTATGGATATTAGAAATGGAATGCCATCTGTGAGACATAACAAGACTTATTTGACTGGATAGTAGAATCTTTAATTTGGAAGTAATGTGAAATAAGACTAGAAAGGTAATAATAGTAATAATGAGAATAATCATGGCTAATAGCTATGTAGCATTTCAGATTTGTGAAGTAATTTACAAATGTTATCTCATTTTATCCTTACAACAATCCTTGGAGGTTGATATCCCCATATTACAGAAGAAATGATTTATTCAGGGGTTAAATGACTTGTCCAGGATCATACAACTTGAAAGTGTCTGAGTTTATATTTGAATTCAATTCTTCCTGATTTCAGGTCCAATACCCTATCCACTGTGTCACCTACCTACTTTAAGCCAGGGTATATAGGATCTTAAGATTTGATTAAGTATTTGATCCTAGAAACAATTAGAAGCCAATGGAACTAATTGAGTCAAAGAGTGATGTGGTTACATGTGAGTTTTAGAGACATAATTTTGGCAGTTTTAAGGAGAATAAATTGGAGAAGAAAGTGATAAGGCAGGGAGACCACATAAAAGGCTTTTTCAATAGTCCAGCAAAGGAGGAATAAGAGACTGAAACAGGACGGTGATAGTATATGTAATGAAAAAGGGACAAATGCCAGAGATGTAGAGGAAAGTAAAATTAAAGATACATGGAAGCAAATTGAAAATGTGATATGAGAAAGAGTGAGGAATCGAGAATGAAAGAATCTGGCTGACTCGAAGGATGATGACAATGATCCTGATGACAGAAATAGGAAAATTTAGAGAGGGATAAGTTTGGGCAGGGGAGTGGAGTTCTTTTGGGATATATAGAGTTTTAAATGTTCAATTGGCATCTGAACATTCAGTTTAAAATATCTAATAGGCAGTTCAAGATGTGGAACTGAAACTTGAAAGACTGAGATTATATATATTTAGATCTAGGAATCATATACATAAAAGTAGTCATTGAACCCATGGGAAGTGATGAGATCAACAAAGAGAAAGTGTAGAGAGAGAAGAAAAGAGGGATAAAAACTTAAAATACACCCACCCATACATTTATAGTAAGGAGGCAAGAGTACATAACTAATGATACAGCAAAGAAGATGGTCAGAAAGAAAACCAAGAGAGATCAGTGTTGAAAGCTCAGAGAAGAGAAAGTATCCAGGAAAAAAGGGTGCATTCTGTTTGCTACAGAGAAGTCAAGAATGAGGAAGATTGAGAAAAGAACACTGAGACTGGTAATTGAGAGCTCATGGGAAACTTTGGAGAGGTCATTTTCATCTGTAATTGGAAACCAATACAGAGTCAAGCACAGATCTCTTGTGCACTTCATTTTAAGTTGGAACCTACCATTTATTTAAAACTTATGAATTTGGGGGCAGCTAGGTGGCGCAGTGGATAGAGCACCAGCCCTGAAGTCAGGAGGACCTGAGTTCAAATCTGGTCTCAGACACTTAACATTCCCTAGCTGTGTGACCCTGGGCAAGTCACTTAACCCCAATTGCCTCAGCAAAAAGCAAAACAAAAAAAAAAAAAAAAACAAAAAAAAAACTTATGAATTTGGACATTGAAATATTTCTAAATGAATTCAAATTTGCTGTACCTGTATCCTTCATCTTGTCCAAAAATAAAAAACAAAAAATTTTGAAATCTAAATATTAAATAATTTTAAACATTTTCCTGATTACAAGCCTAATGAGCTTGTATAAATGATTTCATTCTAACATTATCTGTTTTCTTATTTTTGATGTATCTTTTTCAAATTAAATTTTTATTTTTTGGGGGGGTAGTTGCACCTTATCCCTTTCACTATTATCTTCTTCTCTTGTAACAAAAACAAAACAAAACAAAACAAAAAAGTTCTATAAAACCAACTGGCAAATCTACTGATTCTGCTAATGTATATAATATTCCACATCCACAATTCTCTCCCTCTCTACCAAGAGAATTAATTTTCATAATATCTTTGAGATTAAGATTATCGACTGCAACTAATCTAAGTTTAGTTGCTTTTTAGTATTGCTTCCCCAATACATGACCAAGTTCATTTTGTATACTGTTCTCCTGTTCTACTTTCTTCATTCTGCATCAATTCATGTATATCTTTCCATATCTTTCTGAATTTTTCATATTCTTTTTTTAGGATGAAATAATGTTTCATTAATACACACAACATGATTAGCTCAGTCATTCCCTAATTAAAGGGCACTCTTTTTTTCCCTTCTACCACCTGAAGCACTGTTATGATATAGATTAGGGACTGGAACTCAAAAGAAAGACCAGGATTATAATTTTAGATCTTAGAATCATATACATAAAACAATCACTGAACCCATGGGAAGTGATGAAATTACTAAACAGAAAGGATTTCTCTTTGAAGTATAGGCCCTCTAGTAGCTTTTTAATGTAAAGAGCATTTATAGATTAATAACTTTTGTCACAAAATTCCAACTTATTTCCCAGAATGGTGGGACCAATTCACAGCTCAATGAATCATATCTGGTGTGACTTTTTCTTGATGAAGCCAGCATGGTTCTTGATGATTATCACTTTGTTTGCTAGATGGTCATTGACTATTCCTTCAATAATATATTCCAGAATTTGTCCAAGAATTGAAGTTAAAAGTTTATTGGCCTACAATATATATATATATTTAAACCCAGGACAGCTTGTCTTTCTTTAATATTGTATCAATCAGTCAGTCAATAGGCATTTATTAAGAACCTGTTATGAGTCAAACAACATGGGGACATATACCATTTCCCCCACTCTTTTAAAGATCGCTGAAGTATTCCTAAAACTGCTCCAAATAAAAATGATTATTCTACTATCCCATAAATGGAATGGAGCCAGATCACATAGATCTTTGACTTTATAACTTGACATCATAGGTAACAGAAAACCTTGAAAGAAAGAACATATACACTATAATCTCATGATTTAATTGCCAAAAAATACTATTACTATTTTTTTAACCTTTGTTTTCCTCTCTGTTACAATTCAGCCTTCAAAATACCTTTGATGGGGTTGGTAGTAATCTTAAAAACTACCATTTCTCAAATGCTTTTTTTGATTGCAAAACATTTTCCTTAAAACAGCTCTTTAAAATCAGTTGTACAAATATTATTACATTGGTATTACAGACAAATCTATGGATTTATCATAGCATCATAGTTAGAAAAAGGCATTTGAGGTTACCTAATTCAAACTTCTCACTTTGCAGATGAGGAAATTAAGGCTGGGAAAAATGAAATGGCTTGCCAAAGATCACTCAGGCAGAAGTGGTAAAGCTAGGATTTTCAATCCAGGTCCCACCACTCTAAAGCTCTTTCTAAAATACCAGTAGTTTCTTTTCTTTTATTTTATTTTTCAAAGTATTATTTTATTTTATTTTTTATTAAAAGCTTTTTATTTACAAAACATATGAGTGATTTTTCTACATTGACCTTTGCAAAACTTTTTTTTTTGCTCCAAGCTTTTCCCCTCCTTCCCCCCACCCCCACCCCTAGATGACAAGTAATCTAATACATACTAAATATGTTAAATTATATGACAACTCCAATATATGTATACATATCTATACAGTTATCTTACTGCACAAGAAACATCAGATCTAGAAAGAAAAAACAAAACAAAACAAAACAAAAAAAAACAACCTAAGAAGGAAAATAAAATGCAGGGAAATATTCACAGAAAGCATTAAAATGCTGTGTTGTGGTCCACACTCAGTTCCCTCAGGCCTCTCTCTGGATGTATATGACTATCTTCATCGCTGAACAATAGGAACTGGTTTGAATCACATCATTGTTGAAGAGAACCATGTCCATCAGAATTGATCATTGTATAGTCTTGTTGTTGCCCTGTACAATGATCTCCTGGTTCTGCTGATTTCACTCAGCATCAGTTCATGCAAGTCTCTCCAGGCCTCTCTGAAATCATCCTGCTGGCCATTTCTTACCAAACAATAATATTCCATAACATTCATATACCATAATTTATTCAGCCATTCTCTAACTGATGGGCATCCTTTCAATTTCCAGTTTCTTGCCACTACAAAAAGGGCTGCCACAAACATTCTTGCACATGTGGGGCCCTTTCCCTCCTTTAAAATCTCTTTGGGATATAGGCCCAGTAGAAACACTGCTGGGTCAAATGCATACCAGTAGTTTAGGTAGGTAATCCAATGGCCAGGGGAAAGAAGACCTGAATACAAATCTAGTCTCATACATTTACTTGCTGTGCAACTATGGAAAAGTCATTTAAACTTTCCCAGCCTCAGTTTCCTCATCTGTAAAAGGGGATAATAATAGCATCTGACTCACAGAGTTGTTGCTTTGCTATAAATATTAGTTGTGTTATAATTATTATTATTACAATGCTGCTTCTCCAAAATGGAGTGGTTAAATCCCTTGCTCATTACAGCTCATAGGAATTTGAAGCTAACCAGATTTCCTTAATTCCACATCTTACTCTATCCACTATGTTATGTTCCACTTAGTGTGCTTGTGACAAAATCTTCTGATTGATTTCTCCCTGCTTTCTTTCTGCCAATGATGTGATATTTTTGAAGGTTCATTTAGCCAAGACAATCCTCGAATCAAATGTAACCAGCCCTCCCCTTTGGATGGGGAGATCAGTGTTTACATATCTTTGGAATCACATCTTTCCCACCACCCCCTGCAACAAGCAGAGTAATAATAATCAAAAAAAGCATTGTTCCTGGATATACTCCAAAGTACATATGTGGCTATGAATGTGTCCTTTCTTCAGGAAAAGGGATAACGCCACTGAGAACAAATACTGCTTCAGTTATGGAGTATGTTCTGGGAACACACATTAGCAACACAGCTTGGGTTTCATATGGTACTTTGTGTTGCAACTTGTTAATGCACTTTACATGTAATGCTTATCATTATCTGTAAGCTGGACTTTAGTTGGAGAGGAGGAATATGACATCAGTCAATATTTGTCAATATTTTGTGTGAAACTAAACTCTGTGAAGAGAGGGATCATATCTAAACTTTGCACCTCCCATTATCTAACACAGTCCTAGGTACTCATTAAGTAAATGTTGGTTGAATAATAATGTTAGCACTTCTATAATGCTTTAAGGTTTACAAAGCCCTTGACAGATATTGCCTAATTTGATTTATCCTCACAACAAACCTGGGAAGTAGGCACTCTTATTATTCCCATTTTATAGATGAGGAAACTGAGACTGAGAGGGTTAAGTGACTTGTCTAGGGCTATTCAGCTCACAAGTATCTGAGACCAGATTTGAACTTAGGTCTTAATTGCAGACCCAGTGTCCTAACAACTGAACTCCCAACGGATCTGGAAAATGAGGCTGATAACAAAGATGAACCATAACAATTTGCACAACTATATTGCTTAAGACTTTACTACACATTTTTCTCTTAATAACCCCTGGAGTTGGACAGTAGAAGCAGTACAAGTACTTTTTAGTTTTATTTTACAGCAGAAAACTGAGACTCGACAAGGTAAAATCACTTTTCTATGGCTTCCTAGCCAGTAAGAAGCAGATTAATAATACTAACCAAAGTTTTGTAACTCTAAATCTAACAAATCCTTCCATTCATTTTAGGTTTCTCCAGAGGCCAAAGGATATAAGCAATGGCAAGACTCAATTTCTGCAGAGCTTGGACTGAAAGTTAAGGGTACAGTCCTCTATGTGTCCACTCCTGCTTCTCCTATTCAAAGGGTCTCTGGTATTGGTACCAGGGCTCCTAAGAGGACAACCAGAACCAATGGACACAAGTTGCAATCTGAGCAATCAGAACTATCAGTGGAAACCTGATAATATTGAATTCCCAGTTAATGGGAGGTGTTCAAATCAAAGTTGGGTGAATACTTATCAGGGCCGCTAACTAGAGAAGTTTCCATTGGGCTAAATGCTTTCTGAGGTCACTTCTAGCTGTGATATTCTATGGTTTCTAAGATCCATATAATTGCAATAAATCAATAGATATGCAAGATCTTGCATATCTATTCAAAATGCATAGATCCCCATAAGTAACAACATAGATTTCTCTCCTCTCTTTTCCACCAAGGAGACATTCAGCAAAAAGGGGGGAAGTGGGGAGAGGGGAGAGGAACAGAGGAAGAATGGCAGGCTCCAAAGAAAAAGCAATGAAACAAAGTCTCTAAGACAGCTATTCCATGGGTGAGTATTGGCAAAGGGCCTTGTACATAATGGGTGCTCAAAAAAATATATTGGCTGACCTTTGATCCAGCAGTATTTCTACTGGGTCTGTATCCCAAAGAGTTCATAAGAAAGAGAAAAGGACCCAGATGTGCAAAAATGTTTGTAGCAGCCCTTTTTATAGTAGCAAGGAAGTGGAAAACAAGGGGATGCCTACCAATTGCAATATACTCATTATCTGTAATGGAATATTGTTGTTCTATAAGAAATGATCAGCAGAATGGTTTCAGAAAAGCTTGGAAAGACTTACAGAAATTGATGCTAAGTGAAGTTAGTATAACCATGAGAATATTATATACAGCAACAGCTAGATTATGTGATGACCAATAGTGATTCAGGCCAATTCCAATAGACTTGTGATGGAGAGAGCCATCGCATCCAGAAAGAGGACTATGGGAACTGAATATAGATCACAGCATAGTATTTTCATCTTTTTTGTTGTTTGTTTGCTTCCCCCCCCATTTTTTCCTTTTTTGAACTGATTTTTCTCATGCAGAATGATAAATGTGGAAATACACATGTTTAACCTATATTGGATTTGCCTGTTGTCTAGGGGAAGGAGGTAAAGGGAAAGGAAGGGAAAAAATTTGGAACACAAGATTTTGCAAGCGTGAAATGTTGAAAACTATCTTTGTACATATTTTGAAAATAAAAAGCTATTTTGAAAGTAAAAATCAATTTAAAAAATTGGTTGATTGACTGATGTCATATTATTTCCCCCCAAATTCAAGCTGAGTGAAAATTTATAGCCAAATCCTTGCTGCTAAATTCATTCAATTATTCAATAAAACTATATCAATCACCAATGTGCTCAGGACTGGAGAAAGATATTAAGCTTAGATAAGAAATGGTACAGTGGGTATAGAGCTGGGTTTGGATTCAAGATACTTCTAACATGTATGAGATATGTGGGCCCAGAGCAAAGACTTAAACTTTTTGGATCTTGGTTTCATCATTTATAAAGTAAGGAGGTTGGAATCAATGACTTTCAAGGTGCTTTTTAGATATATGATCTTATAATATAGGATTCTTTGTCCTTTTCTCTCTGTGTGTATCTTTGTTACTATTCAGTCATTTTTCTTGGCAAAGTTATTGGAATAGTTTGCTATCTCCTTTTCCAGATCATTTTACAGATGAGAAAACTGAGGCAATAGAATTAACTAACTTGCTTAGGGACACATAGCTAGCAAGTATGAGATTAGATTTGAACTCAAGGAGCTGAGACTTTCAGGTTACAGGTGCAGCACTCTATCCACTGTGCCATCTAGCTGCCCAGTGTATGTATTTTGTCTAGTGTACATCTTAACCCTCCTCCCCTCCAATTACTCCAGTGGTAGGATACTCATTTCATAATTAAATTAAATTCAACAACCATTATTAAACATTTCACACGTTTATAGCATGGTGCTAGATGTTCGAAGAGATAGAAAGTTTAGAAGGATCACTATCCCTGACCTCTGTGGAGTTTACAATCTAATAGGTTTACTTCATAAATAATATATATGTGTATACATATATATACACATATACATAAAATATGTCTTAAACTTATAAATTATAATTTATAGATACATATAATTGCAATAAGTCAATAATTATATTTAATGGTAATTGCATTAGAGAGGGCCACAAACGAAATGCTATATGAGGTCCAAGGGTAAGAGAAAAGATCATTAGGTATAGGATCAGGGAAAACTTTATGGAGGACATGGCATTTATTTAGATTGTATTCTAATGGTAGGCAATAAAGGGAGAGACTAAATTTTATTTCTTATATGATTTGCAAATGTTATTCAAAATATATGTATTAACAGAGCTTTATGTTATTTAAAGGTTTTAACTTTTAAAAGAAGTCTCAAATCCATTCTCTCCTATCCTCAAAATATCCTGGTGAGGAAAAACAAGAAAGGGGCTATTACTGCCATTTTGCAGGTGGGGAAAAGCAATTCTAGAAAAATGAGGTGACTTTTAAGATCACAAGGGAAATTTGTGACTGAGCCCAGATTGGAATGTGATCACTTGACTATCAGTCTCAGGTCTTCTTTCAAATAGACATAACACACAATTCTATAAAAGCAAGGTTAGCCTTAAAATGCTATTTAATCAAACTCTTTTCATTGACTGAAAAATATTTAAACTATAGGAGATAGATACAAATGTATTATGTTAGTCATACATATTTTGTGAGAGAAGTACTTTGTGGATAATGAAATGCTATTTAAATATAAGCTCTTATTCTTATTATATTTATACATTTCATTTCTGAGATGGACTAAATAAATTTTGTATAAGTACCTCTATAACATCTCATGTATCTGTCCCTTCTTTACTAATGCTATCTGTTGCTTAGTTCTAGCCTTCATTGCTTCTCTGAATCACTTAATAGTTCCTTCTATCTGTTGTGTCTTCTTCCTCCTCCCTTCTTCAATCTGTCTTTCACTCAGTTATAAAACAATTTTCCACACTCTTCAAAAGATAAGTAGTCAAGGGATATGAACAGACAATTTTCAGATGATGAAATTAAAACCATTTCTAGTCATATGAAAAGTTGCTCCAAATCATTATTGATCAGAGAAATGCAAATTAAGACAACTCTGAGGTACGACTACACACCTGTCAGATTGGCTAAAATGACAGGAAAAGATAAAGATGAATGCTGGAGGGGATGTGGGAGAATTGGGACACTGATATATTGTAGGTGGAACTGTGAACGGATCCAACCACTCTGGAGAGCAATTTGGAGCTATGCTCAAAAAGTTATCAAACTGTGCATACCCTTTAACCCAGCAGTGTTTCTATTGGGCTTATATCCCAAAGAAATCTTTGGGATATAAGAGGAGGGAAAGGGCCCCACATGTGCAAGAATGTTTGTGGCAGCTCTTTTTGTAGTGGCTAGAAACTGGAAACTGAATGGATGCCCATCAATTGGAGAGTGGCTGAATAAATTATGGTATATGAAATGTTATTGCTCTGTAACGACCAGCAGGACGATTTCATAGAGGCCTGGAGAGACTTGCATGAACTGATGCTGAGTGAAAAGAGCAGAAACAGGAGATCATTACACATGGCAACAACAATATTACATGATGATCAATTCTGATGGACATGGCTCTCTGCAACAAAGAATTGTCTCAAACCAGTTCCAATTGTTCAGTAAAGAAAACCATATACACCCAGAGAGAGGGATGTGAAATGTGGACCACAATGTAACATTTTCATGCTCTCTATTGATGTTTGCTTGCATTGTGTTTCCTTTCTCTGATTTTCTTTTTTTTCTTGCACAACTTGTCAAGTATTTCAACATAATTAACATGTAGTGGACTTCCTGCCATCTAGGGGAGGGGAGGGGACTGGGGGTAAAATTTGTAATGGAAAGCTTTGTAAAGATCAATGCTGAGGAACTACCCATACATATGTTATACAAATAAAAAGCTTTAATTAAAAAAAAAAAAGATTGAAGTGACTCAAAAAAAAAAAAAAACCCACAATCTTCCAAAAGAGCAAGCCTAACCAAGTCACTTACCTTACAAAAAGTCTTTGTGATGTTCAGTTTTTTTCAATCTGACTCTTTATAACTTTGTGGATCTCTGTCCATGGGGTTTTCTTGGCAAAGATACTGCAGTGGTTTGCTGCTTCCTTCTCCAATAGCAAAAGTTAAATGACTTATCCAAAGTCACAGAGATAAAAAGTTTCTGGAGCTGTATTTGAACTCAGGTCTTCCTGACTCCAAGCCTAGTACTCTATTCACTGTACCACTTAGCTCCCTTCTGCCCACCTCCTCCTTGCCCCAATCTTCCTATTACCTGAGTATTAAAATATTAATCAAACTATCTAGTCCCCATCTACACATGGGGGTGTGCTGCTCCTGAGAGCTGATATTAAATTTTCAGTGTGAGCATTTATATCTCAAAATCAGCAAATGAAATAAATCAGGACTGGATTAGTTGTTTTATTGATAGGCTGTATTTAAGAAAATGACAGCAACAATATTAATAATAGACATTAAAATTAAAGGTATATTGTCAATTCTTTTTTTTCTTCTTCAGAAAAGAAGCTTTTAGACATTTATCATCACAAATATGCCTATGGGAACATTAGTTATTGTTACTGTTATAATATGATATAGAAATGTATTAAACATCAATTTCCTGCATATTAACTCTTCCTCCACTGGGCCATCTCCTTTTTGCCTCTATTGAGCTGGGGTGAAGAACTTTCTCTTATGCCCTTCTTAGATCATTTAGACTATAATTCTAGTTCCCATCTCTTGCATGCAGCAAATTCACAGGTACTCCCCTGATAGTTTAAATTTTTGAGGAAAATAAGTGGACCTCAATGTCAGACACATGCTAGTGGCTTGTAGTAATTCAATATTAGATTATGAACATTCCTTTCTATGACATATTCTAATGTTTATACTTTTGTCTTTGTTTATTTGTATTTGTGACTGCCAATAATATCTCCAACTTTCTCAAATGTTATATCCTATCTTTTGTGAAGCTGTGTTTTTGTTGTTTGTAAGCCCTGATCAAAAATCAATGTGAAACTGGAAATGAGGATGGCAATATCCAATATAATTCCAAAGTTGTGGGGCAGGGACCCACAGGAGCACATATCTCATTAGTAAATACTTGTGGTATGTGCAAGAATGTTTGTGACAGCCCTTTTTGTAGTGGCAAAAAACTGGAAACTGAAGGGATGCCCATCAATTGGAGAATGGCTGAATAAATTATGGTATATGAATGTCATGGAATATTATTGCTCTGTAAGAAACGACCAGCAGGACGATTTCAGAGAGGCCTGGAGAGACTTGCATGAACTGATGCTGAGTGAAATGAGCAGAAGCAGGAGATCATTATACAGGGCAACAACAATATTACATGATGATCAATTCTGATGGATGTGGTTCTCTCCAACAATGAGATGTTTCAAACCAGTTCCAATTGTTCAGCGATGAATATCGTCATATATATCCAGAGAGAGGCCTGTAGGAACTGAGTGTGGACCACAACATAGCATTTTAATGCTTCCTGCGAATGTTTGATTACATTTTGTTTTCCTTCTTAGGTTGTTTTTTTTTTTTTTCTCTTTCTAGATCTGATTTTTCTTGTGCATCAAGATAACTGTATAGATATGTATACACATATTGGATTTATCATATATTTTGACATATTTAACATGTATTAAACTATCTAGGAGTGGGAGTGGGGAAAGGGGAAAATTTGGAACAAAAAATTTTGCAAAGGTCAATGTAGAAAAATCACTCATATATTCTGTAAATAAAAAGCTTTAATTAAAAAAAAGTAAATACTTGTGGTTATTTAAGAATGATGTAAAAATTTTTCTCTCAGTTTATGTGTATTATTTTTCCAAAAAGTTACTATGTTGTTAGCATGAATATTTGTTAATTTGTTTGGTGCTAACAACTTAATAAATAGGCCTTGTGGTTGTTTTTTGGCCTACAGATGCTATGGAAAATATGAGATACTAAGGGTATCATGAACTATAAAAGTTTGGGAATCTCTGTTCTACAATATTCCTTTCCCTAGCAAAGCCTATTGTATACTATAATTTGTGTACATGTTGTAGCCTTGCAATAGACTATACTTTCCTTGAAGATAGGGACTTTATGATTAAAAAAAACAAAACACACCAACAAAACTCTAAATGATCCAGGGCCTTGCTCATATGAAGTAGAAATTTAATCAATGTATAAATCAAAATGAATTCACAATTAGTTTCTGAACTTTGAAGGGATCTCAGAGGTCATTTCATCCAATCTATATTTTACTTGATGATAATAGGAAACCCACTCCCTTCAAAGGTGACCATTCTACTTTAGGATACTTTAAATTATTAGGAAGTTTTTCTATATATCAAATTTAAATAAATTTATCTCTTTTCAACATCCAACCACTTGTCTTTAGTTCTGACCTCTTGGCTATGTAGAAGAGTTCAATCCTTTCACAAGGTAGCCCTTTAAATATCTAAAGATTCCTATCATGTTCCATCCTGTCTATCACATTTAACTAATTCTTCTCCAGGCTAAACATCCTTATTCTCTTTATATTATAATAGGGATGATGATCTTGAGACCCTTTACAATCCTGGTTATCATCCTCTGGATACTTTATGGCTTATCAATGTCCTTTCCAAAATATGGCATCCAAAAAATCTTTGTAGCAGCCCTTTTTGTAGTGGCAAGAAACTGGAAACTGAGAGGATGCCCATCAATTGGAGAATGGCTGAACAAATTATGGTATATGAATGTTATGGAATATTATTATTCTATAAGAAATGATCAGGAGGATGATTTTAGAAAGGCCTGGGGAGACTTACATGAACTGATGCTAAGTGAATGAGCAGAACCAGGAAATCATTGTACACGGCAACAGCAATATTATATGATGATCAATTTTGATGAACGTGACTCCAACAATGAGATAATTGATACCAGTTCTAATGGCCTTGTGATGAAGAGAGCCATCTACACCCAGAGAGAGGACCGTGGAAACTGAATGTGGATCACAACATAACATTCTCACTCTTTTTGTTGTTGTTTGCTTGTGTTTTGTTTTCTTACTCATTTACTTTCCTTTTTGATCTGGTTTTTCTTCTGCAGCAAGAGAATTGTATAAATGTTTATACATACTGAATTTAGCATATATTTTAATATGTATAACATATATATGGCACCCAGAACATAACACAATATGTGGTCTGATTATGACAAAGTACATTCTTACAGGAGATTGATGTGGGATATACATGTGATAATGCAATATACATAAAATTATATGTTAAAGATACAACATAATTATGATTTTAAATGCTTTCTACCTATAAAATCAATTAGGTATAAACCACAAAAAAGAACTAGAATTCTTTTTGCAGATATAGTTTAGACCAGATGATTTCTGAGGGAACTATAGAATTAGTTTCAGAATTGGAAGGTATCTTAGAGGTTATTCAGTTCAAATTCATACCTAACCAAAAATTCTCTCTGAAAAATTGCTATAGTAGCTATGCATGAGTAGATATTCAACCAGTTCCTACGTAAAAGCTTCCAGTGACTTCCTCTCTCATCCCCCAAAGGCAGCACATTCCACTTTTAGACACTTCCCAATTGATGAGAAGTTCTTCCTTATACCAAGCCCAACATCAAATCACTGCTACCTTGGCTTACAATTCTGTCTTCTGGAGACAAGCAACTCATCAGGGTATCTTAGGGGATTCTTGCTCAGGTATGTATTAGACTAGATGACCTTTGATTCATAAGTCATAATGGTTAACTCTAAAATACTAAATATGTCTCTAAGACTAAACTAAACTTCAAATGTACAACATATCTCTTATATCACCAAACTCTCACTGATGATCCTTTCTAACTCTGAGGATCTATGAACCATTGAAAAAGCACTTAGCCATTTGGCTCAGAAGAGTGGAATAAAAAGAGAGGGAGGTTTATAAATAAAGGCACTGGTTAAAGAACCAATACTCAGTTAAAGGATGTGGGTCTAACATCACAACAGGCCAGGGAGAGCATATCTGAACCACTTCTAGCCTGGAGTTGTAAATGGCAGGAAATGTCATTTATTTCTCTTAGATGACTGATTTCTGTAACAAGGATAGTCAAAAGCTAAGTTCATTCATGTTCATTTTATTATACTACAAACTTCTTATTTCTTTCTTTATTTCATTTATTTCAAGCCCCCAGTCCTTGAGTTCTGAGCCAATGATAGAAGGAAGTCAGAAGTCCACTCTAAGAGGAGGGGACCCTCTTCTCACCAATTCCTTTTTGGCTAATAAGCACTGCTTAAATTATATTATGACTTATATTGCTCCTGTCCTACATGTCAAGGTAATGTTGGGACATTAGCCACAGAATTCACATCAAGGAGCATGAAGATATCAAGGTCACTTCTACTAAAGACATAGTTTATATATAGGAGACAGAATGTCATCCTGGACCTGAAGTATAGAAGATCTGTTCATATTACATCTCTGATACTTTTGTGACCAAGGGCCAGTCATTTAATGTCTCTCTGCTTTATTCCCTTATATGTAAAATAGGGATGAAAATAATAACTGTATTATATGTCACACAATATCATTATAAGACTCAAATGATTTAATATATGTAAAGTGCTTTGAAAACCTCAAAAGTTTTATCATTATCTTTTTTTTTTCATCAGTGTGGTAATTAGAAAGGATTGAAAGATATAATTTCTGGGTAATTCAGTCATTTTATTAATAAAGCCAGTATATTTATTAATAAAAGATTAGTAATTTGGCTTTCTCTTAGACCAAAGATTATCACAGTGGTGGGCTCAAGGTTCATATGTTCTTTTGGAAAAAGAGTGTTGAAAAGGATTACAGTTCTTATTGGTTAACAATTAATGAGAGAATGAATATTATAAGAAGGGAATGAAAATGAATCATGTCACCCTTGGACAGAGAGACTAATTCCATACCCAGACTCCTCCAGTTTTGGGCAATTTAGACAAAAGGGTCTCTTCACCCAAACTTGATTGAATAGAATTCACTTTAGTCTAAAGATTCCTTGTAAGGTTGGGTAGGGTCAGATAGAGGAAGTTAACTCAATTTTCAGAGACCAAGGTCTTGAAAATAGGTAAAAAGGGGACTGTGAATTACCCCAAATCATTAGTTATTAATAATCATTTCTTTCATTAGTAAACTATCTGTGTCTTTCAGTCATCTTCCATATGAATCACCTGCTCTGTTCTGACCAATCTTCTCATCATCCCCTCAAAGCATGCCTTATGCTTTCTCTGTTTACCTCAAAAACCTACATTTTTTTTACAAGCAATGCATTTTCACCTCAAAATATGATTCCTCTAATGAAAAAACAAAATCAATGGCTTTGGAAATTTCACAATAATTAATTTTCAACTACTTTTGGAAACAAAAAAGAAAGAAAATGGACTTCTTGGACTCATAATGGTTTACTAAACACTGAATAAAATCCCAAGTAAATCTCAATTTCAAAAGAATAACAGATCTCTCATATCACTGTAAACCAACTGAAGACTGGCTTATACTTGCTCTGTGCTGAACAGAATTGGTGATAGAAGGATCCAAGATTACAAATCATAATTCCCCTATATTTTTCTTTTCCAGGTTAAACATTCCCAGGTAAAAGATCACTATTGTTATTTATCCTTTGTTCTCAAAAAGAATAAATGGCATCAGGAGGGTAATGTCTTGCAATGTAAAATGAGGCAGAGCTGTTCAAAGTCCTAAGTCTCAGCTTCTCCTCCATTCATCAGGGTGCAATGGCAAAACAGGTCAAGACAACCTATGGGAGATGAAATGGGAGACCTTGTTTTTTTTAAGCTGAGGTTTTTCCTGGATCTCAGTTTGTCTGAGGCAATGCCCATCTATCACTTGCTCATAGAAAGTGAATGAAATGCACCTGAGCGCCAACATCCTAATCCACTTTTCCACAACCAGAATGGGCCAAGGGTTGATTGGGCTGCTCTATCTTGCTATTCCTCTGCTGAAAGACTTTCTTTAAGTTCATAAATGCCTTCAGGAGAAAGTTATGATCATGGAAATGTTGAATTTAGCAATACAAGTCCATATTTCTTATTCCTGTCATCTTCAAGTCAAAGACTTTAGCCAAGGATAGAGAAGTTGAGGGGGCCAGACCTGGAGTCAGAAAGACTCATCTTCCTGAGTTAAAATCTGGTCTCAGACCCTTACAAGCTCTGTGATCTTAGGCAAGTCACTTAACCCTATTTGCCTTAGTCTCTTCATCTATAAAATGAGCTGGAGAAGGAAATGGTAAACCACTCCAGTATCTTTGCCAAGAAAACCCCAAAACTGGAGCAGTTTAGCTATTATTTATATATGGGGTGTAAGATCACACAGGTACTTAAGTACAGTCAAATCAAGTCAAAAAGCATTTGTAAATAAATGGTAAAGTCAAATGGTAATGGCATTCAAGGTCCTCCATAATACAGCTCCAACCTCGTTTTCCAGACTAGCCTTCCATTAACACTGTAGAAACCCTACACGGCCATCAAACATTTTTCCTTATAAGATAGGATAGTTCAGTGTATTCACTGTCTTCTGAATATGCCTTGTATTTTCCCACCTCCTCTGCTTTGCTCACACCATTTCCCCTTTTAGAAATGCCCTCCCACTTCTCTCAGCTTATTCAAATCAGCTTATTCTTCAAGACCAAAATCAAATTTCACTTCCTTCTTAAAGCATTTTATGACTATCTCAGACTCATAGTGGCATCTTCCTTCTCTCCACTCCTATGCATCTTTTCCATGCCCGTTATTTAAAAGCATCCAATACTTCCTGGTATTAAATATAGGATCAGAGGCTCATAAAACTTGACCTGGAAGGGACCTCACTAATAATTTTTTCCCCATCTATTCTGATTTTCGGCTTATTTATGAGTAGATCCAGGCTCAGAGAGGGTTAATCTTTTCATGCATATCATGCAAAGTAAACTTCTTTCCCCAGTAATAGCTAGCTTAAGTACTTCAAGATTTGAATGCAGTTTATAAATATTTCATTTAATCCTCACATCAACCCTAGGAAATAGATGCTGTTATTATGCCCATTTTACATATGAGGAAACTAAGGCAGACAAAAGTCAAGTAACTTCATAGACTGAGAGCTAAAGAGGACCTTATAAAATTGCCCTAATTCAATTCAGTTCAACAAATATTTATTAGGTGCTTATTGGCTGCTTATTGTTCTGGAGTTGTTTCAGTACCATGACTCTTTGTGACTCCAGTTTCGGTTTTTGTGGCAAAGATACTGGAGTGGTTAGCTGTTTTCTTTTCCAACTCATTTTACAAATGAAGAAACTGAGGCAAACAGGGATTAAGTAACTTACTTAGGGTCACATAACTAAGAAGTGCCAGATTTGAACTGAAGGTGAGACTTCCTGACTCCAGGCCCTAGCCCTATACAATGAGCCACTTTCTTGTTGGGGAAATCATGGCATAAGAGGTAAAGTGACTTAGAAAAAGTCATAAAGGAGGGGAGTGGCAGAGTTGGAATTTCAACCCAACTCTGAATACAAATCCAATATTCTTTCCTTTCTTCCCATATAACTTCATGGTATAATAAAGTATTCAACAATTCCAGTAGGAATATGGGCATTAGAAGCAATGGATTCCATTGATCCCTTGACTCATTGACACTTGAACATTGTAATATTCTTCTAACTCTTCTAACTCTGGGGTTCCCTTTTTCTTTTAGCTGGGACCACCACCACTAACTCCACCAGAGACAACTACTCTTATTCTGTGGATTTAGTTGATGCTTGAGATTACAGTATCCTAGATTTAAAGATGGAAAAGACTTCAGGTTATTGAGTCGACCTCCTTCATTTTACAGATCAGGAAACCAAGATCCAGAGAAGGGTTATGACTTTCAATGTAGATGAAACAATGCAAACTGGATTATAAAGACAAAGAGACACACAGAGGTCTTTCCAATGAGACCTATACAATAATCCTAGCAATTCCTGTCATCTTCAAGTCAAAGACTTTAGTCGAGGATAGAGAAGTTGAGGGGGCCAAACTTGGAGTCAGAAAGACTTATCTTCCTGACTTGAAATCTGGTCTCAGACCCTTAAAAGCTGGGTGGTCTTAGCAAGTCACTTAACCCTATTTGCCTTAGTCTCTTCATCTATAAAATGAGCTGAAGAAGGAAATGGTAAACCACTCCAATACTTTTGCCAAGAAAACCCCAAAACTGGAGCAGTTTAGCTATTATTTATATATGGGGTGTAAGATCACACAGGTACTTAAGTACAGTCAAATCAAGTCAAAAAGCATTTGTAAATAAATGGTAAAGTCAAGACAGGAAGCCATTCAGTCTTACCTGGAACTTGGGAAATTATATAGTAAACTCCAGTCCTTGTTAGGGGGTAGTGTGACAGAAACAGCATTGGATATGTAATAACATCATGGAGGTTAAATGCTAACTGTGAAATTTACTGTGACATAATATGCCTAAAGCATTTAGTACATGGCCTAATACAAATTAGGTGCTTAATTCATGCTGGTTCCCTTCCCTACTTCCCTTTTAGCTGTGTAACTTTGGGCAAGTCCATTAGGATCACATAAATTAAAACTGGAAAGTCAATCTTGGAAATTATGTGGTGACTTGTGTTTGAGTTTGATCTCAGACATTTCCTAATTATATGACCACAAGAAAGTGACTTAAACTCTGTTTTAATTTCCTCAACTGTAGAATGGGGATAATGTTTTGTTTTGGCTTTATTTTTAAAGTTCTCTCAACCTCACAGGGTTGTTGTAAAGATAGTGGTTTGTAAATCTTAAAGCACTACAGAAATGTGAATCATCCCCATTGTCACTGACCAAGACCACATAACTATTAAGTCCCCAGAGTGGAATTTGAACCCAAGTCTTCTGATTACCAAAAGGTTATGTTGATGTTATAGCTCTCAGACTAGACTGGGAGCTTAGAATCACACAAGCACAGAGCTGGAATGACCTTCAATGGCCATCTGTTCCACCTAATACTTGAAAATAAGTAATTTGATATACAGCAACTGAAAATAAATTATCTCTCTAACACCTCTAAAAGATTCTTTCCTTTCACCTTTAGGAACCTGTTTCCTCATGTGGCATATGGGATAATATTATTTGCTCTATACACCTTATATGGTTATTTTGGAGAAAATGCTTTGTAAACTGTAAAGCATTATAGAAATATGAGTTGTTATTTTAGCCTTTATTTTCTTATTTGTGTTGATTTCAGGTTTATAACCTCAAGTATAGATGACTCCTCCCTGCTCTCACCTCACACAATTAGTAGTCAAATCTTGTCATTTTTACTTTACATCTCTTTCCTTGTCCCCTTTGCTTATTCAAAAGGCCACCATTCAGGTTCAAGAATCTTTATCATACTTTTCTAGATTATTTTATACCTCCTCCCTCTCTATTCTTCACTCCCTCATTAGATTATGAGTTCCTGGAGAACAGAGACTATCTTTTTGACCCCCCAACTTTTTTTTTTTTGTATCCTCAGGGCTTCTGCATATTGCCTGGAATGTATTAGGTGCTTAATAAATGCTTATTGACTGACTGACATCTAGTGACATTGGCTGTCAGATATCCCTTTTCCCCACATTAGGCATTTTCTTTGGCTGTCCTCCAAGCATGGGATATTCTCTCTCATCTCAGCTTCCTGGGACTTCTTGGCTTCCTTCAAGTCCCAACTAAAATCCCATCTTCTATAAGAAGCCTTTTCTGATCCCCCTTAATTTTAATTCCTTCCCTTTCAGTTTATTTTATGGGTAGCTTGTTTGTACATAGTTGTTTGCTTATTGTTTCCTTTATTAAACTGTGAACTCCTTATAAACAGTATCTGTCTCTGCCCAGCACATACTAAGTGCTTAAAAATGTTTATTGATTAATTCTCCAATCCAATAAAGCCCTTCACTACCTGGGTCTCGTCTTGTTATATATATCATTCCCCTTCACATACAATGAAGTTCAATAAACCTGTCCTCACGTGAAATTTTATCTCCAATTTTTGTGTCTTTGAATATTCCATTCCTTGAATACACTCTTACCTCAACTCTACCTTTCAGAAGTTTTCGCCCCAGATGCTGGTGCCTTTATCTCCACTGAATAACTTATCAGCAGAGATGAGAGAGAGCATTCCAGGGCTGAAATTCTGCATCTGCTTAAAGATTTATAAATTGCTTTCCCAGATAGAATATAAATTCCTTGGGAATAGGTACTATCTTTTGCCTCTTTTTGACTCTCCAGCACTTAGCACTTACTTGTGTATCCTCTGGCACTTAGCAGATACTTAACAAATGTTTATTGAATTGAATTGAATTGAGGACAGAGGCAGCTTAATTTTTATCTCTTCATCCCCAGCACCTAGCATAATATTTTGTATTTAATAGGAACTTAATAAATGCATAGTGACATATTTGTGTTCATGCTGTATTCTTCTGACTACACTGTGAGCTCAGAATCATAGAATCTTTGAGCATAGGAGAATTCAGAATTCATCTAATATGATCCATAACTAAAATTCTTTTTTTTGCTGAGGCAATTGGGGTTAAGTGACTTGCCCAGTGTCACACAGCTAGGGAATGTTAAGTGTCTGAGATCAAATTTGAACTCAGGTCCTCCTGACTTTGGGGCTGGTGCTCTAACCACTGCACCACCTAGCTGCCCCCTATAACTAAAATTCTTTCTATAAAATCCCTGACAAAGGCTTGAAGAGCATTTGTAGTAATGAGGAACCCACTACCTCTAGCAGCAGCACATGCTATTTCTGTATTACTATAACTGTTAAGATCTTTTTTTTTTTTCTTCCCTGACTCTTTCCTCCTCTTCCCCTCACTTCAAACCTAAATGTTATTTCCACCCATGGCTTCTGCTTTCTGGGGCCAACCAGAACAAGGCCCTGATCCAAATGATAGTTCTTCAAACATCTACCACTGATACTCATACCAATCACTATCATCCCATCTCTATCCTTTATTCTCAAAGCTAAACATCACTAGTTCCTTAAATGAAGATCCATTCAGTTTGATTTTGGTGTTTTTCACCTTCCTGGGAGTTCTCTCAATATTTAGCCAATCAACATTTTTTATCAAATGGGTTGCCTAGAACTAAGCACAATTTTCCAGGTGTACCCTGACTGGGCAGAGTGTGTAGAGAATCAACTCCCCACTTCTGGCCACTAGGACTAAATTTACTTTATTGGCAGAGCCTTTAAGAGTGGAAGCAAATTTTAATAATTCTTCATACCCCTCATATAGTTAGTGTGGTTTAGTGGGAAAACTCTGAATTTGAAGTCAAAGGATCTGGGTTTGAATCTCCATTCACTTTTTACTAGTTTTTTCTGGTCTTTGATACTCAGTATCTGTATAACCTTGGACAAAAAGTTAGACTAGATGGAATTAAACTAGATGATCTCAAGAGATTTCAGGTTCTAAAATGAAGTAACTAAAAAAGGTAAGCACTCTGAGGATGTGGACTGTCTCCCTGTCCCTAGTGTCTGTTATAGAATAGATCTTTTTATAAATGTTTGTTGTATGAGTGCCTGTTATCATTGAATGGACTTAACAATGATCTGACAACTGCAGTTACACAGCATTCTAATAGATTCCTCAGGCCAAAAAACCTGCTGGCAAGTGTGAAATGCCACTAGTCACAATTTCTAACATTGGTTATAGAAAATAGTCCTTGTGGTATAAGACCAGAGTTTTCTCACTATCTATGACCTCTTTCCACCCATAAGAATGAGCCTTTCCAAATACCAGCTTTAAGGAGCAAGCTTCTCAAAGATAACACAAACAGAAATCCTAAGAATCTTCTTTTTTAAGAACCAAGTTTACAGAAAGACATCAATAACCCATCCGTGAAACTCACTTTCCTCTTCTGTATGAAAAGGGTTCCTCCCTTTTTCATTCATTCCCTTACTCACTCTTATAAATATCTAATAAGGTGGTTGTTTTATGACTTTTTTTTTAATAAGAATCTAGGATTGTGGCATTTTGGGAGATTAGAAAAGGGTTTTATGATCATGGCTGTAAGGCTGTCACAGAATTCTGGTGGATTGGACACAAGGGACTTGGATTCAAATAACCTGTCTTTTGGAATCTTAGTTTGGCCATTTCCTGGGTGTGTGACCTTAGGTGAATTATTTAAGTCTTCTGAACCTCAGTTTTCTCATCTGTAAAAAGAGGTAATAGATTAGATGATCTCTAAAGTCCATCTCTGCTATACCATCTTCTGTGATTCCATGGTCTCTTCTTGCTCTGTCATTTCATGCTTTATGATTCCACGGTTCCTTCCTGCAATGTCATTTCATGTTCTATGATTCTAAGGTCCCTTCTTGTTCTGACATTTCATATTCTGTGATTCCAAGGTCCCTTCTTATTCTGGCATTCCATGTTCTATGATTCTAAGTTCTTTTCCAGTTCTGACATCCTGAGTCATTAGTCTTTCCAGCTGTTATAATGTTTAGGCTTTGCATAAAAAGAGTAAATCATTCTCAGAAAATCAGAGGCTTACAGAGGTCAGGGATCCCAGCAAACACACTCTTTCATAAGCTCACAAGAGGTGGCAACATACATAGTGTGTTTGCCTTCTCAGCCCTGCCCCCCTTAATTTTCATCTCTCTCAAACTACCCTTCCCTCACGGATATTCAGGGATGGGTTCTGGGAGGAAAGGGGGTAAGTCAGCCTCACAAAAGATGCTAATTTGGAACATTAATAACTAACTGCAGCAGCAGCAGCTGAACAGCTTACAAACAGCAAAGAGAAAGCCTGCTTAGGAAAACCCTTCCAACAGGCTTCACTCGGAGCTCCCCAGCCAGATTATTATTAAAAATAACAAACATCTGATGAAGTCAAAGCCAAATCTTAGCTCTGCAGATTTGCCAAATTCTCCGGCTTCAACTACCACCATTAACATTCTTTTCATTCCCCCTCCTTTTTATTTATTTATTTTTAAAAGGAGCATCACTATCTCCAGGATTTGACAAAGGGTCGACCGATGCTGGGTCGTTTGGTATTCAGTCCCACAGCGGCATCCAGGTGGGTCTAAATCAATTCGTGCAACAGAAAAATCAGTTATCTAGCTATCACTTCAGCCTTCACTTAGCATCCTTCCTTTGGATCCCGGAGCTTTCCATCTTCCACCCCCCCCCCCCCCCAAAACCCCCAAATCTTCCCAAACCCTGTCTAACCCGCCAACACATACTAAAGTCTGCCCTGCCTGGCAGCAGCCAGATCCCAGAGTGTCATTACATAGCAAAAAAAGAAGAAAGAAAGAAAAAACAAAAAAAAGGGGGGGAGGAAACCCACCCAATAAGCTTAGAACAAAAAGGCAGGCTCGGGCTGATGCAGGAAAGCGGGAGCCTACCTGAATTCTTCAAATGCAAACATGGCCTAGTAGGAGGCAGCTTCCTTGGGATCCACGGTAATCTCCCTGGCACGGAGGAAAACCATTTAGTTAGCGAGGCGGGCTGGCGGCGGCGCGGGTGTGGGAGCGCGAGCAGGAGGCTGGCGTTTTGCAACGTAGGGCCGGGAAAGGTTTTCTGCAGACACTGGCCTGCGGCCTCGGGCTCCGCCAGCTGCTGACAAGGAGCAGCTAACGGGGAAGGCAGGAAGAAAACCATGTGATCAGCTCAGCAATTCTGATGAATGCAGCACCCTGGGAGCTGCCTTCTACAGCGGTGGCAGGCAGGTTCTGGGCAGGACCCGACTGGGCCAAGCGCTCAATCACCGATCGATGGGTTCCTCGACCACACCTCCCCCTCTAGGGTAGGCATCTCTAAGGGAGGTGGGGGTTGGGAAGTCCAGAAGGAGAGGAGTAGCCAGCCTTTGTCATTGTCATCTGCTGGGCTAATTGGGTGAATCCCGCCGCAGCTCCCAGATCTTATTGGGATAGCGGCTAGCCACGGAAGTGGGGGGTGTTTTCACTAGAAGCAGCAACTGACATTCAGACCGACTTGGAAAAAATCCTCAGAAATCTGGTGCTTTCTGCAGAGGGCTGGTCATGTCTCTTTTCTGCTCTCAAACCTTCATTGACTTCCTCCTGCCCGTCAAATTCAAAACCCTTTGCCTAGAACTCAGCGTCCCTGGCAATCCGGCACCCCCCAGGTGGCCGGGAGTTCGAATTTTGCCTTTAAACTTAAGGTGCGGTAAGTCCGTGCTACTCTGCACCTTCTCTGAGGGTCAATTCCCTCATCTTTAAAACTAAAGGTTTGGACTCAATGACCTTCCCTTTTTTCATATCACTCTCCTTTAGCTCAATTGTTCTCTTTGCTTGGAACATTCTGTGTTTCATTTCATTACTGAATCCCTACCCATCCGTCCTTTTAAGTTCAAGAAAAGGAATGGGGGAGTAAGAGCACGCATACGGAGAAATGACTGTGTGAAGAAGTAAGAGTGATTTTAGGATTCCTCTCAGATCTGATATTCAATATTTCTGTGATCATATAGGTATAATTGGATAGATCATAGAAAATTCTCCGGAGCCAAATTTCACAATTGCCAATGATGATGATGATTATACCCGATCCCCCCCCCCGCCCCCCGAAAAAAAAAGACAGAAAACACTCAAAAGGCTTAGAATCCAGCGTCGGGCTTATGTTGGAAAGTGGGAATTTGCCTGAATTCTTCAAATGCATAGTCTAGTAAGAGGCTATTTCCCTTGGGATCCACCATAATCACATAAAGAATTTTAAATGTCATTCGGATGTTTGTTTCTTACACCTTTCTTGCTGTCCAACCACTTCGCAAAACCACAAGCAAATCTGAGCATTCTTTCAGGATAAAAGAAGATTGGGAAATTTGTTAAAATGTGAATATTTATCTAAACTAATTTGCTGTGAGCTGTAACCCTGAGTTGTGCCTCTTCTCTGAGCTTTCTAATTGGCTAAGTGACTTTATTAATAAAATCTCAGTCTACAGGAAGCAGCTAGGTGGCCCAGTGGATAGAGTACTAGGCATGGAATCAGGAAGACCCCAATTTAAATCCAGTCTCAGCTACTTCCCTAGCTGTGTGATCCTGGGCAAGTCACTTAACTCTGATTACCTAACAATGGATCCCCTGCTGGAGAAGGGAATGATAAACCATTCCAAGAAACCCCAAATGGAGTCAGGAAAAATTGGAAATAACTGCACACTATCACAACATGCTAAGAGAAATATAAATGCCAAGAATTAGTGAGAAGATTAGTAGCCAGGGAAGGGAAGGAACACACAGATAGCCAGAAGCAGAGCTTAAACTAGCTTCTAGCTCCTAAACCAACATTCATTCTGCCACTCTACCCTTCTTTTCCTAGCAATTCTAATAGTGGGAAACTTAAATTAGGAGTCAGAGACTTCATTCTTGATTCTCTCACAAATTCATTGCATGACCTTGGACAAGCTGCTGATAGGGGAAATCATAGAATCATTGATTTGGAGCACAAAAGACCATTGGAGATCATCTGGTTTCCCCTCTCATTTTATAGATATGAAATCTTTGGTCCTGAGAAATTGGGTAATTTGCCCAAGAGCAGGGATATTAAGGGAAAAAACTGAAATTCAAACTCAATCCATCACTCTTTCTCTAGCCCTACTTATGACAGAGTATCTCAAGTTGCCAGCAAATATTTTCTTTATCTTCCTGGAAAATGTGCTTTGTTGGGGAGCAACCAAGTCTGGCCTCTCAATGAAGTAACCTATAATATCTATTGTGATTAGACTGTATGGCCTAGACCAGGGGTACAGAAGACCAAGCTTTTATCTCATCTCTTTTTCTGACTAGTTTTGTGGACTTTGGCAGATTTGGAGGATGTGATGGAAATAGGTGAAATGTGCAGTACTTCATTTTTTTGTGCCTCAGTTTCCTGTTCTGTAAAAGGGGAATATTAGGGAATAATATTGTTCTTCAGGGAAAGCCTGTGAAAGAACTAACTGGTAAAATCAGATTTGTTTCCCACAAACCACCTGTTGTCAGATAAGTCATTACAGAAACATGATAGAAATAGCAAGTTGAACCAGGGGTAAACATTGTTGTTTATGGCTAAAACTCCAGGAGAGGAAGCAAAAACATGGTGGAGTGGGAAGTCACTAGGGCAAGGTGATTTGAACATGATACAAGATTGGGTACTATTCTGTTTGGTCTAGGAAATACAGAGGAAGAATGAATTTCTCAGGTCCAATTAATCAATTTATTGAGCCCACTAGTTACTGGTATTTAGTTCCAGGCATACAAGAGGCAAAAGAAAGTTCTTGTCCTCAAAAAGCTTATAAACTAACATGGGATAACACATTAAAACAAATATGTCCTGATGAGTTGAAATTTTTGCCCATTTAACACTTTCTAGTACTAAAATAAAAAAGTAATAAAAATAAAAATAAAAAGTAGCAGCTCACCCAGACAGCTAACAATCTGTGTGACAAGTATGGAAAAACCATGATGATTGATCATATTTTCAAATATATAAGGGGAAGAAGGCCTATAATTTGTTCTGTATTATTCCAGAAGGGAGATCTTGTTCAGTTTTTTTCAGTTGTGTTCAACGCTTCATGACCCCTTTTGGGGTTTTCTTGGTAAAGGTATTGGAGTGATTTCCTTCTCTAGCTCATTTTACAGATGGGAAACTGAAGTAAACAAGATTAAGTGACTTTCCAGGACCACACAGTTAATAAGTGTCTAAGATCATAACCAAGACTGATCAACAGCAAATTGGAGGAAGGGAGATTTAAATATGAGTGAGGAAGAAAACTGTACAATAATTCTAGCTGACCCTAATGTGGTGAACATCCTCAAAAAGCTGAGGTTCCCTATCATAGGAGATATTTAACAAAAAAGCCAAGTAGTCACTTGGTGGTAGTGTTGTGGCATCAATGGACTATATAATCTTTAAGATCCCTTTGAACTAAAAGATGCTATGATTCTTAAAATCCAAATTCAAGTTCAAGTGTATAAGAAATACATTCACCTGCCTGACTAGTTAATCATAGAAGCCCAAGGAAGCTCAGAAATCCCTTTAGGGAAGCTGAGTTACCCTGTAAATAAAAACCAGCAATAATAGTCCAAAGCTCTTTTCCTTGTCCCAGGAATCATCTCCCACCCCCATCCACACCCACATTAGTCTGAATCAGCACCAGTTTTTGGGTTCAGGCTCCTCGATCTCTTCCTTCAATATTTATTCTGGTTTATTCTATTAGACCTAGCTAAGAATCCCACAAAAACTCGCCAGACTATACTGATTTGGGAGAGGGTGCCTTATGTGGGTCCCTATCCCAACCAAGAGTTTTGTTCCCATCATTCTTTCTGACATGCTTTTTTAAGCATGTCTGTTCAATCAAGTTTGCTTTATTGTCTTCTTGGAAGCTTCTTATTTCCTTCTACTGGATTTGGGTATCACAAACTTTCCTATATCTATCTTTATTGACAAGATGGCAGCTCTGATCCTTTCAGCTGAAAGTGGCCTTTGTCCCTCCCAATTTGTTTAAGAACATTTTATCTACATATGTGCCTAACTATTGATCAACTCTATCTTGTATCATACTTATTTGTAAACATGGCTTATTTCTTCCCCCTAAATTATGAGTTTCTAATGGGCTTGAGCCATCACCAGTCTTGACTTATGTTTGCCACTGGCCCCTGATGACTGTGTAAAAAAGAGTGAGGCTGAAAATTTTGCATAACCCTGCCTCATTTAAATCCAATTCACTTGTAACTCAAGACATCACCCTCCTGATGTCATTGATTTTCTTTAAGAACAGGGAATGAAGAACAATAATTCTAAAGGACAGAAACTACATCTGTTTTATCTTTATATCTGTAATATTCAGCAGAGGACATTATACGTGGTAAAGACTTAATAAAAATTTACTAAATAGAATTCTATTATTTATTCTTTTTCATAAAAATCACAGAATCTCAGAGTTAGAAGGGACCTGGGAAGCCATCCAGTCTATCAAGGGATACAATTTACAATTGATTTCTTAAGTAGTCATCCAGCCTTTGCTCAAAAATTTCAAGTGAAGGAAACCCGTGTTTTCCCATTCCACTTTAGAAAAGTTATAATTGTTAGGAAACTTTTCTTTTTCTTTTTTAAAGATTCATCCTAGATTGGGAGGATTAATCCTGTAAATAAGCATTTCCATTATGTAAAAAGAATAATTACTCTGATGTACTGTAGTTGCATAGAGTAGAGGCTAAGTTAAGTACACTAGGATAGTACCATTTGAAAGGCCAAGCCACCTCCAGGAAGAGAAAAGCTTAGTCTGTGTCTACATCTGGAAGAAAGGAGAAAGCAGAGTCTGCCTTCCAGATGTCTAACATAGCCATATGGGTACCAGTAAATATTAGATTGACTGACCACATTTGTTCCTTTTTCTTTTTCACCCAGAGGGCATGCATAAAATTGAAATAACTATGTTCAATTAAATTATGCCAATATGGGCCAATCCCCAATGATGTACAAAATATTGTCCTAGGAACTATGGGCAGTGTAAGATAAACAAGGCATCCATTATCCATGTGCTCATCATCATCACAAAAACTCACATTTCAATAGCATACTACAAAGTGTTTTTCTCACTTATAATTATGTAAATAATTAGCGCAAATGATATTGTCCCCAGTTTACAGATGAGAAAACTGAAGCTGAAAGAAATGAATCAACTGGCTCATAGTCACAAAATTAGTCCATCTCAGAGGCAGGACTCAATCCTAGGCCCTCTGTCTAGTGTGGTTTTTTTTTCCTATTATACCACAATCTCAGTGTTCAGAGGACTTAGTCATTATAAGCTTATATGACTAAAGAAACATAGCATGCTACTGTTCATGAGTACCCACTTGGCCAGTTCCTTCCATTGCTTTTTCTTGTGCTTAAATCCTGTGTTTGGTCCAAAAAATGGTCAGTCAATAATCACCTATTAAGCACTTACTTAATAGTTGATCAGATGCTATGCTAAGCACTAAAGATATAAAGAAAGGTAAAAATACCCCTACCATCCATCAGGCAGATAGTACTTAACATAATCTATCCCCTGCCTCCCAGGTACTTTATGACCTCACTAGCTAGTTTTTAATATGACTAAGAGAGCATGCTCTTGTTTGAGAGCCCCCATTGGAGAATTCTGAATTGCTTGATCATGAGTAGAACACTCTGCAATGCTTTGCTTAGTATTAGATTACTTTGTGATGCTAATGACTGGTTCAGACTATGACTTTTTATGATTTATGTTACTAGAAACTATGTGAAACTTGTACATTGAGGATCACCACTTATCCACCTTGAACAAGAAAATCCTAAGCTAGAAAATGATTCCTAACATGAGCAGATTTCAGACCAAGCTGCAACATTATGGAGATCAGATGTTGTATTTTCCAGCTCCCCAAAAATTATTCCATTCCTTTGTGGAAGACCGACTGGCTCCCATTCAGAGAAGATGCATTGCCAAAAAAAGTATATCAGCATTTAGGTATTCTTGGATTCAGAGATGACTATTGGCTGAGCTGGACAGGTTCCTATCGAGTGTCCTTGCCAATAAACAACCTTAACCAAATGAGTGCTAAGTGTGGACTCCTTTCATGAATGACTGAAGTCCCACTGAAAAACTTAGTCCCCATGGAATAGCTCACAGAGACAAGGTATATACACAAATGACGATAATACAAATTAAAATGTCAATGCATAGGAGAACTCCTCCCCTGCCAAAAAGAAAAGAAAAGAAAAAGAAGTAGAATGAAGAAATCATTTCCAAAGAGTGACATTCTGAAGAAGAGGGAAATATCCAAGGCTTCATGGAACAAGTGATACTTGAGTTGGACATTTTAGGAAAGAAAGGATTTCCCGGGAAGAGATAGAGGGTGGAGTTAGTTCAAGGACAAGCAACCCAAAGTATGAAGTTGTTAGAAGGTAAGATGAGAAGGGAAGGTATGATGAGTAATCCAGTTTAGCTGGCTTATAGGGCACAAAATAGGAAGTACTGAAAAGTAATACTGAAAAGGCAGGAATGTGAAAGCATAAGTCATATAAAACATATATGAGCATCAGATTTATAAATGCCAAGACTGTCAGCCCAGATCATTATTTTATCAGCACTAGATATTGTCTAGAGGGCTTTCACTCAAATCCTTATTTCAGGTAGTTACTAGATCACCTGGGAGATGAACAAATAGCAAATGTTATTGAGAATTTTTCAGGTAGATCATAGATTTGGAGATAATAAGGATCCTTACAGATCATTTAGTCTAAGAGTTTTTCTTTTATTCATAAGGAAACCAATAGGCTGAAATAAAATTTTGAAGATATTTTAGAAATAAGTTCAAAGAACCAAACTTAGGGACCCCTGATTTGATCCAACCCTTTCATTTTATAGTTTTAAGGAAACTGACAAGGGAACTGGTGACATAGGTAATAATCCTACATCCTAATTCCATATCCAGTGTTTTTTCCATTACATTGTTGGCATATAGTACATAACTAAATGGGAAATTAAATACTCAACTCTTCTTATCTTCTTCAGTTTAATTCAAGAAATACTTATTATATACCTACTGAGTGATGGATACCATAGCAGCAACCAGGGAACTACAAAGTACAAAAAATGACAGTCTCCTGCCTTCAAATAATCAGGCAGTGATAAATTATTAAGCACCTGCTATATGTTAGGCACTCTAAGGAGCTTATAGATTATGAAGACCTTTAAAAATAATTCTAATACAAAATAATTCATAAGTGCCCAAGTTGAGTAGCAAATATTAGCATCCATGTAAAGTCAAGAGATAGAGAAGAAGACTTCCAGAACACTATGAAGATTCTATGTGGAGGATTTAGAAGGGGACATGGACAAAAGCCCAGATGTCTAGATGGAGGAGAATATATCCCTGATGGAAAGAGTACCCACACCAATGAGATAATGGCTCCATCTCAATAGCAACAATGCAAAATGACTTTTGGCTTTTGGTGGGGAGGATAGTTATTAGCTCCTTGGAAGAGGTGGAGGAAGCGTTTCAATAAGCTTTGAAAGGATACGTGGAAATCCAGCATGTGGGAGAGGAGATGCAGGGGATATAGCACTTCAGGCACAGAGCTCTGTTAATGTAGTTTGAGTTAGGTTGAGAATGCCAGGTTACAATGCAAGGAAGAGGCAGTAATCTCTTTTGTGTCACTTCTGTTGCCCAGAGGAAGAGACTCAGGGATATGCACTTTAAGGCTAACATCACCACCCTAGTGTCAGAGGGACATGAAGGGGTTCCTCAGTTCCAAACTCTAAGCCTTTCTTTCAGAAGTAGTGGTGGCAACTAAGCCCATTAGTGCCCATCCTAGGTA
This sequence comes from Myrmecobius fasciatus, assembly GCA_023553655.1. Lineage (NCBI taxonomy): Eukaryota > Metazoa > Chordata > Mammalia > Dasyuromorphia > Myrmecobiidae > Myrmecobius > Myrmecobius fasciatus. Next base: position 316,280 of record JAJPUD010001726.1, on the reverse strand, counting down.
ATGGCTAAATGATTTTAAACATAAAAGAAAATTTGACATAACTACATAACACAAGATGAGGTCCAGCAGAGGAAAAGTAAAACAAGCAAGCTTTATTGAGGGAGAATGTTCACAATACCAAGGAGGCGATCAGAGAGGAAGGAAATAGGGCAGGTTGATTAAGATACCTGATGGAAGAGGTCATCAAAGAATGCTAACATCCAGTGGGTTTTTCATAGGGTTGTTGTACCTGGAGGCAGCTAGGTGATACAGCAGATAATGAGCTGGGTCTGGAAGACTCATCTATGTTCAAATCTGGCCTCAAATACTGTGTGACCCTGGATAAGTCACTACCCCCATTTGCCTCAGTTTCCTCATCTGTAAGATGAGTTGGAGAAGGAAATGGCAAAGCCACTCCAGTATCTTTGCCAAGAAAACCCCAAATCATGTGATTGGATGCAATCATGCAATCATGAAGAATCAGACACATCGAAAATGACTAAACAATACATCAACAACAAATATCTGGGTCAAGAAGGACTAGTCATTGGAAAAAAGGGAGAAATCTGGATCTGGTGTGCAGGTCAGAATTCAAGGACTTATCCTGGTTCATGCCTGTTTGATATTCAAAGTCCCCAACTTTGGGAAAAGCACAGGCTTTACTTCAGCTGGATGACTTGGGAGTTTTGGGCTTAAAGCAGGAAGGCTACTAAAGTACTGACTATAGTAGAGACAATTGTGAAAAACACAGGGTGTGGGTCATGGGGACTATGAGTAGTACAATTTTGCTTAAGCTTAGAGTACGTAAAGAACAGTAATATATGATAGAGCAAGGAAGAGAATTGGACTGAAGATTTTTCATATCTCTTTTGCAGGGCATCAAGTGAAATCTTGCACTGATTTCAGTTTATTTTCCCATTTATCCTCCAGCTCTCTTTTGAGGTTCTTTATGCAATCTTCCAGAAAGGCCTTTTGAAAAAGGGACCAGTGATGGTCCTTGCTTACTTCCTCTAGAGTTTTGTCTAAAGGAACCTCAGGATCTGGGGTCAGCCCTTCTTTCTCTCGAGAAAAACTGTCTATGGTGAGAGCTCTCTTCTGCTTCTTCATTTTTTTTTTTAAGACAGCGTGGATGTCTCTTTAAGGCTTGGAAAAACGGCGGCTGAAGTTCTTTGCCCTGGGGCAATTCGTCTAATTAACTTAAGGTGCTGGGCCGGTGGGGGCTAGGACAGTCTGAATTACTCCTTAAACAAGGCAAATTTGCCAGAACACCTGTCCCCAGTCAGGGCAGAGTGTCCCGAGTGCCTCAGATAAACTCCAGGTGTTTGGAGTTTGGAGTTTGGAGTTTGGAGTTTGGAGTTTGTGCCACGCTGAGCTGAGTCCCACCCTCACTTTTGGGCTGCACCTAGTGGACTGTTTATTTCTCTGCCTGAGTTAAACAAACCTGATATGAAGTTCTTCAGAAAGCAATGTCCAAATATTTCTGGATTCGTTGACTTGAAGATCAGTTCAGAGGCTTATTTTATTGTTGATTTGAGAGAAGATCAGAGGAGAGGCAGAAAGTCACCTTTTCACTCCACCATCTTGGCTCCGCCCCCCCAAGCTCGGACTGAAGGTTTTGACCAAGCTAATCATTTGGAACTTTACTTGGTAAACAATAAGGAGCTTAATATGTGTATATACAAGAAAAATAATCTGGCTCTATTTGGACTCATCTTCATCATTCAAATCTAGTCTTAGACACTTGACTGTGTGACCCTAGAAAAGTCACTTAACTCTGCCTTAATTTCCTCTGTAAAATGAGCTGGAGAAGAAAATGTCAAGACAATGGACACAACTGAACAGTAACAAAAATCTTTAATTGTATCACATATAGGGGCAGCTAGGTGGTGTAGTGGATAGAGCACCAGCCCTGAAGTCAGGAGGACCTGAGTTCAAATCCAGCCCTCAGACACTTAATACTTCCTAGCTATGTGACCCTGGGCAAGTCACTTAACCCCAATTGCCTCAGCAAAAAATAAAATAAAATAACTAATTCTAATTGTATCATATATGGTAGTGTTATTTCCCCAACTAGATATCCCCAATGACATTACTTAAGATCTGAAACCTGGCACATTAAAATTGCTTAATAAATGCTTATGTCTGACCAACCGTAACTATTTCTCTCGAGAAATCTAGGACTGAGCTTATGAAAGGAGATTAAGTGACAACCCTTCAAAAAACAAAACAAAACTGTTTCCCCTTAAGTTAGCCTAGAATCTGGAACAAACATTATTCTCTCCTGCCTCTATGTTTTTGTTCACACTTCCCATCAATCAAATTCTCTTTCTTCCTTCTTTATCTGTTGAATTCCTACTCAGTCTTTCAAGTCCAAATGGGATTTACCCCAGTCTGATACCATGGCCCAAATAATAACAATTTAGAACTGGGAAGACTCTCCCTCCTCCCACTTCCGTCACCTGGCACTTTATTTCATGTGTTTCCAGGAAATTTATAATATCATACTGTGGATTGTAATCATCTGGGTTTGTTTTATTCCAATACTAAACTAAAATCTCCCTGAGACCAACTGCTGTATTTTATCTAAATTTTATTTTTCTTCTAGTTCCAAGAGCACTGCATATAGCTGAGGCTTTAACAAGTTGTTTCTTTATTCCCACATTCCCCTTCCTCTCTATGATTTCATAACATCACTTCCTCCAATTCAACATTTATTAAGCACCTACTATATGGGGAGATCAGGGAAGGCTTTATGGAAATGGTTCAACTAAACTTTCTGATTGAAAGTAAAAATGCTGGGAGGTTGAGAAGATATTCTCAGCATACTTGAAGTATTATGAAGGGCTAGACAGACACAGAAGATGGAATTTCAAGTTTTAGAAACAACTTGTAAGTTCAGAAAAGTTAAGTGATTTGCCCAGTCACACAGTTAGTAAATGTCTTATGCAGGCTGAGAACCTAGATATTCCTGATTTTAAACCCAGTACTCTATCCATTTCATCATGCTAACTTTTAAATTCAGTTCATCTGGAATAAAGGGCACATAAAGGGAGGAAGATAAAATTTGAAATATGGAAAGGTAGTCTGCAACCAGATTGAGGAGAGCTTTTAAAAACTGGCTGAAGACTTTGTGTCCTAGAGGCAATAGGGAACATTAAAGATTTTTGAGCAGGGGATGGCATAGTAGGATCTATCTATGTCTAAGAAGATTTTGGCAACAGTATGGAGTTTGGATTGGAGAAAGGAAAGCCTGAAAACAGAAGGATGAGTTAGGAGGCTATTAGTTTAATAGCTATTGAATTATAACTATATATTCAATAGCTATTGAATATCAAAGGCTATTCCACTTCAATGATGAGGATAATGGAAGCCCAAATGGAGGAAATGTCAGCATGAGTGTAAAGAAAGGACATTTGGAAGAGATGTGGAGTAACAATGAGATTTAGTAATTGATTAGCTATGTGAGGAGAAGAGTTGAGTATAAGGCTGATATCCTAGTGATTGAAAGGATAGTGATGCTCTGCACAAAATAGGTAAGTTCAGAGATGGGACAGGTTTAGGGGAGAAGACAATGACTTCCATTTTGAACATCATTTCAGATTTCTACAAAGATATTAATTTGGAGTTGTTCAACAAATATTTGGCCACAGAGGATGCATCCACATACTCACTCCCCACATGCACACTCATGTATATACAATACACATATACACACATATGCGTGGACTTATATATGTGTATGTATGTACACATACATGTTTGCACACATGTGTGTGAGTTAATTGTGTAGAACAAGGTATTTAACTTGGAATCCATAAATTTTGTTTTAAAAATATTTAAATAACTTTATTTCATCATAATTGGTTTCATTGTAATCCTATGCATTTTATTTTATACATTTTAAAACATCATTCTGAGAAGTCCATAAACTCTACCAGACTGTCAAAAAATATTTAAGAATGTCTGATGTAGATGACAAGTGAGTTCAGAGAAATTAATGAGATTTCCAAGGGAAAGAATATATAAAGAGAAGGGAAGGAAGCCCAGGACAGAATCTTGGGGAACAGTTATGCATAGAGGACAAGATATGGGTAATGATACAGGAAAAAGGACTGAGAAGGAGTAATAATATAGAAAGGAGGAGAATCAGGAGGGAGTGACATCATAGAATTCAAAAGAGGAAAGTGTATATAAAAGGAGGAGATACTCAATAGTGTCTATAGTGACAGGGAAGCCAGTCAAGTAGGATAAAAACTAAGCAATAAAACAACAGGTTTAGCAGTTAATGAGATCACTGGGAACTAAGGAGAGAGTACTTCACTTGAGTGGGATTGGAAACTAGATTGTAAAGGACTGAGAAGTAAGTGGGAAGTGAGAGAGTGGAAAAAGTGAGTATAAATAACTTTTCCTAGAGGTTTGCCTAAGAAAGGAATTTATATTATGTTTATCTATGTATATGTGTTATTTTGGTACAAAATTTTGAGACTATCATTTCCTATTTATCTTTGGGTTTTATCGTAGTATCCTGGGGCAATGTATAGAGCAATTGATTCACAGAGGTTTAAAAATGAATAAAAGGATTCATTGATTTCTTGAGTGACTCTTGGATATAACCTGAATCTTTTTTCATTTTTCACAAGAAAGTAAAGAAAATACTACTGATTTAAGTCTGGGTAATCTAATCTGTACATTGATTTTATGGGAATTTACTTAATTTTTTTCTGACATCTGACACTCTTCTTTCAGCAACATCTGGATTAACAGAAGCTTGATAAAGAAGGTATTCCTAGAGTGAGTGACTATCTTTCAGTCCATGTCTTGAGGAATATTCTCTTGACTGCTGCATTTCTTAGATTTCCAAGGCTGGTTTGGAAGTAGATTAAAATCTTCAAGTCACTATGGTTGATCTAGGATGGCAGATACATCAACATCAGGAGACCTGTAGATATGGTCAAATGATTCTTTAGTGTGGAAATAGCTATCTCTATGGATCAGCCAAAAGCCCATTATGACAAGGAAATAAGATGACAGGCTCAAAAGGCCCCCAATCTTTTCACTCTATTTAATCAGGCTGCAGTACAGACTTAAAATCCTTTTGGACTACAATATATCTTCTAGCTGGTCCAAAGAAAATGTTGGCATCTGGACTAAATTAGGTGACTAATGATAAAAATATGGCTCAAGGACCACAGGCTATATAAATATGATAATAACAACATTTACATATTATTTAGGGTTTAAGATGATTTCTTCATAATAATTCCATTAATCATATAGTGAAAATACCAATACAAGACTTAGCAAGGCATACTCCAACAGGCTGGAATTGGAATCAAGAAAACCTGGGTAAGACTATGATTTCAGATACTTTATAGATGTGTGATGACAGACAAGCCACTTCTCTAAAAATACCTCCCTCAAGTGTCACCTGCATCCATAGAGGAACCTATGAAGACTAAATATGGAGCATAATATTTACATCTTTTTAAAAAATTGTTACTTGTTTGCTTGTTTTTCCCCCTCATTTTTCCCCTTTTGATTTGATTTTTCGTTGTGCAGCATGACGAATATGGAAATATGTTTAGAAGAACTGCACCTATGTCAAATTGCTTACTGTTTTGGGGAGGGGAGTGGAAAGGGAGAAAAATTTGCAATATAAGGTTTTGAAAAGATGAATGTTGAAAACTATCTTTTCATGTATTTGGAAAAATTAAAATACTATTAAAATAAAAAGAAAAGTACCTTCCTCAGTTGCTATGAAAGTAAAACAAAATAATATATGTATAGCACTTTTTAAATCTTCAAATGTTATATACATGAACACTATTATTTTTATCCCCATTTTACAAATGAGAAAATTGAGGGGAAGAGAAATAAAGTACATATGTTGTGGTTTCTCAAAGACACAGTTAATAGCAGTTGAAGTTTGAACCCAGATCATCTGATTTCAAAGTCAGTGAAGGATGGAGAAGCAAATGGCAAACCATCATTGCAAGAAAATCCCAAATGGGTTCATGAAGAATCAGATATGACTGAAATGACTGAACAACAAAAATTATAGAAAAAAAATCAAACCCTATCTTAAGTCTTTTTTTTCCCCTCTAGGCTACACTGTCAGTTTCTTTCCCTAATTGTCTTATATCATAGAGTCCAGGCCCCCAGAAACCTTTCAGAGTTATAATTACGGCTTCCTGACTATGGCTTTGTCCCAGGGTGCCAAAATTCAAAGGACATTAATAACCCTAAACTTCTTAAGCAGCACAGAAACAATCTTAGTGCCTAAGAATAATTAATTAAAACAGGAAGTTAGCAAATGATATATTTTTCTAGCAATTACCCTTCAGGTAAGTTTCTTCCTGGTCCGGTTCTATTCTCATTGTTCAAGGGACTCTCAAAAGTCTCCTTCAAAACTACAATTCAAAAGCATAGATTTTGTGTCACGCAGCTTTTTTTATAGTCTAATTCTCATAGCCATACATTACTTCTGGAAAAACAATAGCTTTGAATACAGACTTTTGCCAAAAAGGTATTATTTCTGCTTTTGTAGCATAGCCCTCAAGATTTTCGATAGTTTTCCTTCCAAGGAGCAAGCATCTTTTAATTTCACAGTTGCAGTCACCATCCATGGTGATCTTTGAGCCTAAAAATACAAAATCTGACACTGCTTCCATTTTCTTCTGATGGTTCCAGTTGCCAAGACCTTAGGATTTGGGGTTTGTTTGGTTTTTTATATAAGCTGAAAGCCAGCTTTTATACTCTCCTATTTCACTCTTATCTTAATTCCTCTTTATTTTCTCTCATCAGAATGGCATCATCTGCACACCTGAGATTGTTGATATTTCTTCTGATAACCATAATTCTGGCTTTTGATTTATCCACCTGGTATTTTGCATGATGTACTCTACATATAAATTAAATAAATAAGGTAACAATATGCAACCTTGTTCTCCTTTTCCAATCTTAAGCCAATTAGTTGCTCCATGTTCAGTCCTAACTGTTACTTCTTGGCTCTCCCGAAGTTTCCCTTGGAGATAAGTAAGATGATCTGGTACTCACATCTTTTTGAGGACTTGCCACATAGTGATCCACATAGTCTAAGGCTTTAGTGTAACCAATGAAACAGAAATAGATGTGGTGTTTTTTTTTTTTTTAAGAACTCCCTTGATTTCTCCATAATCCAGCAAATGTTGGCAATTTACTTTCTAAGTTTCTTTGCCTCTGAAAATCAGCCTGCTCTTCTGATAATTCTTGGTTCACATATTACTGAAACCCAGATTGCAGAATCTTAGGCATAACATTGCTGGCAAGTAAAATGAGAGTTTTTGTTTGGCAAGTTGGACATTCCTTGGTATTTTCCTCCTTTAAGACTAGCATATAAACTGATTCTTAATTGCAAATTTAATGACTTTTTCCTAACTCTCATCTTTCTTCATCTCTCTACAGCTTTGACAATATTGATCACCCTCTTCTGCATATTCTTCTCTCTAGATTTTTGTGACACTGCCCTCTTCTGGTCCTTTGGTTTTATATTGTTGAATTTTCTTCCAGTATATGATCATTGACCCTGAGTGACCTCAGACGTTCTTGGTTCCCTTCTCTTCCCCCTGTAGTTATCTTGTTTAGTGGAACTCCCAGGAGTTTAATGATCATTTCTATGCAGATGATTCATAAACATGATTCATAAACATATTCATTCAGCCAGACCTTTTTCTTGACCTCAAGTCCTGAATTACCAACCACCTATTGGATATTTCAAACAAGAGATACCACAAACATCTCAAACTCAGTATGTCTAAAACAACTCATTATCTTTCCTCCCAAACTCTTTCTAACCTTTCCTATTACTATTGAGGGTTGCATCATTTTCCCAGTTACTCAGGTTCACAACCTTAGTATCTTCCTCAATTTCTTACTCCATATATCCAATCTGTTGCCAAGTTTTGCCATTTTTAACCTCATATCTCTTCTATAACATTGTTCTCTCCACTCATACAGCCACTACTCTGGTGCAGGTCCTTCTAGCCTCACTCCTAGTCTATTGCAATAAACTTTTGGTTGGTCTCCTTACTTCAAATCTTTCTCTACTTCAATCTACCTTCCATTTAGCTTTCAAAGTAATTTTTCTAGTTCTAACTACACTACCTCCCTGTTCAATAAAGCCCAATGCATCCCTCTTACATCCAAAAAAAAAAATCCTGTCTGACTTTTGAAGTCCTTTATGACCTTGCCCCTTCCTACCTTTCTAATCTCGTTGCTCGTTGCTCATGACTCCTTACATATGCTAGGATCCAATAACACTGACTCCTTTTTGTTCCTGTTTTGTTCATAACCTGTTTCTTTGGTCTCTTTCAAAACTCAATTCAAATCTTATTTTCTGCAGGACACTTTTCTCAGGCTTTCTCCCAACCCCATGAATACCTTCCCTTTTAAATTACTTTCTATTTCTACTGCTTTATATGTTGTCTTCCCTCTTAGAATGGGAAATCTTAGAAGAGCAGGGACTGTGTTTTTGGTTTTTTAATATCTCCATTGATTAATACATTTCCTGGCATATAGTTAGCACTTAACAAATTCTGGTTGACTGACCATAGATTCACTCTCTTATTTGTGTGTTTTCTCTAGTCCAGAACTACCTCTAGAATATTTGGGGACCCTAGGCAATTTTTTTTTTTTGCAAATGCTGGCCTGAAAAAATTTTTGCAATATTCCTGGGCCCATGTGAGGTATGCTAATTAGCATAAAATGATAAATTTATCAGTCTTTCCCTTTCTTGTCTTCCTTTCCCTCCTACTTCCCTATAAAGTGAGACAAGTTTCTTTGTGATACCAAATATGTATGATATTCTCTCAGAGCCAAATCTGATGAAAGATTCACACAATGCTCATCCCCCTCCCTTCTTTACCTCAATTATAATAGGTTTTCTTTGCCTCTTCGTGATGTGTGATTTCCCTTATTTTACCTCCTTTTTCCTTTTACTCCACTATAATCCCCTTTCCACCTTTAGTTTCTTTTCCATATTATTGTAATAAAATCAAATTATACCTGCATTCTCTAAGTATACCCATAACAGAAATATAGTTCTCAAGAGTTCTTTCCTTTTTACCTTTTTATGCTTCTCTTGAGTTCTGTTTGGAGATCAATTTTTTTGTTCAGTTCTTGTCTTTTCATTAGAAATAGGTGAAATTCACCTATATCATTGAATGTCCATTTTCTTGGGGGCGGAGCCAAGATGGCGAACTGCAGACAGCGTCCTCTCTGAGCTCCTGAGACCTTCCCTCAGACCCCAAATATCTACTTTGAAAGAACTTCTGAGGTCAGTTTTAGACGGCCAGGGGATCAAGCAGCTCCCAGCGCTCAGACGCCAGTGCGCAGCCGGTGTGCAAGTCCGGGGCTGGGAAGGACCAGAAGATTTTAGGCTGCCAGGAAGTCCCTGGGAGACACTTGGGCCACTTTGCTCTGCTTGGGGGCAGGTGCTTTGGCAGGTCTACCTTTGATAAAGGGTGAATTGAGAGCAGCTGAAAGTGTGGTCCTAGTGCAAATCTAGCCAGATGAGCCCCAGACCTGAAGTCAACTCGGCAAATTGCCCCAGGGCAAATTGAAATCCCTGCTGCTGCAGAATTCCCTGCTGGTGACTGATACCTCAGCTGAAAATCATGAGCAAGAAGAAGAGAGCTCTCACCATAGACAGCTTTTACGGAGAGAAACTAGAGAAGTCCCCAGATCCTGAGATTCTGAAAACAATCCCAGATAAAGCCACAAAGGTGGACTTAATCTGGTCTCCCTTTCAGAAGGCTTACCTGGAAGATTGCCTAAAGAATCTCAAAAGAGAGCTAGAAGAAGATTGGGGAAATAAACTGAGAGCAGTGCAAGAAGGAAATATCGCCCTGCAACAGAGATGTGAAAAACTGGAAAATAAGTCTAGTGAACTGGAAAAAGTCGCCAACTCACTGGAAGATAAAAATAGTGAATTGGTAAAAGACAACAATTCACTGAAAAACAAAATTAGTGAACTGGAAAAAGACAACAATTCACTGAAAAACAAAATTGTTGAATTGGAAAAAGTCACCAAATCACAAGAAAATAAAAATAGTGAATTGGTAAAAGACAACAATTCACTGAAAAACAAAATTGGTGAACTGGAAAAAGTCACCAACTCACTAGAAAATAAAATAGAGAATTGGAAAAAGATAACAATTCACTGAAAAACAAAATTAGTGAATTGGAAAAAGACAACAATTCACTGAAAAATAAAATTGGCAAAATGGAAAAAGAATGCAATGAACCAAAAAATTCAATTGACCCGTTACAAAAGGAGCTAAAAAAGATAATTGAAGGAAATAATACCTTAAAAATTAAAATTGAACAAATTGAAATGAATGACTCAATAAGACTTCAAGAATCAGTCAAACAAAAACAAAAAAATGAAAAAATAGAAGAAAATATGAAATATCTCCTAGGAAAAACAACTGACTTGGAAAACAGATCCAGGAGAGACAATCTAAGAATTATTGGACTCCCTGAAAGTCACGATGAAAAAAAGAACCTTGATGCTATCTTCCAAGAAATCATGAAAGAGAATTGCCCTGATGTTTTAGAATCAGAAGGCAAAGTTGGCATTGAAAGAATTCACCAATCACCTCCTGAAAGAGACCCCAAAATTAAAACCCCAAGGAATATCGTGGCTAAATTTCAGGAATATTGCACCAAGGAAAAGATATTACAAGCTGCTAGAAAAAAACAGTTCAAATACCGAGGAACTGTCATTAGAATTACACAGGATCTATCAGCTTCCACATTGAAGGATCGAAGGGCCTGGAATCAGATATTCCAAAAGGCAAAAGAACTTGGATTACAGCCAAGAATAAGCTATCCAGCTAGAATAAGCATGATCTTCCAGGGAAGAAGATGGTCATTCAATGATACAGGAGAATTTCACCTATTTCTAATGAAAAGACCAGATCTGAACAAAAAATTTGACCTCCAAACACAGAACTCTAGAGAAGCATAAAAAGGTAAAAAGGAAAGAACTCTTGAGAACTATATCTCTACTAGGGGTATCCTTAAAGAATGGGGGTATAATTTGATTTTACTTTGATAATAATCGAAAAGAAATTAGAGGTGGAAGGTATATCATACTGTAAAAAAAAGGGGGGGAAGGGAAAGGAGGTAAAATAAAGTAAAAAAAAAGGAGGTAAAATAAGGCAAAGTCTCATGAAGAGACATAGAAAATCTAATATAATTGAGGGAAGGAGGGGAGGGTGATGAGTATTGTGTAAATCTTACTCTCATTAGATTGGGCTCTAAAAGAGTATATCAGACACATTTGATTTCAGGGAAAAACTTGGCCCTCTGTATAGGGAAGTAGGAGGGAAAGGAGGAAAAGAAAGGGATAAATTAATAGAAGGATTAGGGGAAAGGTGTAAAAAAGAGGGAGAGTTCTAAAGGGGTGAGGACTGTTAGAGGGAGGTGGTCATCAAAAACAAAATACTGGGGAGGGGAGAAGGGAGTAAGGGGAAAGGGAAGAGAAAAATATAACTTTGTGTAAATAAGATGGCAGGAAATATAGATATAGTCATTTTAACTGTGAATGTGAATGGGATGAACTCTCCCATAAAACAGAAACGGATAGCGGACTGAATTAAAAGCCAGAATCCTACAATATGTTGTTTACAAGAAACACATCTAAAACATAGAGATACATACAGAGTGAAGGTAAAGGGCTGGAGCAGAATCTTTTATGCTTCAAGTGAACAAAATAAGCAGGGGTAGCAATCCTTATCTCAGATCAAGTAAAAGCAAAAATAGATCTAATTAAAAGAGATAAGGAAGGAAACTATATTTTACTAAAGGGTACCATAGACAATGAAGCGGTATCAATACTAAACATATATGCACCAAGTGGTATAGCATCCAAATTCCTAGAGGAGAAACTAACAGAGATGCAAGGAGAAATAGACAGTACAACTATACTAGTGGGGGATCTCAACCTTGTTCTCTCAGAATTAGATAAATCAAACCACAAAATAAATAAGAAAGAAGTTAGGGAGATAAACAAAATGTTAGAAAAGTTAGGTATGACAGATCTCTGGAGGAAACTGAATGGTGATAGAAGGGAGTATACTTTTTTCTCAGGGGTTCATGGAACTTATATGAAAATTGATCATGTGTTAGGGCATAAAAACCTCAAAATCAAATGCAGAAAAGCAGAAATAGTAAATGTATCCCTTTCAGATCATGATGCAATAAAACTCACATGTAATATAAGGCCAGGAGAAAATAGACCAAAAGTTAATTGGAAATTAAATAATCTAATCTTGAAGAATGAATGGGTGAAAGAGCAAATTATAGACACAATCAATAATTTCATCCAGGAGAACGACAATAATGAGATAACATACCAAAATTTGTGGGATACGGCCAAAGCGGTTATAAGGGGTAACTTTATATCTCTAGATGCTTATTTGCATAAAATAGAGAAAGAGAAGATCAATGAATTAGGGTTACAATTAAAAAAACTAGAAAAAGAGCAAATTAAAAACCCTCAATCAAATACCAAATTGGAAATTCTGAAAATAAAAGGTGAGATTAATAAAATTGAAAATAAGAAAACTATTGAATTAATAAATAAAACTAAGAGTTGGTTTTATGAAAAAACCAACAAAATAGATAAACCTTTAGTTAATTTGATCAGAAAAAGGAAAGAGGAAAATCAAATTGTTAGTCTCAAAAATAAGGGAGAACTTTCCTCCATTGAAGAGGAAATTAGAGTAATAATTAGGAGTTTCTTTGCCCAACTTTATGCCAGTAAGTTTGATAATCTAAATGAAATGGAGGAATATCTACAAAAATATAGATTGCCCAGGTTAACAGAAGAAGATATAAATTATTTAAATAGCCCCATATCAGAAAAAGAAATAGAACAAGCTATTAACCAACTCCCTAAGAAAAAATCTCCAGGGCCAGATGGATTTACATGTGAATTCTACCAAGCATTCAAAGAACAATTAATTCCAATACTACACAAACTATTTGAAAAAATAGGGACTGAAGGTATACTACCAAATTCCTTCTTTGACACAGATATGGTGCTGATAGCTAAACCAGGTAGGGTGAAAACAGAGAAAGAAAACTATAGACCCATTTCCCTAATGAATATTGATGCAATTTTTTTTTCTTTTCTTTTTTTTAAAGCTTTTTATTTGTATAACATATATATGGGTAGTTCCCCAACATTGATCTTTACAAAGCTTTCCATTACAAATTTTACCCCCAGTTCCCTCCCCTCCCCTAGATGGCAGGAAGTCCACTACATGTTAATAATGTTGAAATGCTTGAGAAGTTATGCAAGAAAAATCCTATCTACAAGAAAAAAAAAAGAATCAGAGAAAGGCAACACAATGCAAGCAAATGTCAATAGAGATCATGAAAATGTTACGTTGTGGTCCATATTTCATTTCCCTCTCTCTGGGTGTATATGGTTTTCTTCAGTGAACAATTGGAACTGGTTTGGGACAATTCTTTGTTGCAGAGAGCCATGTCCATCAGAATTGATTGATGCAAAAATTTTAAATAAGATTTTAGCAATGAGATTACAGAAAGTTATCTCCAGGATAATACATCTTGACCAAGTAGGATTTATACCAGGAATGCAGGGCTGGTTCAATATCAGGAAAACTATCAGCATAATCAATTATATTAATAACCAAACTAACAAAAACCATATGATTATCTCCATAGATGCAGAAAAAGCATTTGATAAAATCCAACACCCATTCCTATTAAAAACACTAGAGAATATAGGAATAAATGGGCTTTTCCTTAAAATGATTAGTAGCATCTACTTAAAACCATCAGCAAGCATCATATGTAATGAAGACAAACTAGAACCATTCCCAATAAGATCAGAAGTGAAACAAGGCTGCCTACTGTCACCATTACTATTTAATATTGTATTAGAAATGTTAGCTTTGGCAATAAGAGAAGAAAAAGAGATAAAAGGAATTAGAGTAGGTAATGAAGAAACCAAATTATCACTCTTTGCAGATGACATGATGGTATACTTAGAGAACCCTAGAGACTCAACTAAAAAAACTACTAGAAACAATTCACAACTTTAGTAAAGTTGCAGGATTCAAAATAAATCCACATAAATCATCAGCATTTTTATATATTACCAACAAAGTTCAGCAGCAAGAGATAGAAAAAGAAATTCCATTCAGAATAACGGATGATAGCATAAAATATTTGGGAATCTATCTGCTAAGAAAATGTCAGAAACTATATGAACTAAACTACAAAACACTTTCCACACAAATAAAATCAGACCCAGTCAATTGGAAAAACATTAAATGCTCATGGGGAGGCCGAGCAAATATAATAAAAATGACAATACTACGCAAACTAATTTACTTATTTAATGCCATACCAATCAAACTCCCAAGAAACTATTTTACAGATCTAGAAAAAATAGTAGCAAAGTTCATTTGGAAGAACAAAAGGTCAAGAATTTCAAGGGAATTAATGAAAAAAAAGACAGATGAAGGTGGCCTTGCTGTACCAGATATAAAACTATATTATAAAGCAGCGGTCATCAAAACCATTTGCTACTGGCTGAGAAATAGAGCAGTCGATCAGTGGCATAGGATAGGATATCAGTACAAGCTAGGTAATAACGTTAGCAATTTAGTGTTTGATAAACCCAAAGACTCCAGCTTTTGGGATAAATACTCTCTATTTGGCAAAAACTGCTGGGAAAATTGGAAACTAGTGTGGAAGAAATTAAGGCTGGACCCACACCTAACACCGCACACTAAGATAAGATCTAAATGGGTTCATGATCTAGATATAAAGAGTGATATTATAACCAAATGAGAGGAACATAGGATAGTTTACCTCTCAGAGATGGAGTAAATTTATGTCCAAAGAAGATCTGGAACTCTTAATTGAATACCAGATAGATAATTTTGATTATATTAAGTTAAAAAGTTTCTGTACAAACAAAACTAATGCAGACAAGATTAGGAGGGAAGCATCAAATTGGGAAATCATCTTTACATGTAAGAGTTCTGATAAAGGTCTCATCTCTAAGATATATAGAGAATTGTCTCATATTTATAAGAATTCAAGCCATTCTCCAATTGATAAATGGTCAAGGGATATGAACAGACAATTTTCAGATGATGAAATTAAAACTATAATCATGTGAAAAGATGCTCCAAATCACTATTGATCAGAGAAATGCAAATTAAGACAACTCTGAGGTACCACTACACACCTGTCAGATTGGCTAAAATGACAGGAAATGATAACGATGAATGTTGGAGGGGATGCGGGAAGACTGGGACACTGATGCATTGTTGGTGGAGCTGTGAACGGATCCAACCACTCTGGAGAGCAATTTGGAGCTCTGCTCAAAAAGTTATCAAACTATGTATACCCTTTGACCCAGCAGTGTTTTTATTGGGCTTATATCCCAAAGAAATCATAAAAGAAGGAAAGGGCCCCACATGTGCAAGAATGTTTGTGGCAGCTCTTTTTGTAGTGGTTAGAAACTGGAATCTGAATGGATGCCCATCAATTGGAGAGTGGCTGAATAAATTATGGTATATGAATGTTATGGAATATTATTGCTCTGTGAGAAACGACCAGCAGGACGATTTCAGAGAGGCCTGGAGAGACTTGCATGAACTGATGCTGAGTGAAATGAGCAGAACCAGGAGATCATTATACACGGCAACAACAATACTATATGAGGATCAGTTCTAAGGGACATGACTCTCTTCAACAATGAAATGCTTCAAACCAATTCCAATTGTTCAGTGAAGAAAGCCATATACACCCAGAGAGAGGGATATGAAATGTGGACCACAACATAACATTTTCATGTTCTCTATTGAGGTTTGCTTGCATTGTATTTCCTTTATCTGATTATTATTTCTTGTAGATACGATTTCTCCTGCACAAAAAATGATGTGTGGCAATAACTATACATATATTCTATTTCTTAAGTATTCTAACATAATTATCATGTAGTGGATATCCTACCATCTAGGGGAGGGGTGAGGAGTGGGGGGGAAATTTTTAACAGAAAGCTTTGTAAGGGTTAATCTTTAGGAATTATCCATACATATGTTTTGCAAATAAAAAGTATTAATAAAAAATTTAAAAATTAAAAAAAAAGAATGTCCATCTTCTTCACTGAAAGATAATGCTCATTTTAGTTGGATTGTTTATTCTTGGCTGTAATCCCACTTCCTTTGCTTTTTGGAACATCAGATTGCAGACCCTTTGATCCTTTAAAGTGGAAGCTGCTAGGTCCTAGGTAATCCTAATAGGGGCTCTTCAGTATTTAAATTGTCTCTTTCTGGCTGCTTGCAATATCTTTTCTTTGGTATGATAGTTCTGAAATTTAGCCACAATATTCCTTGGGGATTTAATTTTGGGGTTCTTTCAGGAGGTGATCAGTGGATTCTTTTGATGGCTATTTTTACCTTCTGACTCTAAAATATCAAGGTAGTTTTCTTTTATGATTTCCTGTAAAATGATGTCTAAGTTCTTTTTTTCATCATGGCTTTCAGGAAGCCAAATAATTTTTAGTTTGTCTCTCCTAGATTTATTTTCCAGGTCAGTTGTTTTTCCTAGGAGATATTTCTTATTTTCTTCTATTTTTTCATTTTTTTGTTTTTGTTTGACTGATTCTTGAAGTCTTATTAAGTCATTCACTTCCATTTGTTCAGTTTTAATTTTTAGTGTATTATTTTCTTCAGTTACTTTTTTAATCTCCTTTTGCAATTGGCCAATTAATTTTTTTTGTTCACTTCATTCTTTTTCCATTATTTCTTGAAATGATTTCATTTCATTTCCCCATTTTTCTTCTAACTCTCTTATAAGATCCTTTATGCAATCTTCAAAGAAAGCCTTGTGAAATGGGGACTAGCTTATATCTCTCTTTGGAACTTCTTCTGGAATTGCTTTGTCTTTAGGAACCTCCATAAAAGCTGTCTAAGGTGAGAGTTCTTTTTTCTTTTTTTATTCGTTTTTTTAAGGCTTGAGATCTGTTCAGTACAAAGGAGGGACAGTTGCTTTAACTTGCCCTGGGACAGTTCTGCTGATTGATTTCCAGTGCTGGGTGATAGTGGCTAGATTCAGCATTCTTCTGGGGCACAATGTTTATAATTTGTCTTTTACAAAAGGCAAATATGCCAAACCACCTGTTTGCAATCAGGACAGAATGGTCTAAGAGGCTCATAGAAGCTTCCCAGGTGCGTGGAAGCTACAACACTCTGACTCCTGGCCTCGGCTTCTAGCCCTGATCTCCCCATGCTGCAGTGTGGGCTTGGCAGACTGTCCTTCAGCCCATTTGAAACAGACCTGTTTGAAGTTCTTCCAAGGTAACTTCTAGAAATGTCTTGTACTCCAAGTGTTTGTGGATTCTTTGACTTCAAAACCAGTTTAGAGGCTTAATCTGCTGTTGATTTGAGAGAAGGTTAGAGGAGGTTATAGAGAGTCATATCTGCTCTCTGCCATCTTCCTGCACATTCTCATCAGTATGCCAATTTATCAATGAAGATTTAGAATAATTATCTTATAATATTCACCTTTTTAGAGGAAGTATTATGATTTAAAACACTGACTTGCATAGAGACAAAATAATTGAGTTTGTATCATTATCATAGTTGTCACTACTATTATTCAAGTTACAATTTCATGTGGTATTTGAGAACACCAATGGTTAAAGAATGAATTTCCTTCCCCGCCACCTCATTTTTCTGGTTATTGGAGATAGCATTCATAAGATATTTTAAGAAAACAATTTATATTGTGATGGCCCATCTTATTCCTGCACTGCCCAAAGTTTCTCAAAATTTGAACAGCTCATTACTTTCTCAAAAGGAAGTTTCAATGGCTTTCTAATGTCTTAGAATCAAATATAAAGTCTTCTGCTTTGTATTCCAAGCCATTATAATTTGGTTCTATCTTATCTTTTCAGACTGATTACACATTTTCCCCCCTCAAGCAATAAATGCTCTAGCAACACTTTATTTTCCCCATATATGACATCCCAATTCCCCTCTCTGTGTTCTTTGTTTTGAATCATCCTTCCCAGCACCAGGATAATGGAAGTTCCCTTAAGCACAGGAATTGTTCTAACGTTTGTATTAGTATTTCTAGCACCTTGGACAGTACTCAACACTTAGAGAACTTTTAAAACATACTAACTGATTAGATACTGACCCTACAAAGATAAAGATACAATTATGTACACAAATAACTCTAATTCAGGACAGGTTATGATGAATTCAAGGTCAATGTACAAAGAGCTCAAGAAAAATTTAGGGGGAAAAGAACTACCAATTAGGAGGATCAATGAAGAGATGGTACTCAGATGGTACTTAAGTTTACCCTTTGAGGAAAAGAAGACTTTTCTCAGATATACAGTGAAGAGAGAATGCATTCCAGGTTGGGAAGAGAGATTATAGAAATATACAGAGGCAGGAGATGACAAATAGATCTTAGAGAATATCTACTCCTCTTGTCATCTGAATAGAACGGTATAAAACTAGATATACAAACAAAATGTACACAATAGTAGTATTATATAATTTCAAATAAAGTATACATTAAAACAAGTTCATTAAGGAAACCACATAAAAAACAGTAAAAATTATCAAAGCAGTATAGAACAGAAATGGAGAGCTGGTTTGGGAGTCAGGAATACCTGACTTTCAATTCCATCTTCTGACACATACAGATTGGGTCCTGATCCTGAGGAAGTCATTATTTCTCTGTGCTTTAGACAACTCTAAGTCCATAAATTGCAGAAAAAATGTATGCCTTCATTGGTAGAAGGAATTTCCTCATGTTGGAATTTCCTATGTCAGTTAACTCACAGATTCAATTCCTATACTAAAAGTGATTACTCAGATTAATATAAATATTTCACTGATTTATGGTCTATTATTGATTGTTTTTTAACATATCTTTCAATGAAGTAGCTAGAATAATTTGCATGGTTGGCTAATTACTTAAATTAACTAGATAATTACTTAATACAATTATTATTTATGTTTCTTCTATCTGCCAGAATTTTAAAGTAATAATAATGTGTCTTTAAACACATTGTTCTTACTAAAAATTAATATTTTAGAAAGAACAAAAAGGGTTTTATACTACTAATAAACAAAACAAAATATTTCAAAATTGTTTACTTTAATCTCCTTTTAAATGTCTATTTTATCTTTATTTCATAAAGTAACAGTTCTTATGAGGTTCTTGATAGGCAGGTGGGTATTGACAGAGATGGCTTGAATTACTGTAAACAATCTGGAAGCCTACCTGTTCCCTGAGGAAAACCCAATTATAAGTGGATCTTTAGATATGATTGGACTTTTTGTTCTTGAAGTGGACTTTATTATAACCCCACTCCATAGAAGTCTCTGGTAGAATTCTTAGCTGAATTCTTTGCATTGACAAAACCATCACAACTCCACAATTACTGTATCCAATCAGAAAGTCAAGTTATGATATCAACCCCAAGGTTATATTTCCCATATAAAAAAACCTAACTGTGCCTCACTAGCCTGCTAAACTTTTTTTTTAAAAGAAATTTAGCTCTCCAGTCAATGGTGTAATCTCCCACTTGCCATGTCTTGATGGCCTTTTCCCCTTAATGGAATGTTAGGCCCTTTGTTAATTGCCAGAGACCCCCTTCCTTGCTAAAATCCAATATGGAGTTAGTTCACTTTTAGCAGGATAATAAAATCTTTGCCCTTTGATTTGGAGAAGGTCTAAGCCTACAAATTATTTTGAGACAATACACAACATCAGTCCATTACCCCAGTATATTTTGGTTTATCACCCCATACTCTTATCATTTGGTGGCTAACCCCATCATTTTGGTGGCCCTGTACAGGGAGAGTCTGATTATGCTTGGGTAACCTCAACAGTACAGTAGCACACACATATAATTTATAAATAACCTTTTTATTGATGAGTGCAATGTCAAAATAATTTAGAAAATTATTTGCCCTATTGTCTTAGGGCAATAGGAATTTAAATGACTTGTTCATGATCATGCAGTTAACTTGTGTTGAGACCAACCAACTCCAAGCCTTGTTGCCTTTTAACACTTCTGTATTTGAATTGAAATCTACCTCTTTGTAGATTATACCCATTATTTCTATTTCCCCTTCTGTTCTCCCAAAGCAATAGAGAATGGAGTTTTCAAATCCAAATTTACTATTATTTCTGGGCTTACAAGGATAACAAATAAGATGTCTGATCTAGGTGACACATTGGAGAGAGTGCTGGACTTAAGAGTTAGCAAGAACAAAGTTCAAATCAGACACATGGTTGATTGTGTAAGCACAGACAAATTTAGTAGTTCTCATCCTGACTTCCTTCACCTGTAAAATGGGGATAATAAGGGCACTTAACCCAGAGTTGTTATGAGGATTAAATGAAATGTGATGTGTAAATTACTTTGCAGACCCTGAAGTGTTATGTAGATGTGGTGATGGTGGTAATTAATGATGATGAAGTCTCCACTGTATACTTACTTGGTCCTTTCCCATAGCCCATGGAGGTGGGAGGGAAGCAGCATGGTATCATTAGACCTTTTCTATATAAGCAAAACTTCAAAACACTTTCCACAGAAATAAAGTCAGATCTAAACAATTGGAAAAATATCAAGTGTTCTTGGATAGGTCGAGCGAACATAATAAAGATGACAATACTACCTAAACAAATCTATTTATTTGGTGCTATACCAATCAAACTCTCAAGAAATAATTTTACTGACCTAGAAAAAATAACAACAAAATTCATCTGGAAGAACAAAAGGTCAAGAATATCAAGAGAATTAATGAAAAAAAAAAGCAAATGAAGATGGCCTAGTTGTACCAGATCTGAAACTATATTATAAAGTACCAAAACCATTTGGTACTGGCTAAGAAACAGATTAGTTGATTAGTGGAATAGGTTAGGTTCACAGGACAAAAATAGTCAATGACTATAGTAATTTAATGTTTGAGAAACCCAAAGACCCCAGCTTTGGGGATAAGAACTCATCATTTGACAAAAACTGCTGGGAAAATTGGAATCTGGTATAGAAGAAACTAGGCATTGACCCACATCTAACACCATATACCAAGATAAAGTTGAAATGGATTCATGATCTAGACATAAAGAATGATATAAACAAATTAGAAGAATATAGGATGGTTTACCTCTCATATCTGTGGAGGAGGAAGGAATTTGTGACCAAAGAAGAACTAGAGATCATCATTAATCACAAAATAGATAATTTTGACTATATCAAGTTAAAAAAGTTTTTGTACAAACAAAACGAATGCAGACAAGATTAGAAGGGAAGCAATAAACTGGGAAAATTATTTTTACATTCAAAGACTCTATATATTTTAGAAATGAGTCCTTTATCAGAAATCTTGGATAGAAAATATTTTCCCCCAGTTTTCTGCTTCCCTTTTAATCTTGACTGCATTAGCTCCATCATTAATTATTAAAACTCCTTTCTTGCTATATGTTCTCCCAAATCTATTTCATATTTACCACTTCAGGTGTTTATTTTACTCTTCATTTTGTCTGTAATCTCTTCTAAATAAACCTACCTTTTGTCAAAGAGAATAGCCATTGTGAATTCTTCACATGACTAAACCCCAACATTTGGTGCTCTCCTAAATCACATCATCTGGTACCTCCAAAACACATCATTTGGTACCTTAATCATATCACATATGTCAGCAGGGTTCTCCAAAATGCAGGGCCCCCAAGGCTGTGACCTGGCATCTAAGAATGTTCCTACTCTAGGCACCAGTGCAGAACCTATGCCATCCATGTCCTTTGATTTTATGGAATTATAGTTCCAGTCTTGTCCATAAAGTGTCCTAGACTATTCATTGTAAATCTAAGAAGTCTGAGGATCAGGGAATTTTAGATTTAGAACTGGAAAGCACCTTAGGCATTATCAGGTATATATATATCCTTGATGATATTTCTTCCTAAATGCAACTCATCATTTGAAACATGCTACAATATGTGTGTGTACACATGCAGATATGGGTGTGTATATCTTCTTCCTTCCTCCCTCCCTTTTCACTTTCTCTTTCCTTTCCTTCTTCCCTCCCTCCCTCCCTTCCTTGCTTCCTTGCTTCCTTTTCTTTCTTTCAAAAAATTCTTAAAACAGTAAAAGTTTAAGGTTGAACATTCTCCCTCCTTGGTACAACCCTTTCTCTTTGAAACTGCTACCAATGACTATTCTCTGAGCATTTCTCAGAGTTACAGACATTCAAAAGGTAAAAAACTTCAGGAAAAATAAAAAATCATTAATGGTCTTCCAAAATTTGTCATTCATTTATTGGATATTTACTTAGAGTCTTCTATGCACAGAGTACTATG
The DNA here is from genome assembly GCA_023553655.1 of Myrmecobius fasciatus. NCBI lineage: Eukaryota > Metazoa > Chordata > Mammalia > Dasyuromorphia > Myrmecobiidae > Myrmecobius > Myrmecobius fasciatus. Next base: position 293,885 of record JAJPUD010001726.1, on the reverse strand, counting down.
CCAGATACCAGAGATGATACAAGATTTAGAGAAGACATAACTCCTGCCTATAGGAAACATCATCTGGAGGGGAAAATAGTGTACTGGATATGGTTCTGTTTAGGGAAAGTGAATGGTTAAAATTTTAGTATGAACATTTGCACCTCAGAAATTGGCAAGGAAGGGGGAGGGAAAGGAATAAGAAAATTTGGCATTTTTTCAATTGTTTTTTACAGAAATTGGAAAAAAAATAAAATACTTGAAAGAAACTGATAAAGGCTATAAACCAGCTCTGAATTTATTGTTGTTGATGTTTTTGACGGTCTAGACTTTAAGAAAGCAATGGAAAAAATGCTAATAATTATATATGATAAAATGTTAATAATTAAATTTAAAATTATGTCATGAATACATTTCTCCCTTCACAAATTCCACTCTAAGAGCTGGTTGTTAAACATTTACAAACATACACAGATGTAACTGGATATATACTA